>VXBX01004000.1:166257-225406 GCA_013400415.1 Scytalopus superciliaris
TTCTTGTGTTCCTGTTCCAAACTCCCCCATTCTCTTCCTGAGAAGTACTTTTTATCTCCTCCTCCTACTGCCAAAGAAACCTTGTTCCACCACCAGAATGCAGCCACCCCTTCCTGCTCTGCCCAACACTACTTGCTGTACTCAGGCACTGACCCTCCTACCCATGCCCTCTCCTTTCACTCTTGCACTTAAACAGCTCTGTCACCTTTCCATTATTATTGCTGGCCGTTTCTGGATCTCCAGTCCTGCTCATTTCCACTGGAGGTGCCCTCCACTTCCCTTCTTCTGGCACACTGAACCATTCCTCCTCTACCTCCCTTCTGATGTGTGACTGGGAGAAAGGCAAAGAGACGGGAGGTAGAATTTGATTTATCCTGCTCCCTCTATTCAGAGCTTTTCCAAGGTTCAGTCATGTTCTTTCTTTCCTTCTTTCTCCTCAGGTTCTCAGGATATCCAGAATATTCTACACTGAGAAAGTCATTTATCAGGCCATCAGAACCTATGATGATTTATCAACAACTGCTTGAAAAAGTAGTTTAATGAAGAAAGAGAAGTAAATCAATGTGGTCAAAAATAATATTGAAGTGGCATATAATACTAAAGGGGCTCTTTCTTCCAAGAGAGAAAGCAAGACAAATATATGACAGCATAAAACGTACTGAGCTTTGATCTTCCTTTGCTCCACCTTTTATGTTTTTTGAATGTAGTAAGTGCCTGTTGTTTTTGTAATACTGTAAACTCTTGAGAGCTGATTCTTTTTTCTTTTTTAATTGTGTGCATGTACAAAGCCTAGCACAATGGAGCACTGATCCCTGGTGAAGAATCCAGGCCTTACTCTAATCCAAATTAACAGTCATAAAGATGACAAAAGAAATCCCTGCAGTGGTTAACTGGAGGGCTCTGCAATTCTTTACACAAAAAGTTTCCAAAGTAAAGTCTGGAAAGATTTCCCATAAGTGTTACCATACGGTGATAACACTTCCTCATCTCAGAATTACCCCTTCTTTTAATCATTTCTCATACACACTGATTTTGTATATTGAAATATGACTCTAGCTAGAATAATTCACCATGGAATAGAGTTTGTATTCAACTAGGGAAAATGTCAGTACTAAACTTACAATCAAGGTTTGCCCCTGAAGCCTCAATGACAGTGCATATTAGTACTTCAATTACCTTCTTTACATCACTTGCCCTTCAACTTGCATGGATTGATGCACTAAATAGGTAAAATAGTACAAGAATGCTGTGATGTATGTTATTATTCTCCCTATGCAAGGGCTGTACTTTGTCCTTTCTGCACTTAGGGGGGAAAAAAATTACATCTTTTCCTCTGCATGTAATCAGCGTGAGTGCGTTCAGCACTAAAGAAAGGAATTGCTTTGTGGTGAAAATACTATTAACTTATCTGATTACTAATGCCATGATTGTGATGATGTAGGGCTTTACTTCTGGGGACCACCGAGGAAAGGTCACTACCAGGAATAATTGAAGATGTGAGCACTAATAATAGGTCATGAAGAAAAGAGACATTGAAAAGCCATCACTGAGAAAGCTTCAGAACAGCATTTGCCTTTGCCCAGGGCTCAGAAAGGGGCTCATACAGGCAGCGGGTGCTTTGGTGTGTCACTTTGTCACTTCTTCACAATAAATATTAAAAGAACTTGCATTGTCTCCTTTGAAATATTACAGTTGTCTCACTGCTACATTTTCTAGCTCAGTTTCTTTAGCAAGATCACTACTCTCACAGGCAGATGGGGAGCACAGATATAATCTGCCAAACAAGGAGCTCCACTAATACTTAGTTACACTGAATGCTGACATGCCCTCTATTCAAACAAAAGAGATAGTAGATAAACCCATTATTGGAGAATAAATAGAGGATAATTTTAAAACACTGTAATTGTTACCTCTTAGGATCAAGACTGAAATCTTTTACCTACACACTTTAATCATGGCAGGACAGGTCAGATGTGATTTACTCAAGCAACGCAGCTTCAAACAAAAGATGTTTGCCATGTTGGTGTCCCCTACTGGGGAAAAAATAGTGTCTCTACAATATAAAATGTGTGAGTTGTTCCTTCAAAACTACAAACTGTTAATTGGAGTGCTCACAACCTGTAGACAAAACATCACAAAGACCCAGAGCAGTCCTGAGATTCAATACCTTGTGGTCACCAGTTGCTAAAATTAAATTCCTTACTGGGCAGTAAAGTGAAATCACCCAACACCCACTGAAATCACAACTGTGACTAACCAAACCTTCTTTTTTGCACTTAGCAGAGAATTTGAAGGCTGAATACCACTGACTCTAAATCAATAATTCCACTTCACTGTTTAAATATATCAACAAGCAGCCTGATTTTTTTTGCCTGCCATTGCCTGTTCAATATCCTTCCCCACAAAGTCTATTGGCAGCAAAGCCTCTGGTGTTATTCATAACCATAAGATATGGAAAAGGTAACACCAAAGCTTGCATACAGCAGAGAATGACATTACCAGCAATGCATTTAATATCACTGCACATAGGCCAGCAAGTATTGCAGTTCAGAGCCCTCTGTAATATTTATTCTGTGAAGGAACTACTGGCATCATTATGTCTGCCAACCTCATTTTACCATCAGTAATTGACAGTCTATTCCAGAATACTTGTTTTACAAAATTGCAGTACGGGACTGAATTCTAAATCCTAATTATAACATAATTCTAGATGTCTTCCACAGTGAGGGTTAAGACAAGCTGGTTCAAAGAAATAATGAACCATTAGCAAGAGGAAACAGGAGCTCTGTCTGGGGGTTATGCGCTTTGGAAGATAGTTTTTTTCAGATAAAATATTCCAAAACACTGACATGGTAAAGAAGCTCATGTCCCATCATCTGGAACTAATCAACCTCCAAGAGCCAGACTCAGTGACAGCGTGTTTTCTTAAGTGGTTCTTTAAAGTTAAGTCTCATGTTTTGGGAAAACTCCTATTATTGGTAAAATCAAAGGAAAGAAAAGAGATGTTTATGATTTTCCTCTAACAATCACCAGAATTTAATTCTTAATGAGTATCTCCTTGGTGCTTAAAAATACATAACTGGAATTTGCAGCAATTCTCATCCACTTATATTGCCTCTAAAAGTAAGTAATTACCCAATATTTAGGGTAATGTTCATCTCCAACACCATCTTGAGCAGACTTCAAAGACAGAAACAATTCCTTGCAGGGGACTTCTCTGGTATTATTATCCTTTTTGTTGGGTTTTACTTAGCAAACAGTACAGCATTTTTTCACCAATGATGTCTGTGCCAAGATCTGCAGTATGGCCAGTGCCTGTCACATACAAAGGTACCCTCTGTCCCCTCAGACTTTTTAGAAATCCCTCTCCTTTTTGCTTCATCTCTATTTCACAGTTTATTTGAGCTGGGTAAATTATCTCGTGGACTTGGCAAAAATGACTTGTAAAAGAAAAAAGAATCATGTAACTCAGAGAAGTTTGAAGTTCGAGGGGACAGTTCACAGTCATTTACTGCAGTGAAGTAATTCTGCTCTGGACAGCAGCACACATGGGTTTGGGAGCTACATTTAACAGATGAGCATCAAACAGGGAGCTGGGACTCTGCCTATTTCTGTATATCCATATTGAAATCTGATAGATGTTGAAAGTGGTTTAAATTGCTCTTATTGCTATTGTTGGGAGAGTGTTTGGGAAAACAGCTCCACAGCTTTATTGTGCATTTCTGAATCACATTATAATGTTAATTTAGAGTGCTGAAATCACCTGAAAGAGACACTACTATATACACTTGGTAATATCTTTAATAAAGAGTTTAAACAGTCCAGAGCAATCCACATTAATTATTCATGTCTGGAGAAAAATAATGAAAGTCAATGAAGAAAGTCATAGTCTCTTGAAGTTCTTGAGGGAAAAAGAATAATATTAGGTAAAATTCAATGGACTGTGGCATCAAGATTTATCTACACAATTTGCCCTGGGAATCTGAATTGCGAATGAAGCTGCTGCACTCTCTGGTGTGGGACAGAGTTATGAGAAGCAGGTCACACAAGGATATTGGTAGCACATCAAAGTTAACAGCACTTACTGAAGATGCCCCAAACTTTTCGCTTTACAAAGAAAAAAGAGAAATGAAAGAATCATAATAATGTTTACTACCTAGAAATTTTTTTTAAACTGCTGAGAACTCAGCTGCCCTAATCAATACACTCTCCTGACATACAATCAATGTGCAGCACCTTGTGACTTTTGTTCAGGTCCTGCTGGGCTTGCCGTGTATGCGAGTGCCTACATGGGCATCATGACAAGGGACACAATTAGGACAATACCTTGTTATGTTGATAAAGAATTAAATCTATCCTGTATTGATTCAAAACTCTTTCCAGACAGATGTTTAAATTCATCCCAGAGTGAAATGATCCACTTCTGTGTATTTTTGTGAAATTACACCTATTTGAAAGTACTGGGAGTGAATGGTCTTGATTTTGACCACTAATTGTGCTCTAATTACTCCTGACTCACCCTGATGTATCCGAGGCTGGCAGTAGAGCCAGCTGTCCCAGAATACATTCTGCTGTTGTCTCTGTGAAGTAGCTCTGCCTGCCCTGAGAGACCTGTGAGATGTTTTTTCCCTATGCTAGTTGTTGAGAGGCAGTCACCATGACACACATCAGAGAAGTAGTTAAGAAAAAGACTAATGATTAAAGCAATTTGGGGAGGAAGCCAAGAAAATTAGAGATAATTCTGAAACATGACAAATATGATGCATGCTGAGTAGCACCAGAATTCATATTCTGGTTCCTGCCTAAAAAAGTACACAGGACACACGATTTTTCTCTTCTAAAAAGAAAAAAAAATTAGAAAGAGCATGAGAAAACTAAACTTCCCTGATTCTGGAATTTCATCTCTTACAGACCTTTAAACAACAAGGGGGAACTGCCCTGGAGAAGTTTCATTTAGTTATGACAGAAAAATCTGAAGCCTGGGTGCTGTCAGGAGTTTGTATAGGAAATTTTCACGATTAAGAGTAGCAAAAAGTCACTGCTATATTGTAACCATATAGTCACCAGATCTCATTAACTGAGCCCCCGACACCTATTGATTCCGATGGAATTGAAGTGTCTGAGCAGCCTTGTGAATTAGGGTCCAAATGCATACTTTCTTTGTTGTTGTTGTTGTTCGAGTCTTTTATCTTTGTTACTTTTCCTTTGTAATTTTTATTTCTACATTACACACTCCTCTGTTCTCATTCCCTAGCCTGCTGTGGATACTCTTTGCCACTGAGAATTAGCAGGTAGAAGACACATAATGGAAAAGAGAAAGAAATGGGGATTTTCCCATCACTGTTCACCAATAGGAACCTTCCCCCCAGCTCCCTCCACTGCTCCACCAAGCTGCTCTGAACTGCAGAGCCGGCTCTGCCTGCTGAATCCAGCCTCTCACTAATAATGATAATTAGCCCAGGGACTGCAAAATGGAAAAAGAATGAGACATATGAACTTCTTAAAGTGATTACCAGCATTTACTCCAGAGGTTTCCTCTTTTTTTTCCTTTTTGGAAATACAGAGAATGAAAATGGCTGAGGAAACTTAAAAATTTGGAAACAGTAAGACATAAAAATTAGCAGAAAACACCAGACAGAGAACCACAGTTTGACAGAGGCAATAGTGAACACTTCACTATGCAGCAGAAGAATGTACAAGAAGAGAGGAAATGGGGGGGAAATAAGAGGATCTGAGAGAGGAAATGCAGGAGAATAACCTCCACAGAAACGTGTGTAATGCATGGTGTGCTAAAAGTGAGGAAAGTCCAAGGTACAGAGATAAGCCAGCAGCAGAGATAAGAGCAGCCCTGCATTTTCCTGCTGGTATGTTACACTGATTTTACAGTCTGCTGCCTTGGGGTTTCAGAGAGTTTAGGAGGAGGGGGCTCTCATTTCTTGGAGGCATCCTGAGAACCAAAGTTGTTTTACAATTATCCCATCAATAGTTTTGCAAGTTGATTCCCAGGTTTCATTAATTTAAGGCTGGATGCTTGATGTTAATATTTCATGAAGTTCCAGACATGAGTCTTCAGTCTACAGTTGACTGTGAGTTGACCAGCATTTGCATAATTCTGTGAGACATGATATTCAGTGAGGTTTAGAATCAGTCTGGCACCTCATATGGGAGCCTTCTTAAGAATTCTTAAATTATTTTAATGAACCAGTATTATTCAAAAAAATATTTTTTTTTCCTTCAGGATTTGAACTTCAGCCAAAACACTAAACCATAATCTTTAAAAGTATACTTGGAGACTTTCTATTTGATGAATATATTACAAATCTAATCTTGTGTTGTTTCTGAATTTGATACTCTGCAGACAGCAATGAACAATGTGTATGCAGTGTTACGGACATCAATACAGTGTTTACAAAAAATCCTAACTATAAGACTTTAAAAAAACAAAACCAGCAACAACAACAACAACAAAAACCCCAAACAAACAAAAAAAAATCATCCTAAAAAACCAAAGCTTTGTGACCATTATTCACTATTCTACAAACTATACCTCATGCAGCAGAAGTACAGGAATAAGAATATTAAAATTATGTCCAGATGAGTAAATGCTTTCTTTTTTTTTACAGTGCAATCTCATTTGGAGTGTTCCTTCAAACAAACATGAGACTGCAACAAGAGTGCCTGAAAGCTCTGAAATTGTTTAATTAATGGTATGTCATAAAATGCAAAATGTGCTGCGTTATTACACACCATGTACAAGGAAACAACACAGGGCTACTTCTCTTCTTTTAGCTTTGTTAAGACTAAAAATTAACTATCAAACTCACATCAAGCACAGACTTTTTTTGAGAAGGTGGTTTCAGTTTCCTACAGAGAGCTGGAGACCATCAGGTCAAGGACCAGAACAACCACCACTGCATCTACAGTTCTCTCTCTTCCTTTTGTATAATTCCCTGGGACATTTTTACAGAGGGGCACAGGGAGGGGAAAAAATTGTCTTCATGAGGTATGAGCTGTATTGTTATTCTGCTGTTGAAAAACATGCACTGGCAGCCTCTTGGCTGGGACTTGGTCTGGGATAACCTCAGAATTTTTGTAGCTAAGAGGTTTTGTCTATAAATTCAACTTCCCTGTAGCTATTAATGTAATGCAAGAACAACAACATCTAAAACACTTTGTGCCACTTCCCGTGTAATCGCCACAAAGAGTTTTAGCAATTCTACATACCTAACACCACAAAGTCAATGTGTGTAAGTTCCATGAACAAACATTCCTCAGAATGGCCCACGTCTGCTGGAGTATTACATCAGAGCAACCCAGCTGTTCTTCTTCCCAATCTAAACAGAGTATGAGGACAGGGAGTGACTGTGATGGAATGGGTGGGAGCTGCTCGTGGCTGATCCTGTGTCTGCATCCTCCTCACCTCTCAGAAAATCCTTGCTTTCCTTACACTCACCAGCTCTGTCCATCACCACCTGATGGCACAACAACAGACGATGTATGTAGTGCTAGGTTAAAGGTAGAACACGTATAAAACATAAATATTGCTCATTTAGTCTTGCTTTCAGTTGTAATGCTTTATTTCATGAGATATGAAAGGATCTGCATGCTTTCAATAGCAACTGGGTACTAGAGCCTTTTGTCACTCCAGAACTCCCAGGCCTTTACCTGCACTGTGGAAAACACCTCTGACAACACTGTAACTTTGCTCTGACCTGTTCTCTTCTGTGATCTCCACCAACCTCCAGGCCTGCCTAACTTCCTGGGCTGTATGGTTTACCAGAAAGGACCTTACGGGTAGGACAGTGAGTTTAGGCCATGGGTTATGCCACCAGCCACCACCTTTCCAGATGTGTGAACACCTTTATTGCCCCTACTAGTTTAGTGTAGAACTACAGAATTCTAACAGCCAGCCTCAGAAGAGAGTTACCAGGCTTTTTCCCTCTTACAATCCACATAGCTCAGTTCACAGCATTTGCATTCCCAGATGGATAACTGAAGAAGTTTAAAAAAAAAAAAAAAGGCAACTGAAATATATCAGAAGGACAAACTTACTAGTTCATTACTTCATAGAAGCTTTTTTAATATATTTTTTACTAAAATATCCTAAGAGACTTAGGGTGACTCACAAATGCCTAAAAATATGGAAGCTATTTTCCTCCTGTGTTCTTTTCCCTTTATGATGGAGGGAAGCTAGAAGTACTTTGCTTTTGTTTCTTGTTATTTTCTGCTTAGTTTCTACCTTCCCTTTTTGGTGGGAATAATAACATACATTATGTTTTCCCTTGCAGAGCCCCTGAGTGTGCCCCGCCTGCACCAGCGGGGGGCACGGCACACAAAAGCGCGAAGCATCAGCTGCAATTACAGATCAAAGATGATTGCTGACCTTACTAACTGCTGCACCTCAGTTCTCGCACCTTCAGCCAGTGCCATGCACTCTGATGAACAGAATCAGGGTTTGTCTTTGAAAATTACAGCTATATATACCTGTATTGTACCTGTGTGGATACACATATATTAAGCATGCTTATATGATACGTGTATTAGATACATATTCTTATTAATTATGATGGTTATTATTGCTAATATTACAACAAAATAGGGTTGAAAATTGTCACCAAAACATTGGTATCTGGTGCCGAGACATGACAGACTAAGACACTCACACAGCACTGAGAGGTATGGTACAGGACTTGTGAGAAATTCAGTCCTTTGAGTGTGTCAGGGACATTAGGCAGAACACCCACACCACCTGAAACAACACAAGGTCCTTTTGTTAGGCAACTGAATCCAGACTTCTTTTCTAAAATAATCTAAGTGAGCCATGCCATAAAATTCCTGGTCTTGCAGGTGTCTCTGTAATGATCTTAAAAGTAAATGTCAACTGCATAAGTACTGGGGTTACCTGAGATGAGACCCCTAGGTTGTCTTCTCGGAGATGTCAAAAAACAAAAGTTTCCCTCTTCATAAGTGGCAACTTTGTTGAATCTCCATCATTTGAACACTTTTGAAAAGTATGGATTCAGAGGATACAAAGACTCAAGAGGAAGGAAGAACTAAAAAGGAGGAATTG
Organism: Scytalopus superciliaris; assembly: GCA_013400415.1. Taxonomy (NCBI): domain Eukaryota; kingdom Metazoa; phylum Chordata; class Aves; order Passeriformes; family Rhinocryptidae; genus Scytalopus; species Scytalopus superciliaris. The sequence continues at coordinate 175,328 of VXBX01004000.1, forward strand.
TACATTGTATTTAACTGCTTCACCAGGTTTCAAGGTTTGCTGAATGTCTCTACCTGACACCAGTTCTGCTGGCATTGTAACCTTGGCTTCTCTGCTCCTCTGTGCCTCATTTTTCAGTGTCACAGGTGGTCATATTTCCATAATATGGAGTGAAACAGTCACCAAGGGAATAACTTGTTCCTGGTATAGGCACTGACACACCTTCACTGATTTTTGAAATAAGAATTTTGGATCCTAAATGTTCAGGACAGGAACAAGAATTAAAGCAAACTGGGAAAGTGTTCTTGCTGCATTACAGAGGACATAGAATTCATCAACTAAATTAGGAATAGAAAAGTGAATTAACCTTTCTTTCTGCTTGAAAAAGGAGAAATATGCTTTCCCTTCCCTATATTTTGTTCTGGTCACACAGAATGCCTTCTCTTATTTAGAAGCAACTTTGTGAATCAGAAATAACTCCAGGCTGAAAAGCACACAGTCTAGATTGAAGGTACCATGGCAGAGATGGGGGCCTAGGACAAGAGACAGTAGCCCCACCTTGGCTTTTAAAGGAAAAGGTAAAAAACAGCTAAATAACTTTGCATTATATTTTTAGGATTCATTCCTAAAAATACTTGAAAATATCTAAATATTGTTGATTATTTTTACAAAAAGGAGTCTAAAATATGAATATTATTAATGAAGACCTATGGCTCAAAGATGCAGTCACCATGCCAGGTCACTGGCACATAGTGAAAGACAAGTTTGTGTGATGACAACAAATCTAATGGGTTTATTTTTAAACACAAGCATTTCATAATGAATATTCAGCAAGACAGCTGCAGCCTAAAATTCATCCAGGACTGAGCCAGGAATGGCTTCAAATAATCATTGCATGTATGACAAAATCCAGAACATTCCTCAGAGGTCTGCCTCTAGACTATGCATTTGGGATAATGTTTCTTGGTCTGTGTATTATCTATAGCCAAACAGTATTTAAAGGCAGTTTAGAAAAATAAAAAAACAATAATTTTGGAAGCACTAAGATTTCCAGAAACATTCATCTACCACTTGAAAATGTCCATCTATGGAAATAAGGTAATGGTTCAGAAACCTGTCTTGGGGTTTTTTCTCCTTTCAACTCAGTGGGAAGGTAGAATCTTACTCTGTACTAGTGCAGTCAATAGTAGAACTGAAAGTATTTTATTTATATATTTATTTAAATTGGGTTTTCCCTACTTATGCTGGCCACTTTAAGAAAAGTAGGATAAAAGAAATTTCTGGCATTACTGTTTAATGACTGTAAAATCATGGGGTAGTAAAGCAATATGTGGCGAAGACTATCAACAACCACACACATATACACACAAAACAAAAAGTAGTTAAACTACAAAATTCAAGCAGGTCAGCACCCACCACATCCAAACCAGGATGGATGGCTTCATAATTGGGTATAATAAGATAAGGCATTGATGTTCAGTATTTCTCCCATGTGCAAAGTTGTTTTAACTGTACGAAAGGAAATAGCAATGAAATTTAACCACCTTAAAATTAATGGCAAACTCCCACTTGTTGCAACTGGCACCAAGAATGTTATTTTGCAGATTTATGCTGCTGATCAGAACATAAAATTTCTTTGCTGGCTACACTGAATAAGTATGATAGAATAACAATTAGCACATTTTTAGACCATCTTCTATACTGATAGTAATCAGACTTAAAAAGTCGTAAGATCTCATTCATATAAAGTTTCCAGACATTTCTCTTTTCAAAATACCAACTTGGGTATTACATATTGAATTATACATTCTGCACAGAACAATAGAAAGCTCTGATATTGTGTAACACAGCAAGCAGGCATGCAACTGGAGAGTCTAGTTATCTAAAACTCATTTAGTTCAGAAGGTTAATTTTCAGTTTGACAGATGAGAGATTCATTCTCTATTTCTGTGCCCCACTGCATCTGAATCCCTGAATGATCTCTACAGAGAAAGTGTGGAGGAGCAAAACTGTAAGGCTATTTCAAGTCTATTTCAAGTACTGTAGGAGTTTGACAGTATTTCATTTTTCAACATATGCTAAAACACCGTGGGATGACTTTTAGCTTCTGCAGCTTCATGCAGATAAATATGGCTAGATAGGATCTGGATGTTTCCTGCAGTCAGAGGGATGTAAGCACAGCACCAGCAGGTTGCTCTCTGCAGTGAGGTCGCTGCAGAGATCAGCAGTGGAGGAGCCCTCCAGAGCCAGCCATGGCAGCTGGAATGCAGGCACAAAGAAACTGAGACCACATCCAAGCCCATTTGCCCCGTTCACAAAGAAAGGCTACACAGGATCTGAATTGTGCTTTACTATAGCAGGCTAGTTCACTCGGGGCCAATACCTCAAACACTGGTGGATGACTAATTTATGATGACTAACTGAAGAGGTTTCATTTTTAATAGAAGTGATTCAAAGCCAGAAGAAATAATGAGAAAGGAAAAAGAGAATAAATTCCTCTTATGTGACCCAGTTCGAGCTTAACTCTGTCTATGCTATTCCTGCACGGTGAACTTTTTGCTCCCATTTTGTTTCCTGTTCTTCTGCTCTGTTGGAGGCAGCACTGTCAAGCATTTCCAGCCGAGATCTTTTCAATTTCCATACTCCAAGGGCTCTTTTATATCTCCTCAGTTCAGCAGAAGGAAACACAAGCAACAGAAGAGGGAATGTTTTCCTTCCCCTTTTATGACTGTTGCCATTTGGTCAACTGAGGTGGCACCGATAGCACAATAAAACCACCAGCACGAAACTTCACGGGTCCCACAGTAGCATGCAAATTTTAAGAACATCAGGCTGGCCATTTACATCTGGGGAGGTCCGTGTGGATCTGGATTCTGGCTCTGAAAGTGGCCATCAGCAGATGTTCAGGGAGAGAGCACCAGGAAACTGTTCCAGTGAGAGGCAAAACACTGTTTAAAAACCTAGAGTTAGAGGCTGTGTCTGGACTGCGATGTCTGAAAAGTACCAATTCCCCTCCAGGGCTCATTTATTCCTTTGGTTTCCATGAGACTTTTCAAAGCCCTAGCGACAGTCAGGTAAATAAATATTATCTGCTTTTAACAGGCAGAAGAAAATGTGTTATATAATGTGTGCCAGATGTTGTGAAAACTAAGCAATTAACAGTCCTAGCAGTGGTCTATGTGCCACTTGTGTATCTCTTTTTGCCTTAAAGATCTTATAGTCTAGACAGATGGCATAAAATACTCCAGCAGAACATAAAAGTGTCTAGCGTGACACTTGGAGAAGTTTTGGGTTGGGTTTTTGTGGGTTTTTTTTTTTAATACAGGAATAGCTGCTTTTTTCTTCTATTGTAATGCATTAGGCCTTCTGGTTCCTAGTATGTGATGAAACACTACTAGACCAAAATGCCTTCCTGTTTTTCACTTACTTTCTCAGTACATTACCTTTCCAACATAAACCAGACATATTTTAAGCCATCAACAGGAGATGAACTGCTATACAGGCCAGAAAGTATTGCAGTCTTCACTACAGTCCCATTAGTTCATCAGTAAAGTGAATACATTATTTTCTTATTCTTTAGTCATAATACTACTATTTAGGCTAAATATCTAAAATCAGGTTTCAGTGTATTTAATTTTTCTACCCTTGAACAGGAATTTTTACTTTCAGTTAATTCAGACAAACTTCTGGGATCTAAACACCAAGGAGATTTAGGTAGGACAGGGTATTTTGTTCTCCAGTTAGGAAAGTGCAAACATGCACAGATTAGATCCAACTTACAGCATTTTTCATACTAACGAAATTTTCCTCCTTTATGAACAAACAGTATTTTCAACTGGAATGTGTAAAAAAAAAAAACAAAACCAAAAACCAAACAAAAAAAAAACCCCAACCAAACAAAAAACAATAAAAATCAAACAAACAAACAAAAGCCTGAATTTTATGATTTCATTTACCTCAGCAGTAATAAGGAAACACCAAGTTTTACTGCTCTTTGAACTACTGTAAAATTTCTGACTTTTCTTTTCCAGTGGGCAAATACATTAACATATACATCTAATTTAAACATTTGAAAGGACTTTCCAGAGTATTCCCAAGCAGATGGATCTTCTGGGAAGAACAAAACTTGCAGTATGATGAAACTTTTGGAAATGTAATAGCATGTGATAAAAGGGGTCAAGATCAAACCTTTTATACTCCCTCCATAACCTGTGTCACCTGCTGTCCTATAAAAGTGCTCAGTTTTCTTCTGAATTGCTTTGCAAGCTTTATGTGAGTTTTATATTTTCAATACATCTGAGGATTAATTAATACTTCCAGTTTACATCCAAAGCATGACATGCAGTGTTTATAATTGTGCACTAGAGGCCTATCACTTTTTGGAAAGACAATTCCTGCGCCTACTGTAGCAGCACTGAGGAAAAATGCCAAGGGGTATAAGAGTTGCCTGCAGTTGCCTGTATTCAGCTTTCCACGTGACAACTAATGACAACCATAACTGCAAACTTCATTGCAATAATAATTACAACTTACATATGGATTGAGGAAAAAAAAAAAAAGGAAGTATCCAAATGTGTATTTCCAGCTCAGCAACATAGTAATGACTGGCATCTTCATTAAACTTGTGTTTGCTCTATAGATTTCAGAGCTTAAAATGCAGCCAAACTTACTACAAAGTTAAACAAGCAAGCAAGTCTCTCAGCTTGGAAAGGGATGAAATATATTCAGAATGTGCTTTTCACAATGATCACTACAGCCTCCCTCAGCAGGAGCCTCCTACCCATGGAAAAATAACAGTAGATAATATTTACCCTGACTGACATTTGTGCCTTCCCCGTTCCATTCACAAGGAATTCCCACTCTGCAGAGGGTGACTTTAAGGAAATGATACAACAGTTCCTTCATTTTGTGAGCATTAGTGGTCATTTTGCCACCTGATTAGAATGAAGTCTGAGAGCGCTGGATAAAAGGCACAACATTTTATTATCAGCAAACACAGCCTGCTTGACGTCCACTTATTTTTAGGCACTTGTGCTATTTACCAGCAGCACGGATCCCCACCAGGATAACAGGACCAGGCTCCTGACACTCGCCAGGCAAGAGTGGAGCAGCGAGCACAGCGTGAGCAAAGTGAAGGTGAGAGCCGCGGTACAGGAAACAAACCAGACCGAGAGAGAACCTTGCCTGACAGAACAGCAGAACACAAACTCTGCGTGTTTACCTTCCCTCTAACAATGTATACAAGTGATCAGAAGGCAAAGTAGGAAAGCTGCTACTAAAGTCAAAATTAGCCAATTAAAAAAAAACGACAAAAAAAGGAGTCTGGAGGAGTGCTAAATTAAAGCAAGAGTATTATTCAGTGCTTTGGGAAAAAGGGTAAGCACCCAAAATTTGAAACTGAGAATCAGACTGCCAATGTGTAAGAAGCCTATGAGTTACAGCAGATTATTTTATGATTTTTAAGAAGTGCTTAGAAAGTTAATTTGCTTTTGCTTCTTAGTGAATGCAAACAAATATTCAAAACAGTTTACTATCAGTTAAAAAACTTCACTGAAGGTCTTGTCTCCATCCTATGGCTCTATTACCTCCAGGATTTCCTGCACACTGGCTGCTTTTCATGGCACACGTCATCTGTGCAAACTCAGATAAATATTAAACCGAAAAATGGAAGATTTTACCTGAACTCTTATTCCTAGTAACTCTTTTTTTCATAAATACATAACCAAAATGCAAGTCGTTTTGCATAGAGTATAGCTTGCACCTTATAATTTTTCTCATGCAAAGGTCGACTTCTAAAATAAAAATTAAAAGATATTTTCATTGCCATGTACAGTTTGCTCCTAAATAGTCCTCACAGACAATATACTACCTGACTGAAACAAAGCCACATGCTAAGAATAGCAGAAAAAAAGCACTGAGGATGATAACTAATACACATACTTTGAGCACAAGGCAGAAGGAGCCTTACCATGGGCTTCTGTTTTTAAACTGAATTTGTACTACACATTTCCCAATCATCTCCCCATGAAAGGAGATCTTGAAAGAAAAAGTTCTAGTTTAGGCTTTTTGTAAATGAAATGTTTGAAGTTCATCTTGATTTAATTAATCTGTATAGTTTTCTAGAGTGCAAGAAGTTAGATACCATAGATCCCACTACTTTTCATGCCAAGACGAAAAATTACTATATAAATAAAAAGATAAGTTCCCTGCTCTGCTAGAGAAAGAAACGCTTAATGAATCTAAGGTTATTTAAAATATTTACACCCTAAGTAAACCCTCACCAGTCACCCTAGTTAAGTTCTTAAATTGCCAGGTGGCAATGCATCTGCACACATCTTTTCCTCCAGAAAAAAAGGATGCAGAGGGCATGTTTGCCATATGTCATTTAACATCACCATTTTAATTGGCTAGGAATGTCTTTATGAGTTCTTTGGTGCTAGATTGTGTACTGGAATTTCAATAAATTACCCCAAACTGTGCATTTCATTAGCATGTAGGTGTACTGCTCCCAAATCCCAAGCTGGGCAATAATGTCTGCATTTGATTATAGCACTTTTTATCCATGAAGAAGGAGGTCAACTGAAAGAGCTAACAGGATACCCAAGTCTTTGAGAAGCCTTTTGAGTTCTCAGCTGCTATATGCTTAAACTGAAATTCCTGTTCCCAGTATTTTCAGTAAAAAACCACAACATTCAAAATATTTAAATTACCACAGGAGGTTAGCTCCCAAAACAGCAGAGTACAAGGGAAAAGGAATAGGTATAGACTGAATACATTATAGACAGCCTGGTTAGGGAAGAAAGCAAGCCCCAGAGTTGTCATGGCACCATTCAAAATAACCAGAACGATCACCTGTGACTCCTACACTTGCATTTCTTGGACAGTAATAGGAGGCAGACTGTACACCAATGTCTTCTCAAAGACTACCCTCTTCTCTTTTAGAAGAGAAAACATCTACATTTGTATAAATATGTACAAGTCAGCAGTAAGGACAATTTGCTTCAACAATAAAAACCTCATGAACAACAGCTCAGTTTTTAGTGACTCTTCTACAAAAGAAGAGTAATTAAGACACTAACAAAAAAAGTGCTGTCTCCCAGTCAGCTGCCACAACTCTGTAACCACCAGGCTTCAGGCCAGGGCAGCTTTGAGACAGCGTCCATTGTTCTAACAAATAATCTCCTTTGCTCTATTAACAAGGAAAATGCATCCCGGCTCATCCCATTGGGCTACTCTGCAGCTCTGGAAAGGGCAGGCTCCTCAGATTTTCATGGTTACAGGGATAAACAGCAGTACCTGAAATGGTGCTCCCTCAGAAGGAACCCAAAGGACCACCAGAGGCCCCACAGAGCCCACAGACAGGTCTCAGCCCTCGGCATTATGTCACTGAACACCAGTGAGGCTGAACTGCACTGAATTCTCGGCAGTGCAGGTACCTGCAATTGCTCCAGTTCAGACAGGAATGGCCTGTTCTCCTGCTGCTCTCACAGCCTGGCTGAAGGCAGCACTTGACTGAAGACCAGATGGCTGATCCCAAAGCCAGAAAAGAGGAAGGAAGTCTTTTGAAGAATGTGTCATTTTTTCCATTAAAGTCATGTGTAGAAGTTCCAATGCAGAAAATAATGCAGTAACAGTGAGCCCTTTCCTAGCACGTCTCAGGGAATATGCTCATTAATTATACATAAGCATTTCTGTAAATTTAATTTCCAGGTATTCATTTAATCAAACTTCTGAACACTAGAGTGGCAGATGTGACCATATAACCTTAAATAAAGTCTTACTGACTGAAGAGAGATTGAGAGAGAAATCTGTGGGAAAATGGTCTCTGAGCACATAATTAAGAAACTCTCACAGGGTATGTGTGCAAAGGGAGCGATTTAAGAACAGGTGGTTTCCATCTTAAAGTGCCAAATGCTGCAGCCAAAGACTTGCCACATGTAACAACTGTGCCACAAACAAGGCTAGTGTTGTCCTGAGCTACATTTGAGGGGTGTTGCCAGTAGGTTGAAGGGGTGATCCTTCCTCTCTGCTCAGCACTGGTGAGACCACGCCTGGAGTACCCGGTGCAGTGCCATGCTCCTCAGAACATGGACATACTGAAGATAATCCAGCCAGGGATCACAAGGATGATTAAGGGACTGGAGAATCCCTCCTGTGAGGAACACTGAGGTAGCTGGAACTGTTGAGCCTGGATAAGGCTTAGGGGAGATCTTATTAATGTATAGATATCTGAAGGGAGAGTGCAAAGATGGAGCGAGGCTCTTCTCAGTGGTGCTCAGAGACAGGATCAGAGGCAATGACCACAAACTGAAACACAGGGGGTCCCCTCTGAACACCAGGAAACACCTTTTTACTGTGAGGAGGGCAGCACTGGCACAGGTTGTGGCATCTCCTCTGTTAGAGGTACTCAAAAGCTGGACATGGTCCTGGGCTCAGGGCAGTCCTGCTTGAGCCAGTGGGCTGGACATCAGGACCTCCAGAGCTCCCTGTCAACCTCAACCATTCTGTGAGAAAAAGCTAACTCACCAGTGGAGCTGAACTCAAAGAAAATCACTTTTCTTCGGAGTGCCCACACAGAGCGTGGGTGTGTAACAAATGTGGCACAACAAATCCTCTTTAAATTCACACGTTTAATAATTCAGGTTATCTTGTTTATGTATGCACATGCAGAAAAACCCTAAGCAGCAGTATTTTCATATTTGGGGGGTGTGTTTTCTTTACTCTTTAGCTTTAAAAGAAAAAAAAAATCTAATTATCTGCAACTGTGGCAGATCTTATGTATCAGCAGCTAAAGAGGCCCTTACTGCAATCTAAAGGGCTATACCCTTTGCTAAGAGCAGCAGAAGATTGAGAGCCTGGCACTGCATCAAGCTGACCTTGAGCTGGGAATTAATTTCCAGGAGTCCATTCTTTCCCCTCTTAGCATTTTAACAGATCTTAGGCTTTCCTTCTGCAAGGACTGTTACTTCTGCAGATCTTGTGTGCAGTTACACTTGGGTGTTATCCCATTTTGGAGATAGAAGTGCAAAGAACGCTTCCAGAACAAAACATTTACTTCTATCTGAAAGTTTAACTAGATTTCTAAATACATCACCATAATTGTTCCACAAATTGAAGTAGCAGAGAAATTTTGTATTTTCATTTTTAAAATACCAAATAGCACATAGTTTTATGCATTTCTTAGAAACATTTTGTGCCTGAAGTTAAAACTACATGAATGGATTTAAGCTAAAGCAAAATGAAAGGCATGTGCCAGGTAGTGCAAGAGATCATCAGCAAAGGCATTAACATGTAAATGTCGCAACCAGAATAAGACAATATCACAGTAAATACTCCTTATTTGCTACCCTATTTTATTTTAAATGCATATCAAGAAAAAAACCCCATTATTTAAAAATAGAAACATAATTTTCCATTTGAAAGCATTCATTCAGCTTTTCCTTGTATCAGTTAATATAAATTCTCCTAATTCATTTTCAACAGTGAAAAGTCAAATGTATATAACTAGACACACATCACTATTTCAGCTTTAAGACTGCTCAAGGGGGACAGACATCATGCTTAGGGGGATTCCAAGTTGTCAGCAGTGCCCTTATTTTTCACAGCTAATTCTTTGCCAAGCTTGCTATTTTGCACATCACTAACACCAACCCATCCTTCACATTTCCCTCCACTAGTGCCCTTTCGTATTATACATCAAAGCACAGACCTCTTAAATACCATGTTGGGAAATAAAATAGACACTCTCATGTTACTTACATTCCATCACACTGTTACTCCTTGCTTTTACTTGTCATTTTCTTTGAGTCCCCTGTTGATGGGACACGCTGGGGCATGGATACAACTACAGATGCACCATGAAGCATAGGAGGATATGGCTCCACTTTCAGCACAGAAATGTTTTTACAAGATATCCAAGTTCATTGACTCAGTGTTTCTCACTAGGAGGCTGTTTTAACACTGCTTTTCTTGGCTTTGTCATGCCATTTTCCCTGCATCCCTGCTCAGAAGTCAAGGATCATGTTCTTAAAACTGCTGAGCCGTGGGCACTGGGCTGAAGTAACACTTGCTGGATAGTTCCCTTCATTCTGCCTTCAAATAGCTGAGCTGGAAGGGACCCACAAGGATCATCAAATTGCACTCCTGTCTCAGCACAGGACAGCCCCAAGACCCACACCGTGTGCCTGAGAGTGTTGTCCAGACACCTGAAAACAGGCTTGTAGGTGTGAGAAACAAGAGCAACCTAACCAGGATAAAGCAGTAACAAGAGATAAAAGGACAGAGGGCAAAATAGAGATAATCCTAATGGGTTTAGGCAATAATAATAATATGTAATTAAGGATTTTAACATCTGTTAAAAACTGTTGATAGAAAATATTCATAGCTGGCAGAAATTCTGACTAGATCTGATGACCTCTTGAACTCCTGACACCTGCCAAGTTAATTGAGTCATTTGCAACCCATTACCAGCCCCAGCCACTTTCATTTTCGAAGAAAAACTACCTGTCCTGGATCAAATCTTTCTATGACACTAGAATATAGTAGTTCCTTGATGATGAGTAGCCTTGAGGAGATTAGACTGTGGTTCTGTCTCGGGAAGAAGGGGACGTAATTATCTGCAGAGACAGAGAGAAGAAAAGAAACTCTGGAGAATGACAACTCCATGAGCACTTAACACTGGCATAGAGTGGCAGGATCAAAGTGCTGGCTATTCATCCCTGCCTCTCACCTTGGCTAGTTCTAGCTGGGGTTAGTGCTCCCAGCTGCAGAGGAGGGGGCAGGACGAGGACAGCACAGCAGGTGGGATGATTGCCAGCTCAGGAGAAGGCACATGCTCCAGACAGCTGGTTTGGCATCAGGGGGACTTTGTGCTATCTTAAACAGCGCACGGAACTGCCCTATTAATACTTGTATTGTTGCCAGAACTGAAGAGTACTATTTTGTTCTGTAGTCCACTTCCTTGGAATTCTGCAGGAAGAGTATTCAGAAGCACTATTCCAAGTACATGACTGCAGGCTGTGGCTAAACTGAAACTGAAGTCCAACTCAGCACCTGCATTCCTTCCAAACTGCTACCTCTGCTGAAGGCCCTGTGCCTTCCTGCTGCTTGCCATGGGCTGATCTTGGTTCCCACGGAAAGATTGCTTATTCCAGACCAGCTCTTGTGCTTAAATATTGCTTTCAAGCAATGCTGAATCAATAGTCATTTCCAAATCAAGGCGATTCCTTGCAGTAGACCTATTTGTGTAGTTTAGCTGCCACTGTTACTCTTTCAAGACAGTGAGAGTCCAAAAGGATGACCACACAATCCTAATCCCAAGTGTTTTCATTACTCTGTGCAGTTTTGTCAAGTTTGGTACTCCATATAAAGAATATAGGCTTTCACAATAAAGCAAACATGTATGTACTCTGTACAGTAATGTGAATTTCACTGTTTCAAGTAACTGAGGACAAATCTGGCTCCCAGTCTCTTAAAAAGTTTGGCTAGAACTCCTTGCACGTGCCCTGGCTTAGATAGAACCTTGTCAAAAGGTTCAAAATTGAAAAACTTTTGAGAGATAAAAATCTTTTTAGTTACACTTGCTTATACTACACAGGCAAAAATTACAGTTTTCCAAAGAGGCTTAGACTGAATCAGGGAAAACAAGAAATGGGAGAGAGAGTGGGGGCTGTTCAACCTGGAGAAGGGCAGGCTCTGGGAAGCCCTTATAGCACCTTCCAGTACCTAAAAGGGGGCCTACAGGAGAGCTGGAGAGGGATTTTTTTCAAGCTTCCACTGCTGAAGATTATGGAAGAAATCTGCAAAACATGATTTAGAGTAGATAAAAAATGGATCTTGACTTAGAAATCATCTCATAACATTTCCAATTTTTGCAATACTGAGTTAATACTATTTGCAATCCTATTTAAATATTTTAAGACGTTACCTCATTTCTACTTTTGTATTTATTTGAATGTAATTTCTAAATTCCGAATATATCATGGCATGTCTCTATACCATTTCTGTTTGGAAACTATGATTAAAAGTTATTTCATGAAAAAGTAGGTAATAATTTAAAGAATGTATTTGAATGGCATTCTAAAATGTAAAGACTAAAATATGTATGAGCAACTGGACATTGAATAACTATGGGAACCTAAAAAGAATTCAAGATTAGGGGAGCAAGCATTGAATGAAACAGAATGACAGAATGAATTACAGCCTAGGCCTCAATTTTGACTAAAATGCTAAATTCAATTTTAAAATGATCACATAGTTTCTATCAAAATTAAACATTATTCCAAATCCAGAAACCTGAGTAAACAAGCTAGAGTGGCAGTATTAGCACATTTATAAACCTCAAAAATTCCAGTGTGCAGGCAGAAGAAATTACTTTTTGTCCACTCTGATTTATCTCAGGGACAAGTCCAGAGCAGTTTGCTCTAAAAGCCTTTCAGTAAGCAAATGTGACATGCACAAAACTGCAAGATGAATGATAACTGCTTCCTGCAAGAGGTCAGGGGTTTAACTCATCTCTGTGTTTCCATTAAATTCAACAACTAAATATCACACATGCACGGGACAAATTTAAAGGACAGAGAAACATGACACCTGGTTTGTGATGGAGCTGAACAGAAGACAGAGATGTCTCATAGCTGTGGATTCTGAGAGATACTAAACAGCACTGCATCATAACACCTTTAGTAAGTGATAATATAAGACACAGAAAGTATGCACAGAGAATGAAGAATACATTTTTCTCCTGGGATGCTTGTAAATATTTAAAGTTAGGGAAAAGATACAGTAATTTATTGGTGATTGTCAGAGGAACAGAGGAGGAATTTTCCTCAGCAGTAAATCACTGCTCTTTCTGCCAAGGAATCAGTTATTCCAAATTACTACATCTCAGCTGCTCTTACTTGTCACTGTGATGCATCTCCACTTTGAAAACAAAGTTTTAAGTACAAAATTTATACTACTGCCTAATTAATGCTGTTTATTCCTTAAGCTCTAAAGCAAAGTTCCTACTGTAGCTCAGTGGAAACAAGTATAATTGGCCAAATTCTATCACAACAGAACGCAAATCAAAGGAGTCGCTCAGGCCCTGTGATGATGAAAGGGAACACCACAAAGCGGAAAACTGAATCCTTTGGGATGGGACAGGTAAGGAGGACAGAGAGCATCTGGTATCCTGCCACAGCCGTGTTCTCTGGGGTGATGGAACTTCAGCCAGAGCTGAAAATGAGAGGTAAAAAAAAATCCCAGAGGACCTCACTTCAGAAGCAGCTGGTAGATATCATCATAGTTAAAACCTCTGCTTTCAAAGCTGGCAGCTCTGCCCCAGGCTATATGAACAAATGAGCTACTTAGGAAAAAATAACATGAATTAACCCTAACATACAGTGGAAAGATAAGCAAAATATTCTGTAAAATAAATCAAAAAGTTGCCCGGTTTTTTGTACGTTTTTTTGGTATAAAAATAAAATCATAATCGAGTTTCAATTAATATTGTTGAACATTTACTATTTATATTAATAAATCTACTCATAAGCATAATGAAACAAAAAATACAGAATACCCAAAGCAAAATATAACTTTCATTCTGATAGCATTTCTTTACACTTATAAAGCCAGTTTTTATGATCAAACTTTGTCAGACCTGTGTTCCCATTCACTTCCATTCAAAAGCTCACAGGAGCTTTTTTAACCTCAGCCATTCTGCCTGTGTCAGGCTTTTCCAACCTACAGCAATTAATATAATTCTACTCAAATAGCACACACTGTTTCCTGCTTTTTCCAATTATCAGCAAATTTGGAGATTTAGAACCGCACGAGTTTAGGCAAGAGCACTGTCTCATTAATTTCTAATTTAATTTTTCAGAGTATATCCCATTCATCACTTTTTAGTTAGCATTAGTATCTATGTGTAATCTCATGAACAATTGCTCTTCTGTTATTACTCTAATGCAGTAATTAAACAAAAACCCAAAAAATCCCCACAGAGTAACATGCTGAATTTGTATAAATGGTCTTAAAAAGTCTTCTTCCTAGCACTGAAATGAGTTGAAACTTTCCACTCATCTTGATGCTTCTAAAATTGGATTTGGGTAGAACTGCCCTCCAAATTCAGGCAGTTAATCAATATTCTCTGCCCCACAGCACTATTTATTTTAGAGCTGATTTACTTTAACATTATAAACAAGATAGTAAAGAAGCTTCAATGCAGGAGTTTTCATGGGAACCATAACTGTTTCCTATTGATTAGAAAACCTTTGTTACCCTTAATTTCTTCCTCCCAGAAAAGGTAAAATTATAAAATATTTCTCGATTTTAGCCAAGTCCAAAAGGTAGAATTATCATTACTGTGAAAAACTGCTTTTATTAATATGCTTCCTAAGAAGTTGATTTGACATTAGGGCAAAGTAAGAGTAGATTAATTAAATGTGGAATGTAAGTGGTGTTGTCCACATAGAGGTTAGATGAACAAGAATTCATTTCTGCTTCTCGATATCATGACCAGTGAACAAAATCTTAGACTTATGCTACTAGATTTCATAAATCAGTCAAATAAGTCAATCCAGAAAAAACAGTGAGAGGATTCAGCTTGTTCTCCAGCTGGAGGAGGGGAATGTGTAAGACAGAAGGTTTACAAATTCCTAAGTAGCATGGAAAACATAAACATGAAGAGCCAAGTTCACCATCCTGTCAACACACAGGAACACTTTTTAAATGACTCTTATAATATTCTAGAAATAGTGCCCAAGAATGTGATATAAATCTTTGGTTTAAGACTCTGAGCTGGCAGTTTCTGAAGGCTGGGAAAGGATACCAGAGAAACGTGAGTATGTGCTTGCCCTATTCTTTTGTACTCCTTTAGATAAGTGCTGTAGGCAACCAGTGATAGAGGTAAATGCTAAATGCCAGAGAGAAGGTATGTGCTGTGGCTCCTCAGTGAGGCCTAGAACAGCTCTTGCTGGGTTCACTAGCAGGTAGCAATGTTTCAGAGTTAAAAATAGGACCATGGTTAAACCAAAGAAAATATAAGCCAAAAATAGATACAGGAGTTCCATGGGATGTTCAGTTCCAGGTACTATTTCTCTGTAGCATATGGGTATGGATGCTCAGCTGGAGACAGATATTGGAGTGAAGGGATTTTTATTTTAATATGAAGAAATAGTCCATAGGGTGACAAAGGTATTTTAGGAATAAATCTAAACCTTTTGCTTGTAACACAAACATTGCAGAAGTTTCCTGTGATAAACGTGACTAAAAGAAAAATACTTATTCTGACAAAGAATGGAGTAGCTGTGATGGGTGGCCAGTAGACACAGTAGACACAAAAGTCAATAGCTATTCAGGTCACTCTAACTTAACTCCCCACATCTGAGCAGCTGAAAAGCCCTCTGGCCTTGACAGATCATATTGACTGTAATGGGAGCTTAGGTAACTCAGTCATGTATAGACACCTACATGGAGACCTCTAACATGGGTATCATAATCTGAAGCTGAAATCAGCCACACATAATTCAAATGTGCCTTAACTATTCATATTTAAGTAATGCATATTATAATGCTTTTATGATTTTATTATCTTCCAGCCAGGCTTGAATTGCTGACCCCATTTAGCTTTCCACTGTTTGATGATTTGCCAAAACCAAAATCATACAGATTGTTCTTTGCTAAATTGATTGATTCAGGACTTATTTTCAAGATCATGTCCACCCCATTTGCAGATGTTCTGTTCTTCTTAATAAGGACAGGAAAACTGACAAGACTTGTTAGGAAATTCATATCACTTCTCTTCTGTTATTCCAGTCTGCAGCTTGTCTGAAAACTTGCTGCTTCTATCCAATATTTTTAGTCAGAACGAATAAATCCTACGCTTCATCCAATTTTTATTTTCAGATAGGATTTTCAAAGAGACCTAAAGGATTAGACTTCTCAGCACTTATTAGAAGTCACTAGGAACTGGGCTTTTAACTCTGAAACTTCTTATCTTGCTCCTGTAAGCTTTCACTTTCTGCAGCCCTGACTCAATACAGACAGCAGGTAATCACTGACATGAAGCAAGGTTTAAAGGACTGCTTTTAAATCAAGGAGCTACTTACCTGACCACAACCAAAGCTGATGCTTGTACCATTACAACCTTGCTATCACCATTACAACCTTGCCTTACGATTCCTTAATACATAACTTCAAATATCAAGATAACTCTGGGATGCTACTACTTGTTCTTTCAGGCTGCTTCTAAAAATAAATGAAATGGGCCAGCAACAGTTTTCTGACCCTGGTATTGATTAGCACAGCATGGCTTACATCCATTTTGCTGACTTGTCTCACTCTACTCTACCTCCTTTCCCTCCAAAACAGAACAGCTGGATCTTACCTTCCCCTTTGCAGTGGTCTTTTGATCATAATATATCCCCAGTCCTTGCCTGGGTATTGTCTGGAGAAGTGCTTATTTAACACTCCGAACACTGCCATGGACATGACCATGCCAGCAATTCAGTGAGGTGGATGTTCATCTATCTGTGCTCAGGCCCAAATTCTGTCCAGGATTAGTTTATTAACAAAGACATATCCTCATGTTTCCAGATGCAGTCTGGGGACATTTAGAGGGTTTTTTTAGTCTGGAACTGTGAGGAATAGACTTCTTGATGGGTGCATTTCACTGAAGACTTGTTTTTCCCCAAACCAATTATATTCTTCCCTGGGGAAGTAGCTTTCTCTGTCCTTTCTCAGCCTGAAGTGGTAATGAAATTCCCTGAAAATGGAGAAGTCGCTCAAAAATTACTTAGTCATCTCTTCAGTGTGGTGGGCTCTCTCTGCTGAGGGCTGGCAGTGTGAGTCCCATAAGACAGCCTTAACAAACCCTTTAACAAAAATATTTTGAGAGGTGTCTATTCCATTCACCATCACAGTATGTCAAAGTTAAAATGTGAAGACTCACAGTCTCAGCTACATGGAAATTTAACTAAAACTTTAAGACAGGTACCAAATCCAGATGAGAGTTTAGACTGTTGCTTTTTCTAAACTCCCAATTACTGATGTGCATTTCCAGTCTTAAGAATTCCATTTCTATGAGGTGCTTAACTTCCTGGTCCTTGTTTGGAGAACTCTGTTGCCTAAACCATAATCCCTTAGCCAAATACTTAATTTATGTGATTTCTGGCACAGGTGGTCCTAACAGTGACCAAATTCTTTGGATTTGGAACTTGACATTCTTGCTGCCTTTTCCTGCCTAACTCAGGTATCATTTTCACTTTTCCCATGCTATTCTCATTCTCAGTCCCTTCATATTTCTGTGGTTTCAGTTCTCTCATTTTGAAACCATCAATCATTCCTTAAACAATATGCTGTTTTATCTCATGCTCTTCCATTCACTCCTTCTTTCTTCACCTTTTTTGGGGTTCCTTGTCTTAGGTCTGTTATCTGCCTCTTCTGCCATACATTTAAAAAAAAGTCACTTGTTACCTCATTATATTCTGATTTTATCTATCACTCAATCTTCTAGATACCCAAATCATGTGTTTTATATGTGAGCTCTTCCTTATGCAAACCACCCTTTTACTGTGATGTTCTCAGGGCTGAGTTCTCTCCCCTCCTACGAAGCAAGGCAGCTCAAGGTCAGCTCTCCACTTGCAGTTGTTATGGAAAAAAGAGCTGGAACTGGGGAATCCCCACTCCACCTCTTGGGAGCTGCTCTTAAGGTAAGCCCCTGTCCCCGAGTGTGAACTGCACTGCGGGCCTGTTGCCACTCCATCAATGCCTGGGCACGCACCCTGTTGATGCAGATCCTGACCCAGCCCTTCAGGGTTAACACCCCAGCCTCATCTCCGGCCTTTCTCACCACCACGGGCTTGCTGTGGCTAAACGTGGCTGAGGTCACCAGTCTGCCCTGCATGCCTTGCTCAGGTGCAGTGGCACTGGGTCCTTGTTCGTGCAGCCAGTGCCCGTGCCAGCCGTGGCACTGCCCTCACCTCTGGCTCCCTTTCCCTCAGGGAGCACGCTGTCCCCTGGCAGATTCCTGCTGAGCCATTTTTCATTCAGACTTTTACTTCTGCTGAAATAGCACTTGGCTTTCATTGTCTGAGAGACAAATGCATTTGAAAAGCTCTTGCTCCTTTCATTGCTGTTCTTGACTTAACTACTTTATTTAGATAGTGTGTATCAATTTCACCTTTTATATATAAGCAGGTTTGGTTTTTGTAATCATACAATCATTTTTTTTTCTTTTTTTGCAACCTTTCAGGAAATATGGAGATTATAATCCCTTTTCTTTATTAATAGACATCTCCCAAGAGTCTATAGCAATTTCCTTTTTAGCACTTTGTAGTGCTTTCCTTCTTTCACAAGCCTTTCCCGAAGAGGCTTTCCTCTTCAGAGTTACAGTTTCTATCCTTAATTGAAAAACATGCCTTTCCAGTTTTCCTACAGTATCTTTACCAATTATTCCTCGTTTAGTTCTGTTGACTCTATTCCATGGAGAGAAATAATTGACCACAAACAGAAACTAGGAAAATCATAGTGCTCTTCAATTGTTGCCATTATTTACTAAGTTAAAAGTTACTTTTATACACCTGCACTCTTATAATTCAAACGTGAAGATGTGCTATGAGATCTGGACTTGGTAGGAACTGTTCAGTCATTTATTACTGTAAGGAATACTTTTTTGTCTCCTGGTTTTTACATTTTTTCACATTTTAGATCACAGATTCATAGAATCACACAATGGTTTGGGTTGGAAGGGACCTTAAAGATCACCCCATTCCAACCTCCCTGCTGGGCAGGGACACCTTCCACTAGACCAGGTTGCTCAAAGCCTCACCTAACCTGGCCTTGAACACTTCCAGGGATGGGGCAGCCACAGCATCTCTGAGTAACCTGTTCCAGTGTCTCACCTTGTTAAGTCAAAAATTTCTTCCTAATATTTAATCCAAACCTGCCTTCCTTCACCTTAAGACCATTCTCTCTTGTCCTGTCACTACATGCCCTTGTAAAACATTCCTCTCCAGCTCTCTTGAAGGCCCCCCTATAAGGTATGGAAGGTGCTATAAGGACTTCCCAGATGCTTCTCTTCTCCAGACTGAATACCCCAACTCTCTCAGCCTGTCTTTGTGGCATCTTCGTGGTCTCCTCTGGGCTCACTCCAACAAGTTCATGCCTTTCCTGTGCTGGGCCCCCAGAGCTGGATGCAGCACCCCAGGTGGGTCTCACCAGAGCAGAGTAGAGGGACAGAATCCCCTCCCTCAGCCTGCTGGGCATTTTGCTTTTGATGCAGCCCAGGATGCTGTTGGCAACTAGATGCAAGCATCTGGTTGTTTACTCTACCTGAAAGCTTCAATGGTTCTCTTTCATGTCCAGGAACAAATTATTCTCCTTCATAAGATTATTATGGAGAATGCATACTACTTATGCAAAAACGAGACTAAATTAGAAAGTACATGTGATTTTAGTTTTTTTTAAAGCAGGTTCTTTGTTTCATAACACAAAGGTTGCATAAAAAACTATTCTGTTAATTGAGCCCCCTGGAATACATCATTATTAAGAACATTTACTGTCAGTGATTCAATCTTTTTATGAAAGAATTTATACCATTATGATCTGCATTTGTGTAAAACCCTTTGAGTCATTCAGCTCATGGCTACTTTCCAAACTACTGAAATTATTCACCACAAATCTACTGCAGTGACAGAAATGTAAGTTTTGAATAGTGGATTTAAGAAGCCTATATTACATTTTGGCTCATAAGATATATTACCATAAAAGAGATATTAAATATGTGTGTGCAGAACAGCAAGCTCCCAGAACTCGTCAATGGGGTGACAAATGACATGAGAAATTTAAGATTTTCTTGAGTTTCAGAAGTCAGTTGGGTTCCAGTTTAGAAAAAGTTAGTCTTATGATCACAGAAATCTAATCTCTAACAGCAGAATTATTATCACATTCAAAGGGGATGTTATTTGAAAGCCTTCGTCTCCTTTCCAGAGCAATGAATACCCCTGGTGACAAATTAGAGGTTTTCTTGATGAGCAAAAGTAATAAGGGATGCAGTACCTTCTTTTCACATTCCTTATTCTTCCTCCTTATTCTGACATTTCAACCTTCTACCACATTCTTCATATTAAATACAGGCCAAAGGAAGGCAAAGGAGGACAACGCTTAACCCCACCCAAGGGTTTCCTCACCTCTCCCAGCTCCAAGCAGAAATTATTTATTGTTTTCTGAATATAACAGGGGGAGAAGGAACTGGAAGAAATTTTAATAGACCAGCAGCAACATGCTGAAGGTCTCATAAGCAGTAGGAGCCCTGGGGGAGCAGAACAGGGTTGTTGTTAATATTCTACCTGCTTTTGGTGTTGTTTAGAATTCAGCAGGGCATAATTCCTAAATTTACTTAATTCTGTTGATAATTCACAGCAAAGTACAGAGCAATGTCCATCATGAGAATCAGTGGCCTTATCACTGTGACAAATCAGCCTCTCAGCCTTTTTAATATGGGAGAATTGTAGTGCCATTGGGGTGGATGGAGGAGGGGGGGAGGCACAGAGACTAGAAGACAGAAGAATAAGTAATTTTTTCCCGAGGGTGAAGAAAAATATCAAACCTATTGCTAATACATGATTCTTTTCAATAAGTCTTAAATAAATAGCCATGGATCTCACCTGCAAGTCATGTGGCAACACTCATGAAGGGAATCATGGCCCGTGCTGACACTTTCACAGTGTTTTATTTCATTGGCATAATGGGAGATGCACATTTCTGGCAACACGAGTGGTGAAATATATTCTGAATCAGAACAGTACTGCCAATCTCACGGTATAGTTAACATTATGTCCTTTCTTCATTATGCTTTTTTTATTTGGGCAGTCAGAAAACTAGAAATTTATTATATAGTTAGAGTCTCCATTCTAGAATGAGATTAAGTAGCCTAAATATAGTAGGGGAAGGAGGTCTTTCTGCTTATAATGGCGTTTTTTTTGAGAATTTGGTAAAATTTTCATTTAAATGGTCCTTTTCAATCCACGTCTACCACTAACAATAAGAAAACACATGGAATACAATTTGTCTTAGTAAAATATTATGATAAAATGAGTAAAAAGTCACAAGAATATTGTAAAAAAAAAAAAGATAGGGATTCAGCAATTTCTATCATTTCATGACATGAAGTCTCTCCTTACACATTGAAGAACCTGTCTACGCTGCAGAAATAAGACAAATATAAACTCATTACTCTTCTCTGGCCTTTGGAGGACTTACATATTTGAGAAGTTTTTTTAATATAGGCTTACAAGCACTGCCATAAATTATTCAGAGTTTGATTTTATATTGGATTTGTTCCACAATGCAGTGATCAGTCTGGGCTCCTTTCAAAAGTGAGAATGGCCCATTCTGTGAAATACAGAAGTTAATAAATTCTGTTTTAATTGTCTATAGTCTGTCCCTGTGGGTCAGACACTGGGTCAGACAGTTGGTTTATTAGTGCAGACTCTAATCACTGTTTTGTCACATATTCCACAACTGGTTTCTTGGTTCGTTTTTAGTTTTTTATTTAATGAGATACAGAAGATGTTTCATTTGTATCAATGATTGTGTAACTCCACTGGCTTGCAGGTTTTGCACAGGATTTCATCATTAGCAGATAATTACCACTAACCCTTACTCTCTGCCACTTTGCTCTTCTGTTCTCCCTGTAGTCATAGAAAGGCACTTCATTTGACACCTACTCCACTTCCACAACTGTTTTAATATTAAATACCTTGCTAATTTTTAGTGGATTAAGAATAGTCTATTTTGCTCAGGAGATAGCCTGCCAGTAGAGCAGTATGGTCAAAGGAAACAAATTACTATGCCTTCCAGCTGAGAATAGATGGCATCTGAAGGAAATGTGTCAGTAATACTATTATTGCTAAAATAAGAAAAAGGGAAACTTTTTTCAGGAAGCAACATATAGGCAAAAATATCCCTTATCAATTTTAATGAGATGTAGCAATATACATCAATATTTTTCTTCATAAATGCTTGTAGATTTTTCCATTTGTTTTCCAGTACTGCTATTATCTTAATATTTTTACCACATTCTTCTCAGTCTTTCTATTTTCCCTCTACCCTCACCATCGTCTTTGTATTGTTGCTGTTCTGAGCCCGCCCTCTCTCATCATGTTCTCACCAGTCCTTCCAAAACTTGCTTTACTTGAAGTTGATTATAACAGTCTCAAAATAAACATTCAGGAATAGAACAGAATAGAATAGAATAGAATAGAATATAGAAGGAAGGGACCAACAAAAATCATCTAGTCTATCCACCTATGCAACTGTCACATGCAACTTAGCAAAGGGTTGCCAATTAACCTTTTAGTATCTCTAAATATGGAGATTACTCTAAATCACAGTCAATACCCCAATAAAAACTGAAAGTAAAAACTTATTTTTTTCTTTACTATAAATTAAACTTCTACCAGAAATAGAGCAGCATATGAAAGCAATATTCTTTTCAGCTTCAGGAGCAAATGCAGCCCATCTGAATGAGGAAGCTCCATGTCTGCACATGGGCATCATATGGAAGTGGCTGGATTTAGCAGAGGGTATAGAGTCCTTCATCCCTTCGAGTAATCTGTACCTGGTAACAGTGCCAAAATCCTAAACAGAAAAACAAGTGTAATAGAATAGAAGCAACAGAAAGACAGCATCAGGAAAGCAAGCAAAAATCTTCTTAAAAATAATAAAGGATTATGATGGAAGTTTGTTTGGGTACTTGTAGTTTAGTTATTACTGTGCTCATACTAACATAATCCTCATGTTCATTTATTTTGTAAATAAATGGAATTTACCATGCCGCATTTATTGATTTTGAACCTCTGTAAGCTAATGGAATTTTGCAGAGCTCTGTTCACTGAAGTGGATGGTAACTAATTTAAACAGAATATAAATATATTCCAGAGATTTCTGTGGCAGCTTGGTAAAACCAAATGGAAGTTTAAACCAGCCCAGTTTTACTGGAGGGATGGGGCTCGTTTTGTCCAGTTTATCCACTTATCCATGTGTAATTTAGATTAGTGGTATATGATCTCCCAGTGTTGCAGCAGCATTTCAGAGAAGTATTCATCAAGACAAGCAGCAACAAAACTGTGTTCATGAGCTGCCTTCCATCCAGCATTCACACATAATCGTTTTGCACAAATCATTTCAATGACCTGTGCCACTTTAGTGCACTTAAAGCTATAAATCTTGTCTTTTCCCTCAAAGCCTCTAAGTATTCTAGGCTGTCTGGAAAGACATGGGGTTCCCAAGATTTTCACAAGAGTTTTGGTCTGTAACTTGAGTCATCCTGCAGTTGTTTGCTTTCAAGTTGGGGGGTTTTTAAGGTGGAAAATTACTGACAGAACCCTCCAGCCACTCCCATTTTAATACAGATACAACCTTTACCTGCCTTATCCTCAAGTCTTATTTACCTTGAACTATAACAAAAATGTTGACAAAGCCAGGGATATGTCTGTGATATATTTCTTTTTAGGTAAATTTTTGATTGATTTTTATACAACCATTCAAACCTACTTAAAAGTTCTCACCTGTTTTTAAAGTATAAATATGCAGGTGTGGGCCAATCCTCTGCTGTCTTATTCCAAAATAAGTCAGACCCTCTCAGAAAAAGGCTGCTGTGCTTCTGTCTGATGCTTTAGCCTTTTGCTCCAGTCCTCTTATGTAAGATAAGCAGTCTTTTCATTAACATTCCTGTTTTCCAGTGAGCTTCCTTATACTCCTGAGCCAACAGGACTCCTGTCTTCTCCTTGGATATAGTCCAAAGCATTAACAGTGATTGCTGAAGTTTGCTTAATACCTCAGTAAATAAACAAGTTTTATGTTCTACCTCCTGTGGCTGTCAGCCATAGTTTGTGTGCCCAGACACCAATGTACCAGCAATAGGATTTGGCTGCTGCTTTGGAAGAAATGAAACTGTGAATATCTCTTGAGAAGAACAGTTCATCAGGGTGTCCTTACTCGTGTGACAGTCCTAGCACTGTTTTCACTCTGGTGTTTCACCATGAACTCTCTATTTCCTGAGCAAAACAGACTATATTAATTCTAATAAATCATTGTTATTGTCTTCTGTTCTCTTACTAAGCCATATAAATTAACTCAAGCACACAATTTTTTCATATTAGCAGTACTGAGTAAGAAAGACAAACTGTTTTAGATTCCAAAGGAGAACCACAGGATGATTTGTTTTCATTGATTAAATTAAAATCTGAATCTTGAGGATCTTTTATAATTAACTATGTGATTTATACAGACTGGCCTATCGGGTTCTTTATTTTTACTGCATTCATTTTTTCCACTTGTATATACTTCAAGTCCAACACAGCATGTGTGCATTTTAACTGACCAGACATGCCTAATGGCTCTTTGTACTTTAGTTTTCATTTTTCATTTTAAATTGTGTGGGTTTACCCAGTTGCTATGTGATGATTTAAAATCAATTTGTTAAAATGTTCATTTTCTCATGCAACTGCTGCTTTTATATTTGACTGGACATATTTGAAGGGCTTTTTCGGCTCAATAGTTCTGTGCTTCCCCAGCAAGGAAGCTAGAAATGGTTTCCAGTTTGGAATCACAGACACATCACGTATGTCAATGTTGATCTTTTCAACTCATTGCTAAAAAAGCCTAAAAAGAAAAAACATGTAAAGATAAGAGATGGAAAAACCTACATCTGTGGCAAAATAAACCTTTTCTATCAGCCCAGCCAGATCTGCATCTTCATTACTACTGCATCACTGAGAACAGACATTAAATCATGAATTGGCTCTAGTAAGATGCTCAGCACTTTCTGTCCAGATGTAATTTCCCAGTAGTTTCAGAAAGGGTGGAAACTGTGAGAGTTCTATGATCTAATTGGATGAGGAGAAATAGTGAAGACTAAAGAAGAGCCAGTAGTCTTGCTATTTTTAATATTATCATTGAAGATATATTTTTCCTTAGAAACCCCACTAAGGATGGACATTTAACTCTCTTAAGTTCCTAAGAGAAACAGTGCAATCTTACTATTCTCCTAATCCATTTCACAGGTAATAAAGTAAGACTGGCAAATCCCCTATTACAGAGATTATAAACAGTCAGTCTGCTACATATTTACTATGGAATAGCAACAAAGACACTTGCTGAGATCATTCAACATCTGCTAACTAGTTAAAACCAAATCACAGGAGATTTTCTGGGTATTTTAGCCTTTCAAGTAGGAATCTAAAATCTATGCAAAGCAATCTGTCTGACATTGCTTTTGTATTAGGTCTCACACCTCAACAGACTGCATTTTGTGCTTTTTTCTATTCTTAAAAAAAATCAAAAACATAAAGCTGTGTCATAATCCATCTAAAAATGTCCTTCCTTAAGCAAAAGAGAATGAATAGTTTGAACTGCTAATTCTGGCTCTCCACATCTTACCAGTGTCTCTCACTCCCAGATAAAAGGAAACACAAATTCCTGTAGGAAGTGAAAGGCAGAAGAAATCACATTGCACTTGCAATTTTATCCAAATCAGAGTAAGTGCACACTGTCTGAACAAAGATATTCAGCAGAAGGAAAACATAGCCTGTAACTGACATTTATAACACCATTTTCAGATGGTCAGAAACACCATATTCAGTCCTCAGCCATTAAGGTGTTTCTGGCTACATCTGTCATCTCTTACAAATCACTGATTCAGACTGCCACATATTAAATTCTTCCCGTATATGTTCCTGAATCAGTCAACCTGATTAAGTCCTCCAACCAAGCCCTCTACATCTATTTGTCTCCTTCTTATGTATCTCCTGAGCTGCTTACACTTGGAAAACTGACATCTGTTTTCCATGGATGGTAAATCACTATTAATATTGCAGCTAAGCATGAGTGTTGATTGGTAAGAGCAGTAAAAGCTTTCTTGGAAGCTAAAAGAGCCCTGTTTACTGGGGGGGGGAATGCATATACTATTTTCATACAATTAAATTCCTGGTCTTTAATGTAAAGCAAATATACTTATTTAGTCTTGGACATCACATTGGTATTATGGACATCAAATTGATATGTCCACACTACCAGCTCATCAAAAAACTGCATGTATCTGCAGAAGGCAAAATTTGTTCTGTAAGGTCACCTCATATAACCCATTATTGAGTTACTCCTTTTATCATAAAAAGCTTTTGTCATAAAAAGGAAAAAACCCATCCCGACCAAAAACCTCAGACATTTACTAAACCAGCCTGTAAAATAACTAGTTACAGAGTTTTCACCTAAAGTATAAAAATTTCATTCAGCTTCTTTCTTGCTGTCCTAGAGAACAGCCAGTGGGGCTCAATGTCTCATTTAATCTTCTCTTTCTTCATCCTGTTCTGCAGGTAAGTTCCTCCTCATTATATAAACTCAACAATAGTCTGAAAAATTGTATTTGACAGCTCATTCCAATCTGTGCCTCTAGGACTGCGTAAGGCAGCACTTCTCAAACTTTTGTCAATGTAGCCCTACTTTGGCTGCCTGTCTTGGGCATGATATCTCCCCTTCCTGACAGCTACTTAGGTTTAACCTAATATGCAGCATGAGCCAGGAGTGCCAGACTTCATAATTGTTAGCAGAGGCTAGGATCCTCCAGGACTGAAAGGTGGGAAGAGGCTTTAATTAATGGCTGTAAGTTTTTCCATTTCCCATGGAATTGTTAACCATCAGCAATTAAAAAGAGGAACTACTACTACTGTGACAAATGGAAATCCCTGACTCTAGTAATGACAGCTGCTTGTAATTCTCTCTCCTGGAAAGAAAGAACTGTTACTGTCTTATCTGAATAGTATTCCTAGGCTGTACTCCTAGAACCTCATCCTAGTGCTGCACGGCAGAAATATTGCCTGTATGAAAAGCACGGATTCCTTCCTCAATTTAACTTTAAAAGAAAAATAAAAAAGCCACCTTGTTCTTAAATATTAGATCTAGTGAGTTGTTTCACTGAAGATTAATTCACCAAAGATACACTCTCAAGGCAATCTCAGCTTCATAGACCAACTCTAGTTCAGTAATGTCAGGACATGGCAAACAGCCCTGATGGAGAAGGCACAACATGGTTGGTGTTCCCTGCTATGCTGCCCCTTGGCAGTGACGTCTGTCAAAGACAACGTGAGGAATTTGGGCAAACATGCCCTTGCAACCTCACTGAGACAAAAGCCCTGCACTCCAGTTTCCATGGACAACCCAAACCACCAACTCTTCCTACGGTTAACATCTGGTTATCTTCATGCAGACCATAAGAATAAATTCAACAGGACCAACTTTGGGTACATTTAGACCTCAGAATGAAACAGACCAGCTGAGCAGTCTGGTAAGGGAAGCAGAAAGCACTATCTCCACTATTTTGGAAATTATGCCTAAAGCATCTTAAAAGTCCAACTCTTCATTTCCACCTTTCTTTTGTTATTACTTCTGAAATGTTTTCATTTTTCTAACAAAGCATCTTTAAAAATCAAACAATTTAATTTAAGGACAACATAAATTCGTCACAACTCAGTCGACTATCAATAATTTGAGTTGTTTTGACCATGCTGCCTTTTCCTATGCTTCTGCTAAAGCAATTTTATATCTCAAATTTATGTAGAGGATTCCAGTCTAATAACATACCATCTTCACATCTTACTTCGAAAGTCCAGTAATCTTGTGTTCTGTACAAAGTGATATAACTTTGAATGGTGTTAAGTTACTCAGCTTCTTAACTGCCAGAAGCAGAAACATCCCCTGTAGAAATAAGTGGCAACCCTGTCAAGAATGTGAGCTTTGCATCACCAGGGCAGTTTTATGCCAGGAAACAGGTATTCACATCTTGTAAGAATTTGGATCTAATTCAGGAGTGTTAACGAGAACCATCAAATAGGGAAAGTTTTCAAATGTCCATAATTATATGCATAGATCCATAAACATATGCTCCACATTTTAGGTTTTCCATATTTCAGATTTTAAAAATATTCTCACTTTCTCTTCTCCTACACCAAACCGCCCTACATGGTGTTTCCAGCCTTCATTTGGTGAGCTGTGACAGTACACTGTGTCACAGCAAAAATTTCAGTAAAACTGCCCCATGATCCTGAGGGGAAATCTCCCAACTCTTAAATCATGTCACTCCTAGCAAGACAATTCCCTCCCTGTTTCAGGAACTCAGATCCACTCAACACACAGTGCCTTCACAAGTCTGTGTTGCACAAAGTACTCTGAGATGTGTGATAGTTTCTAAAACATAAGACCTTCTAAAAGCCATGCGAGCATTTCTAAATATTGGCAATTCTAAGGTTGCTGGTGAAATCTAATAACAGAAGTATTTAAAAATTAATTAAAGAATCGGTGTTACTAGCTGAAATAAAAAAATCTTTCCCAGAAAACAGCAGGTGAGTTGTCTGACCAAGAGTAGCAGAGGTAGGTCAGCCACTTGCAGATATCAGCTAGCAGCCTTCTTTAGTGAGCACTGAATATATTCTCTCTTTGCTGCTTTCACTGGCTAAACATTTTCTGGCTCTCTTTCAATGTTTCCTGTCACTTGGCAAAGCAGCTGTGACACTTCTGCACCATGAGCTCACCCAGCTGAAGCTGCCCATACATTAAGGCTCCAGGCCTAGAAGGACACGTCTTTCTTTAGGACAAAGTGCTAGAACAGCACACTCTTCTGAAGCACCCCATAACTACCACAGATATCTCTTCATAATTTTGAAAGGACAGAAATATTTAAGTAGCTTTATTACTTCAACAGTTGGAAAATAAAAATTTCCATATCCAGATAAAATATGTGCAAGAATATGGAATAAAAGAAACCTCTGCTGCTTCAAAAATAGCTGTTCTTGTCTTACTTTTCCAGAGATACCTGCAGTATCTTTTGTCATGAGAAAATCATACTGTTATTTTTTCACAGTGAAAGCCAGTAATTTATCTCCTTATTGACATTTTCAGTTACACAAATTTCTACATCATAAAATGGAACAAAATACAGTGAAATTATTTTATATCTCCAGTTTTATTATTCAAGCCAGAATTGCTCCTGCTGTCAACAGGAAAAGTTTAGTGCTACTGAAAAGCATTTAATCTGTTCTTACAAAACACATGAGCTGCATGTCAATCAGACCACACCTCCTAATGACTCACATCCCATTTGTCTTTACAGCACTGATATTTTTAAGGAAAATCTCTTTAAAATCTCACTTGATTTTTTTTTTTCCTAGGTATGCTTTTGTTGTTACATACAAGATTCTGTTTGAAACATGCAGGTGGGATCCTTTCATGTTTCTATGGTTGTGGCTGTTTTTTTTACTATGACTGTATTGTCTACTAATTATTTTTCCTGTCATTTGTATGAAACTTAAAGTCAGCAGCAGGGGGTGAGTCATTAGGAGTCATTTCTAAAAATAAGAAAATTCTATTGTCTAATGATGAAAAGTAGCAGAGGGGAAAGTAGTGTCTGAACAAACTTTCTGTTCATTTTCCACAGATGACTATATTTCAGTCTCTTCTTATACTTTAAAAATCTCTGCAGCAGCTGCAGAATGCAGAGACAAGCTCAGCTACATTTCTCCTCATGCAATATGTGGAAAACCTGCTGGCTTCCTTTCCTTTGATGTAGAGCCTGGCAGTAAGTGAGAGGACTAAAGTTCTGTATGATACAGTGCCCACTGTGGCGTGATCCTGTACTGACCTGAAATCACAGGACTCATTCTGCTCCTTCTATGAGAAACACACCAGAAAAAGCTGCAGAAGGCCTAGAAAGCTGCACTGCAGCAAAATACCAGGCCCAAACCAGTAATGATCCTTTTTCCATCAAAAGAATAAAAACTCATACAGTGCTCTGGGGGTCAAAAGCTATCATTGCTGTATTTTAAATTCAGATTAGTCAGATTTTTATCTGTGTAGCTTCATTCCCAGTTAGCACAAAATCAGCTGGCCTGATTTGGATGGTCTGACTGCAAATGCTGCCAAGGGAACTTATAACAGGCAAGTGGAGAAGGATTCAGAGACTGAAGATTTCAGTGCAGTGTCTGTGGCATAGTAAGTATCTAAGGAAACAGTGAGCAGCAGTTCTGAACCTGTACATGAATACATGAGACTGGGCTTGACCTCAGTATTAATTATATATACAGGTGTATGTATGTGTGTGTTTGTGTGTGTGTGTTTGTGTGTGTGTGTGTGTGTATAAAATATGTATACATAATATGTATAAATATGTATGTATGGATATACACACATATACATACTGAGGATTTCGCTACCCAAAATGTAGCAACCCAGACTGAGCACTACAAGTAACATATAATAGAGTGCTGAAGGTAATACTTAGTCTTCCTGATTTGCAACATAAAACAACTAGATACTCCCACCTTTGTACTATGTTGATAGTAAGTAACAGCCTGGTTTGGTTCTGCTGCAGCTCCACTAGAAATGCCGCTACATTATTACTCAGACAGAACAACAATGAAAGACTTTAGCAACCTTTTCAAATATCTTGGAGAGTGGCTTGGCTGCTGCATCAACCAAAGGACTCTGGGATGCATCTCATCAGGTTCTGTGAACTTGGGTATATTCAGGTTCCTCAAGTGGTCAAGAACTTGGTCTTAACTTACAGTGGGAAGCACTTTGTTCCCCCAGTTATAACCAATAGTAAGTATAATTTCAATAAAAATACAAGTAATATTAACAGCAAGTAGTTTACTTACTGCAAATGAGAGAAACATCAAAATACAAACAGAAAGAAAAACTACTTTAATTTACCTAAGCCACCAACACACCCACAAACTGACTCATTCAGAAACAGGTTTTCCCCAGATCTCTCACTCATTTTGCATAAAATGTTAGATTTAGCAAAGATAAAGCAAGTTCTTTTCAAATGTCAATAAAATTATTAGCATCTTCAAATGTGAGCTCCGTGGTATTTTTATGAAGAACTTCTTGTCATTATGTGTATTTTGATTGCTGTCTTGTCCAACTGTTTTCCACTGCATGTCAAGTGACATGACTAATATGCAACTTTTGGAAATAGTTTTCTCTCTGTTTTTCTGTGTGCATTTCTCCCACTTTTGCTTGTTCAGTTCTAGTATTCATTTTGGCAGAGGGTTGCTTATTTGTCTCTTACAAATTATGAGCATATGTACTGTGTATCTGTATTACCAGACAGAATAGAAGAGAGTTCAGCCTACATTGAGTGTGACACAGTTCTCAGACGGTTCTTAGGCTTGCTTCAAGTTTTTTCTCCAAGTCTCCAGCTACTCAAAAGCCTCTTTCCCCTGTGCAGGCAAGATTTGCCTTTGAAAAGCAGAGGTTTTATGACCAGTCCTCATCCTACATCTCTGGTGGAACCATTATATATGTTGGATTATTGGAAGATCAGGAATCTGGCTAGTCAGTGTCCTGTAAACAAGGGTATGGGCTCCGAGCCTGATCTGTAGGCAGGTAGTGTTCAGAGCAGAAAACAACTCACCTCTGACTGTTGCTGAAAAAATCCAGTGCCATGTTCTGGATTACCTACCCTAGAAACAGTGCTTAAACTACAGTGTATTAACCCACTGAAATTCAGATGAGAAGCAGTGAAAGTGTGTAAAATTCAGCTGTGATCCTCATCTATCAGCATGAGACGTGGCACTTTAGCCAGCTGGACAGGGTAAACAGGAATTGTTAGAGATAGGATTGTGTGAAATCATCATGGGCATCACGATTCTTGAACTTCAAATGGATCAATACTTAGGGGGTTTTCCCCTTCAAGAAAAGAATATCTACATAAAACCAAGTATTCCTTCCAGAACAATTTAGTTTCTTTGCTGTACTCTATTTTGCTTTTACAAGCTGTGCCACTCTAAGCATCTTACATGGTAAGATCTTATTTGAAAAATAAAATCAATACATGCAAGGATTGCATCTGCAGCTGACAGTGGCATTGCATGTCTCTTCTGTAATGAATGGGGACATTAACAGTTAGTGGCACCATATAATCTCCTACCTATATTTTAAGAAAAAAACTTAGGATCATGAAGTACAAAAAGAAGGACACTTCCTCATGAACTATTCAATATGGTGACAGATTGGAAAGAAAATCACCTTGTAGAAATAATATTTCCATAAATAACAAGTTGTGTATACAGAAATCAAGCTCTGCAGCAATCTTGATTATAGCAAGATATGTTAATGAATACTACAAAAATTAAGTGTAAAGTCAAGGAAACTGTAAATCTAATGCTTTTACATCACCATGTTCATTTAAGAATTTGGAAAATTAATATAAATAACTCATTTACATTGCATCAAGATCAGAGCTGTCACCACAGTTCACTGCTTGGTATGCAAGCATTATCCACATTTTCTACTCCTAAAAAACAGAGAAATGTCATGATTTGCCTAATGTCACATAGCAGGAAACAGAAATCAAATCCTGTTGTATAGCCACTTGACATTCAAAGCCCTTCATAATCTGCTTCCTAATATTTCTCTCTTCTCCAATCATCCCCCACCTGTTCCTACAGTCAAACAACTTAAGTCCTGCAACTCCTTTTATTCTTGTTCACTGTTTCTTCCCATGCTGCTAATACATTTGGAGTTCCTTTTCTGAACCAGGTGACAGCTTCTCCTTTATTTATTAACACTCAGCTTAAAACCCAGTCCCTCCTGACTGTCATGGGCCATCCCAGAAGATGCTCCTGTGTGTGACCAGTTCTCAGGCCTTACCCCTCCCTCTCCACGGACTCTGTGGCCCCTCAGGCCTGCTGCAATTGGGTTGGCCGCACACAGTGACTACATCTTGCTCTTACTTCAATGAGCTAAACACTTTTCTTCTTACTGCAGAAAATCATTCCCTGTTAAATTCAGTTAATGTAAACAGCATATTGTTAACCACCTTTATAATTACTAGTAGTTTATGCAACTTTTAAATCCTTGCATGAATTATGTAGCCCGCTTAATTCAAACCCTTCAGGCTGGGAGTACATCTTTACAAAGATCTTTAAAATTTCCAACTAATTTGATGGCAACGTAAAATAGATAAGCACTCACTAGTTCATTATAGATATTTGAAAAAAACCAGCTGTATTTCTACATACATCAGATGGAAAGACAAGTTTGTTTTCTAATGAGCACAAGTGAAAGAAAAATCCCTAAAAAGTATCTCTACACTTTTCACAGAATCAAGACAAGTTAGTACTCTTAGAATATAAAAACTGTCGAGCATGAGCAAGGCATCTTAAAGCAAAGATTCATCCAAAATCAGGAAACCTCATACTGTTGAAAAAGAAGGAAAGAATGTTTTCAGTCAAAGGTGTCTGTGCTGGTGAATTTGCATGACTATATGTCATGACTAAAAATTTATTGAGATTAGAAACAAACTGGAATTTAATTACGTCTTTTCAGTTTAAAGCTAGCAATTGTTTAGAATTTACATGGAAGATCCTTATATTTTAATTGCTTATTCAAACTATGAATTAATTTATAAACAAGCAGGTTATTTTTTAAAAATCAGAATAATTGATTTTTCAAAAGTATCATTTAATCCCAAACCATAATATACTTCATTTCTGTAGAGTTAAAATGTGCTTCAAGAGAAGGAAGACCATGCCATCCTTCTACAGAGTTCCTGTTACTATGGGTCTCAGCTTTAATAGTTCACATGAGAATTTACCTTTTATGCAATATGGTTTTTTAGGTACAACAAAGGCACCACTAAAGATGATAAACTTGAACATTATAAAGTACTCTTAAAGTACAGGATTTGGAAACTATCCCATTTGAAGATGCTGATCTCAAGCTTAGAAAGTTCATGGAGAAAGTTTGGGTGGGAGTTCACACTCCTCTACGCTTCTCTGTCCAACAGAGCCTTTTTTCACACTGAGGTTGGTGGAAATCTGAGCAGTTTTTCCAAATGTTCCTGGAGTGCCACTCATCTCATCCCGATGCAGACACGTAAAATAGGTCAGATCAATTATGTCCCATAAGTATCTCTCTCTCCCTTCAATGACTAGAAATGGGACACCGTGACTGACTCAGCTGCTGACGCCTGAAGTGAGATGAATCCCACAGCCCACAACTCACCATCCTGAAAAAGTTTTCTCAGTAAAAAAATGCTGAAATGTTTCTTAGCAAAAGAAAAAAAAAAAAAAAAAAAATAAAAAAAAACCCCCTGAACAACCCAGGCAGATTTTAAAATATCTAATCTAAATCTAATTTCTGAGAAAGTACTAAATTGCGAGAGCTGAAAAGGAATTTGCTGCATGTTGCTGTTTCTCAGGGGGTTTGCCAATAGGTGTAGCCTTCAGTCTGTCTGGGATTAGAAAATGATTGAAAAATTGAGCAAAACCCACTCTTGCTGTAATTCTCACTGGAGGACAGATATCTACACGTCTTGTGGTCTTTTGAAAGCACATAAAAACACACCTATTTTAGTGAAACCAGTATAATTTTTGAAAACAGTTGAGAAACAGGATTTCTTTTTCCGGTATAAAAAAACCAGACCAGGTGGCAGACACCTCAATAAGGAGAAGTAAAAACAGACATACCACTTCCATGAAAATTCCACTCACATTCTGCTCTTACATTATTAAAAGATTGTTTTATTTTGTAGTTTGGGATTTCTTTTTTTAAACAGAAGCAACTGACTTCTGTGAACATTCTGAGCCTTATATAAACTAAAGGTGATGGAGACTATCAACAGGTCTTTCAAATAAAAATATAGTTTTCAAAAAATGGAGGTTCTACAGGACACTTCTAATGAAACACATCACTGGATAAAGCTCAAAAAGCATTCTGGTTAATTGAATCAAAACATTTAATCTGGGGTCAGTTTAACACTACAGTGCATGGGAGGCAGACATGAATGGTGGGACTTCAGAAAAAAGAAAGAAGTTTTTTACAATGAGGTTGGTGAAACAGTGCAATGTGTTGCCTGGAGAGGTGGAGATGCCCCACCCTTGGAAACGTTCAAGGTCAGATTTGGAAGGGGCTCTGAGCAACCTGATCTACTTGAGGATGTCCCTGCTCGTTGCAGAGGGTTGGACCAGGTGATCTTTAATAGGTCCCTTCCAACCCAAACTATTCTGTGGTTTTGTGACTTTTATTTCAGATGTTTCCAAGGCCCCTTCCAAGGCATGGCAATGCCTCAGGATGAGCTGAACAAGGAAGCCTGACCCAGGGACAAGCCTGGGGCCTCTGGTGCACAGCAGGAGCTCAGTAATTTCCCTCCTCCCCATCACAGGCACACAGTGATCAGAAGATCCAACTTCTGGCATCAGGACTAGCAAATCCTTCACTCTGCCCTCAGACAAACCCAGTAGTTTAGGCTGACAAAGTTCACTGTTACCTTAAAAAAAAAATNGTCCTGAGATGGAGCAAAAACAAATGTTGAAATATGAGAAGCTCCCATAACAGAAAAATTCTGAATGTCAAAGAGATAAAATTAAAACCTCTTCAAGGAACACTCTCTGCTGCAATTAAGGAGTGAAAAAAAAAAACAAAAACAAAAACAAAAACAAAAAGTATACAAGCGAAACTGTCACAAAAATATAATTTATTTTCCTATTCTGTTGGGTCCTGTAAAGCACAACTTTAGTATCTCTACTACACTTGGAGTTTTAATCCAATGATCACACAAAACTAGTGGCCCAAGATGTTAAATAAAGCAGCTATATGGTATCTAGTAGTCACACTGCACTTGGGAGCAACTAGAGAGCTCTTGCTCTTCAAGTGAAAACTCACAATCATTGCTCAAATAATCTATATACAACAGCCAAAGATTAGAAAAACAACAGGCATTTTCTGTCACTGTAGTAATTTTTGTTGAAGAGTTAAATGTTTCCTTCATTATTTTAATTTTAAAGAAAGTGATAAATATATATTTATAGGCTTGTTTTAGAAGAACAAACCTGCTTTGACAGCTTGAAAACTCAAGGAACATTTCTGTTTTAAACTGCATATTCAGATAACTAGAAGTGCTATTAAAAGTAGCAAAGCTGTTTCATTTTATTTAAAGTCTTTCACCGTGCTCCTTTACAGAAGCTTTCAGAAGTTATGCTCCTTTAAACTGTGTGACTTCAAGGTTACAAACTAGCACCAGATCTTCCTGAAGCTGTGTTGCCTTTCTCATCACTGTTACCCTCTTAGGTTTGCTTGTCTCCACACCTGACTATTTTCTAAGACTTTGTTCATTTCTAAAAGTAAACCCAGGCAACGAAAAAAAGGGTTCAATATCCACCAATTTGATATAAGATCACGGTAAATCAGTAAAATACACACCTACTGCACCTATTTCTACTGTATTCAGTCGCAGGTTTTCTGAGTGCACTATAGAGCTATTTTCTCTTTAAATTCAGTGTGCTTCCGATTTAATCTCCCCTCTCATGCAGACGTCACACACCATGGTGCACTTTTATTATCTCACACCCAAGGAGTAAAACAAATCCTTGTCCTGTTCCTTCTGATTGCCAAGGTCAAAAAAATTAGCTGAAGGCCACACTCAAATCCCAGTTAGATTTGCTTACTCAGAAGTCCATGTAACTGGGTTTCAGTAGCTCTCACGTGCTGCCACACAGAACTGCCACTGCAGGCAGAAGTGGGTAGAACAGCTTAGGTGGGTAGAATGATCCAGCTCAGCAGACCAAAATACTGTGTGTGTGTGTGTGTTTTGCCTTGATATGTTTTTCCATTCACACTTTCTCATCTGTACTGACATGCAAAGTATAATGCAGATGCACAGTTTTTTTCTTCCAACAAAGTTAGTTCCATACTTTCCATGGCTATGGGAACCCAGTGGGAGCATTTTAATATAGAGACTTCTGGCCAGGACACAGTTATAAAAAAACCACATTTAACTCAGTGTATCTTCTGCCCACTCAGCCAAAAAATACTTAGCACTGTATTAGCAGTTTACTACCAAAAGTCCATGGAATTTTGCTTCTTTTAAAATGTAAGTTATCCAAGGCCTAACAAGCAAATTCTAGCATAATTTTTGATTTACAATTACTGTATATTTTTCTTTTCTTTCAAGGAAAGTTTCTGAATATCTTCACCTGGACTGTTTGCATCAGCTTTGTTCCATCCTTCTTCAGAATACTCCCAGCACTGCAGTCTCTTGGCCCCACCAGTCTGTAGGGGAACAGGGGCATCACCCAGGAGTGCTGTTTGTGCTTACTCAGTTTGCTCTGGTCAAAACAAGCAAACCATACAAAGAGCCATATCAGACTAGACCAAAATCGTTCTCTGACAGAAATCAGTAGCATTTGCTGAGGGAAAGAAGGCAAGAATGGGGCAATACACCATGAAGGTATGACCCTCCCATTTGCCAGCCCTCTGTCTCTGTGGAACACCCTCAGCTCTGTCACCCGCACAGCAGCCTGGGGAGCTGATCCACCAGCAGAGAAGTGCCCCTCAGCAGATCCACAGAAAAAGAGAATCATCACTCTATTAATATTTTAGAGCCTCACTTAATGGAATGGCAAAATATTACTCTAGATAAGATTCTTTAAAAAAATCACTATCTGAAATTTTGTCTTTGCAACACTTGACTGCTTTTTGGTAATTCATTTCACAAATTCCACATATGACTTTGAAAAAAATTCATACTGTGAAATCTGGAAGACTCAGTCAAGAAGGACATCAAAGCTTTTGTCAGATCTGAAAAATATTACTTTGCTGTTGCTACAGTAACATCTTCCTAACAAGCCCTATAAATTTAAACACTGTCTTAAGAGAGTTCTAGGTCAAGTGAAAAAGCAAAGTCAAGCTCTCCAGAGGAATCCTGTTCATATTCAGCATGAGTAAGGATGCAACAGAAAAGGTGAACTCAAGTTTTTACCTATTTCCATAATGACTTCTCACTTGCTGTGGTCTGTCCTACTTTCTTTCCCCTTAGCCACCCAGTAATCTCTCTTCTGAGGAGAGAATTCTCAATTGCCTCTAAGGAAAATTTCCTAATAATTTTTTATCCTAGAGCAACTTATCACCTTCATTAAAAAAAAAAAAAAAAGAAGAGCTTACACTTGCAAAAAGAGATATTTGCAGAAATAAGTTTTCACCTCCTGAGATGAGACCAAGAATAAAAAGCTATTTCCAATTTGTCACATATGGAGAATAACTACGCACAGATAATATATGAACTGAGAAACTGCAGACTGAATAAAAAATTCATTCATGAGGCACCTGGGGATCATAACAGGAATTTGTATTTATTTTTCCTATAACTATGCAATATCTGGTGTTCTCTCACTGTCTTTCAGGTTAGGTCCAGAGTTAAAGTCATTCTTCTAGGGAAGAGTTGGCACACTGAGGATCA
Organism: Scytalopus superciliaris; assembly: GCA_013400415.1. Classification (NCBI taxonomy): domain Eukaryota; kingdom Metazoa; phylum Chordata; class Aves; order Passeriformes; family Rhinocryptidae; genus Scytalopus; species Scytalopus superciliaris. The sequence goes on from VXBX01004000.1 coordinate 213,579, forward strand.
TCTTTGGAAAAGATTTTCAGAAAGATTTCAGTTTCCATGCAGTTGTAAAGCATCAGTTAGTGGATTTTTGGCACCAACCTGACTTCAGAGAACTATTCAGTTCATTTGCATCTCCTCAAATGTAGGTTTTACAGTCCTTCCCAGATGTCAGCACATACCTACTCATCAGAGGAGAATGAAACCCAAACCTTCTAACTCATCCTAAAGTGATGCGCCATGTCAGTTTTAAAAAGTAAATGAAACACACGAAGTATTGTTTTTGCAGAAGGCACTCCAAGCAGCAGACTGGAGGTAGTTTTAGGAATTTCTATCTAGTTTCATTTTAAAAACCCTGTTCTAATTATCTTATTTGGAAATGCAATGAATTCTTTGAGTAACCCTAAAACTGCATGCACATGACAGCATTGTGCAGTTTGAATTACAGACTTTCCTAGTGGGCAAAATTTTGATGTCGCCAAATACTCAGTTACCAAAGAATTGAGTGAAATGAGTCCAGAGTCTACAAAAATACAAGGAATAATCAAAACTGCTGTGATCTGTATTTTCCCATGCTGAAAGCAGAAGGGGTGACACTCATGTTTACTAAGTGACAACAGCACTTACCTACAGTTAGGCACATGCTTAACTATTTGCATTGGTAATCAGAACTAAAATTAAACAGACAGACTTAATCATAACTTTAAGGTAATAAACTATTACAGAAATAGCTCTCCTGTAATTAATGAAGTGAAAAAAATATCATCATAATACCTGACATACTGTACTCACAAATGAAATGTGACTAAAATAAATTATTAATAAATATAATGTAAAATACTGTGGAATGAAGAAGCCGTAAGAAACTACATATTGAAATGAATCTGTTTCCAGCAGAGCTGCCAATTCAATTTTCACTTACAAAGATTAGGACAAAGAGCTGTATACTGACTCCAGCATAACAGATAATATTATAGTACACTGACTTTCAGCTCAATCATATGTATTCAGGAAGTGTCATATTGGCAGCCTGTAAATGGTTCAGGGTTTTCTTTTTTTATTTTTTTTTTATCACAAAGCGGTATTTGGTTGACATCTGTACAGCTGGGAAGGGCTTTCCAAAGGTTACATGGCAATGAGGAAGCTGGTCAAATAGAGTTCTGTTAGCACAGCTGAGAGGAGATGAAGGGACTGGGAGGTGGAAAAAAATCTCAGGTATGAAGGAGCCTTCTCTAAACAGAAAATTGGGTTCTTCATGTCAAGTCAGTACCCATTCTGGGAGGATAAGACTTGATCAAAAATAATCTGTTTCTGGAGAATTTAATTAAGCATTCTGATAATGAGAGTCTGATGTAGTCAAACCAGGATCACAGGTATAAGAGTGTTATGTTATGCTTTTCTGCACCAATTTCTTTGAATAATAGTTGCTTTACTGAACCTTTCATAGAGTACAATACTTGCTTTTCCTTTGGACATGAACGCTGTCTAACCCTGAGGAGTGACATAGGAGTTGCTGGCAGAACACTATGCCCTCAGTTTTCCAGAGCATCATGCTCAAACATGGTAATACCCACACCCCATTCTATAGGATCAGGATTATAAAATGGTACACCATCAAAGCACCAAAGCCCATCCTTTGGCAAGAGGAATTTGCTCCACTGAGAAGAATTAAGGAGAGTATCTTTGTCAAATAGAAGGAAAACATGGCAACTCCTGATCAAGTCTATTTTCCACTCTGCAACAGAGACAACAGAAAATTGACTAGAAAGAAAATGTTCAAGTATTTATTTGCTAAATCTCTTAAATAGAACATAGAAATATGTGTTAAACATATTCTATAAAATCAGGTCTAGGTAAGTCCTCTTTAAATATTTAATGTCGTAAGTCACCTTAAATCCTTTAACCCTGGACTAATATCAGTGACATCTAAAGGAACTCAACCTGCAACCCCTCTTATTTACATCAAACACAGAAACAACTTAAGGAAAACTGGTGAAGGTACTCATGAAAGGTTGTATTTTAATATGCCTCTGTTGATAGTAGAGTGTCCTTGTGCAGGGATGAACTTTCATCTGCAAGCAAGTTGGTATTATTCTAGTATCAGATGGACAAAAAGAAAGATACTGAATGACAAGAAGCCCACTCCATTAAAAAGGTTTAGGTGGCCAAACACATGGACATGCAAATTCAGATTCTGGTACTTTGATGCAGAGACTTAGGTGACGATCATAACCCTTTATATGCACTCTTTAGTCTCTCTGGCAGAACGTCCCTAAACTGCAAGTCAAGAGAAAGAAGCACAACCACTCTCCTTTTAACAACCTGTGTGGCCACTCCATCGGTGGGGAGCTGATCCTGTCAGAGCTCTTCCCTACCTGCTAAACTGTGAAAATAGTTCCACAGTCTGAAGAGGATAAAGCATTGTTCTAAAACTCTCTCAAGACATTCTTTAATTAGGAAAGTGTGACAACTGGGTGTGATCGGTTCCTTCATTCAAGCTGAATCAGATCCTTCAGCAAAGCTGTGTGTTCTAGTTTGTGAAACACCAGCCATTTGACAGCTGTTTATTCTCCAGCCCGGGAGTTGTGTCCATTTCCTCCTCCCTTCTCAGCTATTTACTTTCAGATTACAAACTCTTTAGAGCAGGTGTTACTGAGACAAACAAAAGCAAACAGGACAGAAAAAAACCAGCCCTCATCTGTAGATCTTTGTTGGGTGGCATAAACCCAAGCACATGTAGTACTAAAACAACTTCCCCATTCTACTTTTCAATTGCCATTTGATTATAGCATTATAAATTTTATATTGTCTAAAACTGTGACTGATTGCTCCCAAAGAACATGATTGTTTTATTTTTCCGCAGCTTTTTAGATGGAAATTCACCACATAGCATCAGTTTTTCCTTTAAAATTTCTGTTTTCATTATTGTTGCGTTGATTCTGAATATACAATTTTTATAGCTGCTCTTTGCCCTTGAAATTCATCCCCTGTGTGTAATGTATATTGGTAAACTGTAATTATGAGCTGACCTACTTACTAAAATAAACTTCCAGGTAGGTAGGACTAACAAGAATATTTTAACAACCTTGAAATTTCACTTTACAATTGAGGAAAGACAAATTTGCAGAACCTGACCTCAGATTTCAAGGGTAAAAAAAAAAAAAAAAGAAGAAAGAATAAAACAAACGCAACCAAACAGATGTTTCTTAAATGTAAACCAAAATTTAAAGGAGTACTCTGTGCTGAAGAATTTTGGAGGCAGAGTTATCTCTGTCAACTGTGTCTCTAACTCCAAGGTGCACTGACCTACCCAAATGCCTGATGGTATTTAGCTTGGTATCTTGCTTTCATTAATAACCAGCCAATTCCAGACAGATGGAATTCCATTCATGACAGATGACTTGTTCCCAAATTTCTCTTTCCTCCACTTTTTTCCTTCCTTTAGGATATGAGTAAGAAGTGGAATAGTCACCAGTGACTACAGCCTTTTCCAGTAAATGGAAGGAGTTGCATAATCCACAGGGTGATCCCATGAAATGAAGCCCCAGTGTTAGCTGAGAAGCTGGGCTGGGATGGAAGCAGGTCACAGAGAGGGCTGGTATAATATTTTGCTGGTGTAAGTAAGGCATTGCACTGACTACATACTGAGAGTACTGAGCTGTGCTATAATCTAGAAGAGGAAGGAAGATTTAATGAGTGAAGATATTTGATAGTTAACATCTACCATATCAGGTATCAAATAAAGCTGAAACACAAATATTTTATATATAATGTATTCCACAATATAAATTAGAATGATAACAAAACGTTGCCAAGAGGAATAAACTATAATGTATATATTCTTTAAAAAAAAAAAATAGAACATTCACAGTCTTTGGTGGTGATTTATCTGCATTAATGAAGGCTTATAATCTTTGATGCTGCATTTTTAATCCAGCACTGAAGAGTAAATACAATTTAGTGTCTGAGTTATAAATCAATTCTGTAAGAGAGGCCAGGTTAATAGGAGACTATCTTTTACACAGACACAAGTCAAAGTTTCGTGCCATGGAGAGCTCAGGAGAAACAGTGGCATAAACTAATCCTGCCCCCAAAGCCATCTCCCTGTTGCTGTTTTGTGGACGCCAGCACTAATAGCAGCACTAGTTTCACTGCTTGTGAGCAAGGCTGTGGTTTAGATTCAAATTTTCTTTTTTATTATTTCAGCCAAACCAAAACCCTTTACAATAGCAAGATCAACACTGTCAGAATACCATAAACTTTTATTATTTCCATTCTGTATTGCAAAGCTGAAGCCTGCTGATAGTAGTTGAAAAAAACACAATTTCTTAACATACAAACTCTTCTTCAGGCCTGAAGGTGAGGCATGACCTTCCAGGTGAAGTAAAGCTGCTTCCCAAAACAACTGTTCTGAGTTGTGAATTGTATTAACCAACTTAAAAAGCTGTAGAGAAAAGACAGCCTTCTTGGTGCCTAGCAGAATATTAAAAAGAGAAGAGGTTATAACATCTTTAACCCTTTTAGAACAGCCACAGACAAAGAGGTAATTATCCCCTGCAGAATAATGAGAGCAGAAGATTTCTGTGTGCCAGAAATCCAAAACACCTCATTCAGCATCCAAGACTGATTTTCATAAGGCATTTTGTAGAATATGTCGAGGTTCAGACTTGAGAGATCAAAGATTAATTGGGGGAGAGGGAGTATAAAAGGGGGATTTACATGTATCTGAGTATTTCCTACTTTTTGTTAACTTTCTAAGTTTATTACAGTATGTAGTGTGTGTTTGGTCCCCGTTGCATTGTTTTCTGTGAGGACATCTGGAAATATGTGACATTTTGGGAGGCACACATATATCTCTGCACATTACCTTGTGCTTGCTGGCTGTGATTTCAAGCTTATGTAACCATCGTTGCCTGCTGTTAAGCTGTGACTGAAAGAAAAGACCTTACACCCACTACAACCAGCTGTACTTCCCATGAAACTTCTAGTTATTGATTTTTACATGCTAAAATAGGTTGTTTAATCAATGTGTTAGTTTGCTATAAAGTAGGTATGCAATGCTAAGCGCTCTCTGTCCAGAGAGACTGTGTATCAACAAACTCTGTTTGGTATTTAAGTATGTTCCACTCAAAGAAATTATAGGAAAAAACTCACAGTAATGCAGTAATTTACTAAGCTACTTCTCTGAAAATTCCTTCTCAGAAGGAATAAAATCTATAAAGTGACTCTAATCTTCTCAGAAAAAAAAAGATCCCTAGTTGTTTCAAGAGTAGAGGTGTTCTGAATGCAAACCTTACTGGGGAGGCTATAGTGTACTGGCACAACAAAATGTTTGAGGTAGATACAGTGCCCCTTCACTCCCCTCACAAGTAAAGCCCTTAAAACTCACATAAGAAAACTCATTAATCCTATGTACATACTAACATACATGCTTTCATTTGACTTTCCAAAACACCTGTCTTCGTGGTCCCCTTCCTTCAGCTCTCCAGTATGAGACTCACCTACCTCTTCTCTGTCTTGCCTGCAGACCTCCTGCTCATTTGCATGCTTTTATCCCTTTGCTTGCTCATTCTGTTACGCCCATTTCTTCTCTATCTCATTCAGAGGTCACCTTCATTTGTTTGCAATTACCAGAAGGTGATTTCCTCAGAGAAATTCTTTCCAGGATTACAAATCTCCATCAGCCACCTCACTTGTTTCAGTCTCTCATGTGTCAAACCCGCCTGACTACTCACAGAACCTTCCTAAACAGCTCACTTGCAAGACCTGTAGATCTCAAAAGGCAGTAATGTAGTAATGAGGTAATGTAGTAGATGACCCTCAACCAACCTAACTTTAGATTAAACTACCTCATTAGTGTCACCTCAGTGGGGAAGGACAGGTGAATCACTCTCCAAACATGTTTACCTGCCCCCCACTTTAACCTGAGCAGCTGATTTTTGAAGGTCTAAGGTGCAGTACCTACCACAGAGATATTTACAGATACTCACCCTGGCCTATGAAATGTATTAAGAAAATAGTAAGTGGAAAGCAATAGCTGCACTCAGGGAGACATTTATCTGACCTATGTTAGATATGCACAGTTGGGCAAAATTAATGGAAATTTATAAACTAGAAATAGGTTAAAAGGAGCCTAGAGTGATTAGCTAAATTAATTACATTTAGTTAGATGATTCCCACCCCTTACATTAGGAAAAATAAATCCTTTCTATTCCCAGAGCAGTTTCTCACAGTCTATATGCATTTCTTCACTTTCTTTTTTGTCACAGCTTTGGTCTGAATGAATGAGTTAATAGTTCAATTCTGCAAATCCCTTTTCCTTCTTGTCTCCTTCCCTGATTTTCTCATGCCTCAAACTAGTCCATTGAACATCTCAGTTTTTCTGCAGCATTTGGAGAGAAAGAGTAACTCCATTTAATCTTAAATTTACTTATTTACAGATCATATACAACTCACTAATCTCCATTTCTGATTTCCAATTCCAGACTTTTACTTCTACTAAAGATTTAATTTTGTATTCTGTCTTTTAAACATCCACATTCCCAACATACTTCTCTCTATTCCTTTGCTTCTCTTATGCTTGTTTCCCTCCAAACACTCACTTAATCTGCATCTTCACCTGCTTACTCCTCATTTGCAAACATAAAACTGTTTGATCAGGAACAAGATTACTCACTGCCTTCCTAGATTTATTAATAATGGCCATGCTGAGCCTAATCAAATATACACCCAGCTCAGCATCCTGTCTGTGACGGAGGCTAGGAGTGGACTTTGCCTCTTGGAGACTTTCCATCCTCTGCCAATTTTATGACCAAAACCAAATTGATCTTTCCTCCAATTACTGAATGTCCTCCTAAATCTTCCTGTAAACAACTACGCAGATTTTAGCAAGACACTAGATATACTGATCTTGTATGAATAACTGCAGAGATTTTAGCTTGATTTTAGGCTACACTGTAAGTGGGATGAGGCCAAAATATGTACCATTCTTGGGAAGCTGTAATACACACTGCCCTTCGGCTTACACAGGTCTTCTTATGGACTTGGATCCATATGTCTGATGGTAAACACCTACATCTTATGTTCTCTTTCCAGGCAATGGAAATCTGGTGGACACAGGAGACCTCAGCTCCGTGTTTGTCAGTGAGCCTCAGCACCTCCAGGGGCTGCAGTTGCCCTTTTCTCACCAGTGGCAGTCTCTCCACACTGATGTCTGTGAGCTGTGCACTGTAACAAAGTACACAGGCAACAACTGCCTATTTATCATTAGTCTGTCAACATTAACCACCTTTTGCTATTTTAGTAGAACTGTCCAAATATTCCAGGATCTAACAACTAGGAATAGCGTAATATCCTCTCAGTAGGCTGACTGACATCATGGAATAATGATGGTGTGGGGTGGTGAAGTTTCTGGGACTGGCATTATTCATTGGTAGCAAAAAAAAAGAAAATAAAAGGAAGACTAGTAGAAATATTCTCTTTGATTTCATCAAATACAGACAAATGTTGGGGTACACCCAGGCAGGAAGCAGAGACAAGCTTACCTTGCCAAAAACTTCTGTTTTCCCTTATTCAGTAAGACAAACAAGAAGACAAAAAGAAAAACTCCCTAGAATTCCCTTCCTATGAACAACCATTAGAGCAACCTGCAGTTCTTTTCTTTGACTGATAGAGAAATAATTCACTTCCTGTCCACTTGAAACTTTCAACAAAAACAAGTTAGATTGCAAAAAAGATATTACAGAAGAGTCATGGCCTGATGCCAAAAACATTAATGCGTGTTCTTAGCTGTAATTCAGTGGAACTAACAGATGGACATGGGCATGCCTTGATATCAAGCTACTTTCAAGTTGCTCTCTAACATAACTGATCACTTAAGAAACATTTGTAGGATACGCAAAACCATTTTTGATGGAGGGAAGAATATAGTTTCCTATATGAATCTGTCATGTTCTGAGCATATAGCCTTGTCTTAATTGAATCATTTTGCTACTATTTTTAACTTCCAGCATTGTGTCATAAATTACACCCCATCATCAATAATTACATTAAATAAATATGGTATTGAAATACCTGAGTGCCTGTGAGAAGTTCCAAATTAATCTAACTGGAAAGTGAGGCAATTTTTTCCACTGAACAGATGGTAGCACTCTTAATTCTGCTACTTTCTCAGCCAGTCTGCTACAAGCCTCAACCGGAATTTTGATCCAAATGCTACTGAAGTCAATGGGAAGGTTGACATTGACTTAGGTGAGCTTCAGCTCAGCTCAGAATTGCTGCGAGAAGCAAAATTTCTGTCCTCACGGATCTTCAAGACAGCTGACAACAACAGCAATGTTCATTTTGTTACGGTAACATCTGTTCAACTAGAACTAAATCAAGAAATAGTTCTTTTCTATTCCCCATGAAACACCCAGAGACAAAAGCTCTTCTGTATTTAAACACTGAAAGCCAAAAGAATTATTATTTTTTTGTCTGTCCTACTCTTTATTTCATTCTCTTGAAATTTAAGAATCAACACTGGAGAACTGATTTCCACCAAAAGTCCTTACTCTTGTAGTTTCTTAATTCTGATCAACTTCAATCACTTGGAGCTCCTAACTCATCTCTGAATTTTTCTTTTTCCCCAGTTAAACATGTACATGGCACTTTATGAAAGTATTTCAATTAACATGCAGCATTTTAAAAAAGCCTTTGAGCAAAGTTTCTATCCTCAATTACATTGAAACCCTGGTGAAAGGTAAGACACTGTCTTTGCTCACTGCGGGTGTCAGGAACTCACAGCTACAAGTTTAGGAGTATATTTCAGATTTATAAGCTGAAATGTGACTGACTGGCCTGATTATTTAGTTAAAAACTAAACTCACAGGCACTTGACACACAAAAATTTTGATTGTCATTATCTGAATACAACTTTGAAGGAACTTTTATATTGTGTATGGAACAAATGTTTCCAGAAATTTCCACAGCATATCAACGTACTCATTAAGAAGAAAATGCAGACTGAAAAATGGAATTGCACACAGTACAAAAGATCAAATTATATTGCAAAATCATATTTGCTGAAGGTTATAAGCATCATTTTACAAATTAGAGGTCAATGTGAAGGCACTGCAGCAAACACACTTACTCTTTCCTGATACTATGAGGGCAACTTCTGCTGTACAGTATTGTGTTTTAGTACCAATGAAAGAACATGATTAAGTTGTTCACAGTTTACTTTGTTACTAAGTTCTCTATCTCACTCAGTCTACCTTATATGAAAATAAAATACCACTGCAACTTTCTGAATCAATTAGTCCACTTAAAGAGCTGTACAACAAAAATACTTCCATAGTTGGAGCTGCAGTTTTTACTGAAGGTACTGCTTAGTGTTATGACCATCAACACAAGAATGGAATAACCCACATCTGGGGAATTCAGAAAGCATGGTGAAGATATATTTTCCCACAGATGATTACTTTGTAAAACACTTAAAAAGAAGTCCCACAATCTTCAATGGACTGAGTCTCAAAAATTAATAAAGATTTATTTAGAATTTTAAACTCCAGATCCATTGTTCCATTAAAGAAAAATTAATAGTACTACATATTCTGTTGAATTTTTTTTTATGTTTAAAATGTAAGAATCTCTCTCCTGGCCTAGTCCTAGGCAAGAAAAAGAGAGAGCAAAAAGGATGTACTTTTCCTCCTTTTTTCACATTTAAAATGCTACTATAAATCATCCTAGAATGATGAATGATGAAGGATAAATGTCAAGAAATGGAAGAATATGTGCTTTTGTTGATAATAGCACCTTATAAAAACACCTTCCCACACAGCAACAATCTGCAAAGCCTCATGAATTATATAGGCTGAAGCAGCAAAAATCCAAATCTTGTATCTTATTTAACTGTAACTTTAAATCTTCCAATTTCTTAAACAAGTTTGTAAGTATGTTACAAAATAAATAGGTCACCGTTTGGAAATGGATACTATATTGGAAAGCATAGACAAAAGCTGACCATAAAAAAAGAGGAAAATAATGAAATTGGATGAAGACATCCTATGAAATTATGGAGGTCATGAACTTCCGAAACAGCTTTTAGGAAGAATTTCTGAAATAATAGGGGAAAAATCATAAATACATGTTTCTATAATGACTTGACTTTTAAGGCAGTTTCCAGCACACATTGTAGAGGTTTGATTATGCCTCTGTGTTCAATTTTCAATTAAAGAAGGTGGGACAAAAAGAAACCAAATTAGTATCTTCCAGCTATAACCACAAATAATCCCAAAACTAGGATTGCAAGATTAGAGTTGCATCTCCTGACTGTGTCTAAAACTTGCACTCTAAAATTGATCAGAATCTATTATAATAAATAGTTTGAACTCAAGATTAATGAGATCTGAAACACTGGTCAATAAAAGAAACAAAGGAACTGTAATGAAAGAGACAGCTAAAACTGTTTCACTTCCAGCAATGCGAACACTTTCCTGCATCTTGTCAAACACAATCAATCCTTTCCCGTCTTTCACAGAGATCTGTGAGATACCAGTGGGGTCCCTATCCCAGCTTGGTTTGCTGCTGTTGAAATACCTCCGAATTTTACCTCCCAGACCGCTGGATTCACCGTGCAAAATCAAGCCTGCTCTTCCCCCATTCCCTTCCATGCATCCTCGCCGAGGCAGAGCACAGGGAAGCTACAGGGCAGTGACAAACACACAAACACTGCCTGGTAGCTACAACAAGCTGAAAAATATCCTGTGACCCAGACTGATCTGCAGTTCGTGTTTAGGGAGAGAGAAGCAAAACCTGACTAGGTGAAGAGCACCATGCATAGCCTATTGCATTATTAAAGGTAAAAATTACAGCTATTACTTTCAGTATTTTTATGCAAGCTTTCTCTTCAGCACATTAGGAGAAACAGTCTATATCTATAGCAACCAGGAGAGAGGAAGGAGGGATAAATCCAGTCCAGACCATTTCTCCTTAAAACCTTGCATCACTACCTTCACTATAACAAGCATAATAGCTCATTTTTATTGCCACTTGACTGAAACCTCATTAAAAACATGGTCAACTGATTTTAATTTCTTCTTAATAAACAGAATGTGTATGAGGAAAACTGCACCGACTCCTGTGGAAGGTTTCCTTTGTTTCTTAGAGTAAATTAATTTTTTGTCTTAGAAAAAGATTTCTTAGGGACAGTTTGTTTAGCTTTCACTCTGTGATCTCCATAGCCACACTAGGTAGGTATTAAACTGGGGGAAAACACAAAATTCTCTAAGTTATGACCTTCTTGACTTAAAGTGAGCTCCGGGAAGATACTGTAAGTGAAATGCGACTGACTGTATTAATAGATATTAATATTAATAGACAATTCAGCTAAGCATACAGTCCTGAGTGCCTCAGTGCAGGGATAGGACTGCCAGGGAGAGTGCCACAGGAGAATTGCATCGATCTTAAACACGGAGTTTGTTTTCAGGATCCCTTCCAGCCAGTGCGGGTCATTTCGCAGGCGGGGATGTCTAGTGCAGATGGTGGCTGCTAGAAGGGAAAGGGGGTGGCCGAGAGCGCCTCGAGAGAAAGAGGCTGTTTGATGGTCTGCACTGGGGATGTTCTGGCAGCTCCCGGAGAGCCCGAACGCGGAGCCGGTGCTGAGCTCCATCTCCGGCAGGGCGAGCAGGGGGGGACACGCCGGCCGGGGGGGTCGCGGCCGGGGATTGCCCGCCCTCCCCAGGGATAAGGGCTGAGCCCCGCACACCAGGGCAGGGATGAGGGTGTGGGAGCCGGAGGCGCTTTCGGGGACTCGCCTCCGGAGCGCCTCGGGTGCGGAGCCGGCGATCCGCGGTGCAAGTTGTGATGGTGCG
>VXBX01004000.1:226913-283570 GCA_013400415.1 Scytalopus superciliaris
CTGGAATGGGGATCGGGGGGCTGCCCCTGGAATGGGGATCGGGGGACTGCCCCTGGAGCGGAATCGGGGGGCTGGCCCTGGAACGGGGATCGGGGGGCTGGCCCTGGAATGGGGATCGGGGGGTTGCCCCTGGAGCGGGATCGGGGGGCTGCCCTTGGAAAGGAGGGCGCTGGGGCTCCCCCCGGTAAAGAGGGCACTGGGGCTGCCCCAGACCGGCCCCAGACCTGGATCCTGCCCGCCAGAAGGGCGGTCCGCTTGAACCCCCCATAAAGATGGGCATGGGAAGGGAGTTACTAAATGTGCTTGTTCCACACACCTGTACAGGAAACAATGGAGCCAGACGGCAGCAATGGCCATAAACTAAAACACAGGAAGTTTCACCTCAGCGTGACAAAGAACTTCTCTGCGCTGAGGGTGGCGGAGCACTGGAACAGGCTGCCCAGGGAGGTCGAGGAGTCTCTTCCCTTTCTGGAGACATTCCAAACCCACCTGCACGCATTCCTGTGACCCTACCTTGACAGGAGGTTGGACTACATGATCTCCGGAGGTTCCTTCTAACCTTACCAATCCTGTGATTCTGTGAAACCAGTTGACCCTGTCAAAGTTTTGTCCTGAAACATGCACCACCCGGGTGTATCCTTCCTGTGGCCTCCTCAGCAGTGGTTTAATTGCCAGGCTTTCTCCACAGAGAATTTCTGACCACCCTGAAGGGGTTTATGAGCCCTCAGGTACACACCGCTGTCACTTTGCCTGGGAGGTGTCTGCATGGATGACGTGTCCATCCTCCTGCTTCCTGTCTCCAGTTCACTCCATCCGAGTGGGAGCACCAGTCCAGCCTGCCAGGAGGGATTAGGAGTCTTGGGCACAAACTCATGGGCTCCCTCCTGGTTCACAGGTTCTCCTTTTCTCACAAACTCATTGTAACAATACTGAACCATTATTGCAGCAGGCACAGCCACCGAGGTGGAACAGCACAGGTGCTGAGTCTCCTGGCAGGGGATGCATGTCTGACTGGGACAGCCAGCTCTGTGTCACACCGAGTGATGGCCAGTCCCAGCCCTCCCCATCACCCAAACAGATGCTTTGTTCCTCTCTGAAGTTTCAGATTCTCCTGACCTTCTTCATATGTTAGGCTCCTACTACACCTGACGTGCTTCAGCCCTGGCTTTAACCAGGTACAGTCAAGACAGATTCAGGCTCAAGCTAAGTAAAAGGACTCAGGGACTAAGTGTTCTAATACATGAGGTGGCTTTGCCACAGACTGAAAAAGTAAATAACAAAAGAGCACAGACATTCTTCCTTGCTCACCTCAAAGGTGATAGAGACTATAACACTAACACATCCACACCAAGGTGGACACAAGTCCAGCCACCATGTTGGGACCATCTGGGTCCTGCCATGGGGTACCAGCCAAACCTGGGGGCCCAGGTCAGTGCTTTGCCCCAGGCTTGGGGCAGGGGGCTGGGTGGGAGCTCGTGGAGGGCACAAAAGGGGCACTTAGGGCTCCTGGTGCCCTGACAGGCAGTTGCAGACTTCTCTTACTCTCTCAGTTTTGCTCTGTGGGAGAAGTGTGAGCCTCTACGCTGGGGAAGAGGAGACATGGCTTCTAGAACCACTGCCAGTCACCTCCTGTCCTTTGTGGGTGGTGACTCAGATACAAAAAAGGGCAACATCTGATTCAGATACAAAAAAGGGCAACATCTGATTCAGATACAAAAAAGGGCAACATTTGATTCAGAAAACAGAAATTTAAAAAAAAAAAAATTATGTTGATACTGGATGGTCTTTTCAAGCGTTTCTGTCCTTGAGGTCTGTTGCATGACTGCTTACGTCTTGCAGGGGAGTGGTTTCACTAAGCCTAAAGGCCCCTTTACCTCAGGAAGATCAATTTTGATGACTGTGAAAGGAATCTGAGCACTGAAAGGGGAGAAACAGAAAAGGAGGGAAAAGCATTCCATGGAAAGGACAGGATGAGAAATGAAAGTGCTGAAACATAAATTAGTATATTCTCATGGGTTATGCAAACCATCTGGCTTTAAAAGCTAGTAGTAGGAACAAGGAAAAAGGTCATTGGAATTAGCAGAGAACTGCAAAACAACTGAAGGTAAGAAAGGAGCAAATGGCAGGCACAGCGAGAGAACAAGTTGTACGTCAAAATACAAAATAGCAGAGATATTACTGGAAGTCATTGCAGCTCTGCAAGATTTGCATAGCTCCTGTGAATTTATGATCAAATACCATGCAGATTTTAAAAGGAAATTAAAATTCTCATAGCCACTCGGTGCAGAGAATTAGCAAAATAATGACATTTGTTCAAAAGCATGTGAAGCAATGTGAAAAATCAAGAGTGAAAGGGCATTCATCAAAGAAATCCTTGAGTATACAAATTTAGTAAAGACAGGAATCAGGTGTCAAGGAAAGAGTAAAGAGTCAATTGGCAGGTGAATTAGACCTTTGGAAAAAGCTCAGGTAGCAATTCTCAGGACTGGAAAGTGTAAAGCATTCCCTACCTGGTTGTATTTTACAGTTTTATAGTAGGCCGCACCTAACAAAGGTACACAGATCTGTCTTAAAGCCCTAGGAGCAGGCAGATTGAAGTCGGTGGTATTAGGTATAATGAATTTTGTTAATGATGTGTAAAAACTGCAAGACTTGAGTCTGTGTGCAAATTAGATTAATAACAGTATCACAGTTTAAATAACATGTCACACGCAAGTTACTTGCTGGTTCACAGTCGTTTTCAAGACATTTCTCAGTGCCAAGGTTTTTAATAGTTTGTATAATAAATTAAGCACCCATGTTTAGGTCTACCAACCTTGTGAGGTTGTTTTGATTGTGGGTTTTCTTATCATGTTTTCAATACGTTTCTGAACTGTGGGAAAAGAAATTCTGAAGTGTGCAGCTTATTTGTGAAAATCACTAGAAAGACTAGAAAAATTACTCCCTTCTTGAAGTCAGGGATGTTGTGGGTCTCAAACAGAAGCACAAGACTTGATAGTTTTGAAAAAGGGATAGAAGAGGGTATCAGCAAGTTATTTTTGTAAGGGCACATTAAAAGCTTTTTGGTAAGGGATTCTAAACTAGCAAAGATATTGAGTGGTGGCTGAGAGGGTAAAATATCAGCTTTCCCTTGGTAATGGGTCTGGAGGTGAATGTGAGGCTTTATGAAAGAATGACATTGGAAATTATAGATCTGCAAATTTCAGCACAGTGAATAACATACTGAAGTTGCATGTCCTTAATTGCTGGAGCTGAGTCTTTTTATGATACCCACTTAGATGTGAAAAACATGCTAGGTAAAGTGAAAGAAGAGATGGATAATCTATATGGTTTTATGCATATGAAAGATTTACATCCTTATCCATGGTAACCAGAGGAGTTTTTCAAGGAAACACTTTTCTGTTTGAAAATGCTGTGTTGTCTGATTAAGGTTTTTCATGAGAAATATACATGTTTTAATCAAAAATCCACTTGTAAGGGCCAGAAAAAAAGATCCAGAGGGGGCCAGAAAAGATCCCAGAATGCCCAAATAGCCCAGTAGGCAGGACACATGTGTGGCCTGATTTTAAAGGTTCAAATTTTTGCTCTGGTTGATTCAAAGACATGAATTAACTACTGGATATTTAGGTCAGTCTCTATCTCAGTTTCACCGAGCTGTTCACAATTACACTAAAAGCAAACAGCCCTGCTGGAGAAGACCTTAGTAAGCAGTAGTTTAGCATGGAAGAGGCAAGAGAATGAATATAGAACTTACTGTGTTGACTTAGTACTGTTTAGAATTAAATATTAGGAGTGGTGCATTAATAAGCTGAAAATTGAATTAGTGATAGATTTTTTTCGAGATGTAAAAACAAAGGGTGCCAAAATTACAGGACCCAAAAATTGGGTGGGAGTAAGAAAGAAGATAAACACAGGGTTCAGTTAAAGTAGAACATTGCCAGAGAATAATTTAGGCATAGAGATACACAAAGGGAAAACACTCTTAATACTTATAAGTAGTTGTGATATGAATAAAATGTTGTAAACAGGATTAAAATAATATGGGATAGTTAAAGGCTGAGTATAAGAACACCACAAAGGCAGCATCTGAATTTCACTGTGTACTTCATTACTGAGGTCATGTTTGAAAGCTTCTGCAGGTCTGTTTTTTAATTACAAATGGGAATTATGTAACTATAAGCATAGGTACATCTGAGTGATTGAAGAAATTGTGTCTGTGTATTTGCACAGGATAGAACTGCACGTTTCATCTATTTGTCAGTTTATCCAAGTATAAAGAAGAGCCTGAACAAAAGGTCAGTTCCAGCTATGCTAAATACACTCTACCTGCATAGACAAACAAGCCCTTAAAGAAAAAAAAACAAACATGAAGATTAATTTCTTAATTTTCTTTTTTTCTCTCATCCCTCTGCCTCCCTCATCTGCCCTTCCCCAAATCAAGACTTTTGAGCACATTGTTGCAGATCATTTGTCCTGTTAACTGGTCCAATGTCCACAGGGAGCAATACTTATCAGGCAGT
This sequence comes from Scytalopus superciliaris, assembly GCA_013400415.1. Lineage (NCBI taxonomy): Eukaryota > Metazoa > Chordata > Aves > Passeriformes > Rhinocryptidae > Scytalopus > Scytalopus superciliaris. The sequence goes on from VXBX01004000.1 coordinate 231,434, forward strand.
TTATCTAAGATCCAGTAAACTAGATATCTTGGCAGAGCTTTAAGAAGTATTGGGGGGGGTTAGAGGCAAAAGAGCAGGGAAAGAGATAGAGAGGCTTTGCTATATCCATGAACAGACAAGATAGAATATACTACTTTATTATTTATGTTTGCTGGTTTAGCAGGACATAAGCAAAATATTCTAAGCATGTAGATGTATCTCCAGACACAAATGGAGATTTTGCTGCCCATGTAACCTTCACTAGGCTTTTATGAGGGCAGAAAGAGCTGGCTGAGCAGCAGGAAGTCTCCTGCACCTTGCTTGTGATTTGAGGACTTCTTTCACAAGACTGTGAAAAATGAGGCCGGAAAACCCATGTCTAGATCCGCCTCTTGGAGTGCCGTGGTTACAGCAGGAGCAGCACCGACTGCCACTTTGCACTTGGTTGGTGTGAGCAGACATAACTCTGGGTTAGCAGCCTGGCAAGCACTGGACTCTCTCCAGGGTGATCTGGCAAAGACACTCAACCAGTGACTAGAATATTTTGGTTATATTTATTCACTGTTGTTGATGGAAAGCTCAAAGTGACATGATTTATATCTAAATTATGGGCAGGGGGGGAAATTTGCAACTGTATTGCAGTGGTTGTAATAGCCCCTGGTATTAGAAACAATCAAAAAAGTTAACAGAAATTTTGCACTATGCGCTCACAAGTAGTTTATTTTATTCATGTAATTTGAAAAAGTACATGCACAGTTCTATAGCTCTGTGTATTTTATCCTTTCATTAAGAGAAAATATGTCACTAATTCCATGTACACATTTTTTAAAATATAGAATTAAAATAGTTAATATTTTAAAGCAGTTAAGAAGGAAAGACTTTGTGATAAACAAGATGTCTAAAAAGCCCTCAAGTGCCTGAGACACTGAGAGTGTTTAGAGGATGAGAAGCTCTACAGAACCCTGGCTTACTGAGAGCTAAAGTCATACCACTCTCTCCATAGCAATACAAATACTCCAATTTGCTGGTTGTAGTCTGCATTCAGGAACTAAACTTATTAAAGGAATAGAATGTTCCTAAAGGGAAAAATCTTTAACCGGTATGAAAAGGTGTAGCCCCAATTATTTACTGATTTTCAGTATTTTTCATTTCGTATCTCTAAAACCAGAAAAGCTTTTGAAATTTTAAATGAATTCATACTGAATCCAGTTTAGCACAAAAATCAGTATTTTGGGTCTAGAGGATATCAAATTGCTTGATGGAAGAGCATGGTACGATTGACTTCATGAATATCAGTTGTATCTAAGAATGATGTTTTAATGTGTGGTTGATTTCAGCTATTCTAAAGCTTTTTTCTTATTTCTAAAATTGTATTAGAAAATGTCTTTACTCTGGTGCATGCTAGAAGTTTTAGTCTAGATATTTCAGCATCACTGAAGCAGGAAGAGGAACAGGAGGTAAAAGGCCAGAAGAAAAAAAATCCTTGAGAACTGTGCAACTGTACAACTGATAGAATTTAGAAAGGGAAAAGAAAAAAGTAGGTTGATTTTAGTTATGACTGGTAAGCTGTGAGCCAGTCTTTTATTCCCCGTGCTGTAGCTGAAGGATAATGGTTTTTATGTGTTGCTGGAAAGGAGCCTAAAGTGGAATGTTCAGGGCCTAAGAGATGAAATACAGCTAGAGAAAATTACCTCTGAGAACAGCAGGAGATGTGAGTGACATTAACTGAAGACTAAACATCTCTGTATATGAGTGCTTAGGGTTCTGTGTTTTGAGCTGACTTGTACAGCTGTAGGAACCCATGGTACCAGACCAGTCACTTCGGTGTGCATGGTAGTTTGGGAATGTGAGGAAAATTTCCATAATCTCTGCTGCTGGTTTGCTGGGGATGTTGGAGAGAGCAGCTTCTGTGAATGCTGGCATTTGCAGGTCTGGACTGAACCCAAATTCGTTTAAGATTCATTTCAAATTCCAGCTGACTTGTTCAAATACCACTTATGTAATAACTACAGGAAGCAGGGTGTTTGATGTAAAACTGGTGGAAGAGAAGGAAATGGTGGCATGAAGCAACCTTGGATGGATGTTCAGAAGCTGTGAAGAACAGACCCCCAGTGCCTCAAGACAGGGATATGGTAACTAATGAATCCGGACTCCCAGGCCACTTCTGTCATCTTTATATCTAATGTCAGGCTATAAAAGGGAACTTGAGCTTCACTGGGAGAGGGATGGCCTATGTGAGAACAAGCACAGGTCACTGATATGCCCCTGAGCTGGTTCCTGTTGACTGAGAAAGCCTCAATTTCTTGCTAATGTCCACCATCATCTCAGATCAACACAGAGGCTGAACTGTGACTTGCCTGCTTTGTAGTCACTGGAGGCAAATTTCAAAATCAAACCTACCTGAATTCCTACTGATTTTTATGGGCAGTTAGAGTTCTCAGCACAGCTGAAAAACTCACTGAGCACACCACGATGGGATATCCAGATGAAAGGACTGGGCACTTGTAAATGTATTTTGAGAATGGATTCTTGTTCTTTGAAAACCAGCTTGAAACCCTGAGGTGTGCAATGAATAATTAGATTTGGCTACCATTGATCAAAATTGATTTGAAATGTCAATAGAAAGCCAAATCTTAAAATTAATTAGGTGCTTTTAATGGGAAGGCATTCAGAAACAGTTTAAATATTCTATTTTCATCCATCTTTGCTAACCTGTAAGACTTGATGCTTGGTGAACGGATTTTACAACCAATAACTAATCCCCTGAGATACGCACTCCTCTTGTGCTCAATTAAAGGATGAATGAGATTACTGCACTTTGTCATTCTGAAAGAATAGGCCTGTAGTTGATTAGACCCACAGGGGAAGCTCTGGCTGCGTGTCCCTCGCTTGCTCTGCCTGACTTGGGAACCTGCAATCTGGTCCAAGTGCTGAGCACCCACAGCTGCAGCTGGAGATGTGTGCCCTGAGGTGACAAGTGTTATAATCTGACATCTCACACTGAGTTCCCAAAATTCATAGCAATTTTTTACCCAGGCTCACTGCGCATTTTTAAGATGGTGAGACATAAACCTACAGAGAGCTGGAAAGATCCTTGAATCACTGTGAAATTCTGGGGCTGCAGTGAGTAGTGCCATAGTAACGCCAGTGCATAAGTTAGTGTTGTCCTCAGAGCTGGGTGTGAATAGCACGCAGCACACTAAGTGTAGAGCTGCGTGGTGAACCACGAGTGGAAAAAAAGCACTGACTATTTGCTGCCTTGCCAACAGTGAGGGGTTTGCATCATCCACAGAGCAGATGCAGAGAACAGTTTGTGTGGAATAAGTAACTTCTCTTAATGTGATTAAAGATATTGTGTCATTCGACATATAATCAAAAGAGAGCTTTAAGCTCTGCACATCTTCATTTTGATACCACTTGACTTTTTGAGTGCCTGATTTTTTAGCTCTAAGAATGTTCTTAAACCGTACTTTTATGTGTTACATGGAATCCTATAATCTCTAAGGTTGGAAAAGACCTCCAAGATCATTGAACCCAAATGTTAGCCCAGCACCACCATGTCTACCACTAAACAATATCACCCAAGGGACATATCCACACATCTTTTCAACGTTTCCAGGCATAGTGATTTCATCACTTCCCTGTTCCAATGTTCCAGCCTGTTCCAATGCTGACCACATTTTCAATGAAGAAATTGTTTCTAATATCCAATCTAAACCTTGCCTGGCACAGCTTGAGGCCATTTTGTCTCATCCTGAAAACATACAAGGGAGGATGTGTAAAATGCACTCTTGGATTTTCTCTTTGGTGAGAGGAAGTGTGGGACAGCAAACAGTCAAGAAGCCACTTGTGTTCCTCTCCAGTATTTTCTTCAGCATCTCCTTCTCACTTTGGCTGCCTATTGCTGAAGACATAATATGTTTTTGGGGTAAGTTCATCCACCCCCTATGTTCTATCTGGGAAACATTGTCCTCCCTACTGTAAAACTCAGAAGCAAATCTGGTGGTGACCTAGAAGTTAGAATATTTGCTAGAGTTGTGTGACTGTACACTTGGAGTATCACTGAGGATGTATTCATCCCAGTATGCTGGGAGGAAATCTCCAATTGAACAATATGTCTTGTAACAACTCAGAGTGGAGCACAAGCAACTGAGCTCAAATCCTTCTCACTCCACTTTTATAGCTTAATACTTATTGACATGGGTTATTTTGAGTAGCAAAAGAATAAATAAAACATAAATTAAGCACATAATTTCTAGTATGAAAAATTAAAAAGTCTTGCTCGAGGCATTTTGATACCTCACAGTACAAGACTCCTTGTACCATTGCCTGTGATGTGTTTCTTTTAAAGGAAGGTCAAGGAGGGTATTCTGTGATCAGAGAAAAAGAGAGGGAAAGTTCATGGTAATGACAGCTGGGGAGAGGCACATTGTTTGGACTACAGTGAAATTACATTATGTGTCTCTGTAAGTACAAGATTATGTTGAGAACAGTCATGGGTTTTGGTGAAACTATTAAAAGTTGAATAATAGAAGAGAGAGGATGCTCTTTTCCTGTTCTGAATCACTACTTTAAAAGCCTTCCCGTTGCTCTCTGTTGTAGTTCAGAGTGTTCCCATACAGCCTCAAAGTCCAAACAAAAACACCTACTTTACTTCTCAAAGGAATCTCCCTCCTAGGCTGAGCATTTTCCATGAACTTTTCTCCTCTGTATAACAGTGCTTCTACTGTATATGACTAAGTGGGTTGAGTCACACAGAATTATTATGCAAAAGTGCTAATAAATGTGGACGCACCACTCTCGGTGATGCCAAGGAGGCTACCAGCTTCAATAAGGCAGGCCAGGACTGAAAACTCTTCCTGTTTAAAAATTCATATTTCCTTATGCCATCCTAACCCACAGGCAGCCTCTCTAGTGTGAGACAATTGTGATGACGTTGGCAGTAAAAGATTTTAAAAAAAAAAGGAAGAGGGGTAAAGCAAAATACGTTGCTGTGGTCCCACCCACTGAGTGAAGGGATGAGGGGGCTCTGCAGCAGCAGCCACACAGAGGTGGCCTGGAGAGAACTAGGGAGGGCAATCAGAGCTGGGGTTGTCAAGGAGAGCTCCTGCCCTCACAGGTTCCTTGTGTGCTTCTAGAACTGTCTAGAGTCAGGGCATGGCCTGGGCCCTGCTGTGCTTGAAAGAAATCTACTGGCTGGGGTGGGAACTCCACCTTGTGTAAAGGGAATTTCTCCAAATGATCAAAAGACAAGGTTCTTGCTTTGAGGTGTGTGATGAGTATTTAGTATTTTATCATTTAATCTCCTATATTGCCAATGTAAAAAAGCAGTACCATGGTGAAAAAGTGGTAAAGGCACAAAATTCTACTGGAAAGAATTACATTTAGCACAGCCAGAAAAATTACTAAGACAAAAATAACTGGTATTTTCTTTCATTAGCAGATGAATAAAATTAGAGATTAAAGAGCTGTCCTAAACTGGAACTGCAACAGGAAGGTTGAGAGCCAAGAGGATGAAGATTGTCTTCACAACAGATTTGTGAAAAAAATTATTTGCTTCCCCCTCACTATAATTTAAAAAAAAATAAATAGAACTGTTACATACATATTTTTCCCCCAAAGTCAGTGTATTTCCAGAGCCAAAAGCATCACACCTGTTCAGATGTGCTAATTGCACAGGAGAGTCTCTCATTAGATAGTACAGAGTGCTTTCTAATATTAGATCATGCTGAAACAGGCCTGCTTTTAAGCATTCAATCAATGCATCATGATCCACTGATAAATTAAAAACTGCAGGCTAGATTCCCTGATCTGTGTGTGCTGCTCAGGCCGTTTAAGGCTCGATGATCTCAGCTGGGAAGATAAGAATCCCCAGAGGCTGGCTGACCTGTGATGGATGGCTTAGGGGCCAAATATTGCTGTCTATTCCAGCGTAGATCAAATCATGGAATCAGGAGGCTGTAATCAGATTCCTTGATAAGTTCTCTCATTTTCTTGCATCAAACAGTTCTCAATTTCATTGCACATCCTTTTTTATCGGTCTTAACAACACCTTAACTTTTAAAGCTCTAACAATAGCAGACATCTGAAAAAGGAAAAATAATCTTATAAAAGACTGGAAGTTGGTAAAGTCACCTTCAATTCTTTTCATTTAAAACCCAGATTCCTTGGCCACAGAATGCACCATGCAGTGCACATCTCAGACTTGTTTGCTTCTGTCCTGGAGTTGGAATATAGGCTGTTGTCACCACTGCACATTCCCCAGCAGCCCTTGTACACAAGGCAGACTCATCTTCTGAGCCCAGTGACTGGCTCAGGCACATGACAGAAACAGCTTTCACTGGCAAAGCAATGTTTAACATGTTGTGGGTGGACAGCCCCATGAAAACAGCCATCCTGCAGGTGAAGAGAGCAGTCCATGAGAGGGAATCTGGGGACAGAAGATGAAAGAAAGATAATTGTTTTTGTCAGGAAGGATGGGTCCTTTTAATAAAGGACTGCTTTTAAATAAAGGACAAGTCTTAGAACTTCTTTGTGCAGAACTGAGAAAATACTGAGAGTAAAAGCCTTTTCTCTATGCCATGTATTAGTAGTGTTCAGCTGCAGAGAACAGTGTAAGAAAGGAATCATCATTTGCCATTGTGATCAGTAAAATGAGCTGACTCAGTCAAAGGAGCTTTTCCTTCAATGGAGCTGTGGGAGGACTTCACTCACAGTCATTAAATAGCCCAGAGCAGGAACTAGAGTCACCTGGGGTTTGGTTTTGTTTTTAAATACTCTCCTAGACTGGCCTAATTGAATTCATAGGCTCTTACAGATGCTGTATTTTTCCTTTAGACGCTGTTCTGAGAAAATAATGTTGCTAATACTTGCCTGTTTTTAATAATCATGGTAAGATTTCAGAAAGATCAGTGCATGAAGCCTAAATTTCTTGCTATGAAAATGGTGCTCAGGTACCATTTTGGGCAATGGGTAAGGATGGCTACGGTAGGAAACAAAAGGAAAAAAAGCCAAACTAATTTTCTTTCTTCAGACGAAAGTTGATATAACACAAACAGTTTATCCTAGGGTTTAATAATTACCCCAAAAGGCAGGAAGCATGTCATTACATATTTCAAAGACCTCAAAAGGAGGATTCACATACCCTTCCAGCGAGAACTGCTAAAATATACCTGCTTAAAATATAAGGCTTTGCAGCAAAGCATCTGTTACTGCAGCATAATAAAAATGTATTAGCCCAAGACAAGGATTTATTATAGGTCTAGTAAGATGGATAAGGAACTAACTGAACGGAAGAAGGAACTGGGATTAGACTGCAAAGGAATTACTAATGATGTTTTGGAACAGCATCTTACTTAGTATTTTAATTAAAGACAGTCCAAAAATAATCATAAACTAATGAAATTTGAACATATATTTGAAACATATATTGGGACAAGTTGACAGAGTGTAAAACAAAATACTAGAATTTTACATAGGAAGAATCTAGTAAAGTGAAGTCTGAAGTAATGTAAGCACCATGAAAAAAATGTCAAGTATTTGAGAACCAAGTTATTTTGCTAACAAGGTGGTCCTTTGGTTAAAAACAATAACACAGCAAAAAAGGTCAGTAACAGCTTCTACTACCTAGAGTCATGAGTAGTAAGAAAATAATAAATACCACAACTCCTCCTGCCATACTCTTTTCAAAAAATGCTGGCTGAAAAAGCAGAGTGCATTTCCACTGCTAGTTTCCTCAGTGCCAGTGCATATAATTTCTGCAGCTTTTCCAGAATGATGATGTGGAACTGGACAGACAAATGACTCACTTTGATGAGGGAAGACTAAGAACACATCTATGCTGAACACCCCAACCCAGTGAAAAAACCTCAGTGACTGCTGAGTAAATGAAAGCTAAAACTCCATCCCTGTTTGAAGCCTGGGGCTGTGCATAGGGTTGTGCTCAGGCAAGCAGCCACACAGCTACACAGAGCCAGAGAGAGTTCTTACCTGAAGCAGATCAGGCAAGACCTGTGCCTGTTTACGAGGGCTTAATGAACCTGAAGCACTGCTGTCCACCTGTGGGAAGTTCTGCAGCTGTTCCTGAACGCTGCCCTTGGCCAGTTACTTGTCAAGGTGCCAGTACTAAGCCATGCTCCTCCCTCCAGAATGGGCAGCTGCCACGCCAGGTGCTCCTGGCACAGGCCCGGTGGACACTGTGCAATGGTCTCAGCTCGCATAACTCTGGAGCAGATCAGCAAATATGAGAAGGTTCCTGGTGTGCCTGGTGATTTCACATCACAGTCATTATCAGAAGTGTCCTTCACTAAGCATTTTCAAAGTTGAGGGAAAGACTTGTAAAAATTATTCTCTCTGATTTCCTTCTTTAAGCCAGAAGACCTCAAAGTACTTGAGTGCAGCAGCACATGGGAGTTTAAATGCAGAGTTGAAGCTCTTGTGGAGTAAACAGCAGGAGCAAGGTGGATTTTTTTTATTTCCTTGGCAAATCTGGAAGTTTATGTGCTTGGATACATACCTGAAGATGTTTACTTGCTAAGGAAGAAGCTTGGTTTTTCCTTAGATCACAAGTTGAAGCTGTGATAGATGGCAGACACTAAGCATTGTTCCCCAGCCAGACAAAAGAATAAATGAACACTGTCATCCAAAAAAAAAAAAAATGGCCCAAGTCCTTACAAATAATGCTGATTACTGCAAATAATTTAAAGCTATTGCTTTCTTCAGTATCATTTATACTGAATTTACATGTACAAAGGGAAGAGCTACAGACTCACCACTTATGGGTACAACTGTGACTGGAACATTTATTCTTCAGGTGGCTCTCCATTACCATTGACTGCCAATGCCAGTTGCTCAAAGGAGTATCTTAAAACAGTGCTTTCTTGCTCATTAATCAAAGTCAGGTTCAACTTCTTGAAAAAGCTGAACAGAACTCAGAGAGTCCATCTTAAGATTATGGGAAGTTTTCAGACATACAGGTAGGATGGTGCAGCTGGCTGAACGCCAGGGTTATTCCATACAAACCCCAAAGGAAACACCTCTTCCCCAATAGCACTTTTGAGTAGTAAGATGAAACAAACCTGTTTTACGGGTTTGCAGAAGATAATTCAGCTTAAGAAACATCCTATTTATTATATCTTCCAAACAAAAGGAAAACGTAAAGATCTAAAATTTTGCAAGGTTAAAGTTTGCAATGAAAACAGCAAGTAAACCCTAGAACTACAATATTCTTATGAAATTTGCCACAAAGGCCTAAGGAAAATGCCCTGACAGAGCTTGGCTCAAGGAATTCCAAGAACATCCTTATTTGTGTTGTAGAAAGCCAATGTTTTTTCATGTCAGAGTAGTTATAGCAGAGCTGGACTAGAAAGTGAGCTGAAATGTGTACACCAGCTGCATGACTAACAGAAAATTATTCTAATGCTCTTGAGAACCACTTGAGTACCAGCTTCCAGGAGGACAAATTTATCTTTAAACTTCTTACCCTTCCTAGCAGTATCACCTCTGAGTTATTCAGAAGAAAGCTGCGTATTTCTGATGTTGATGAAATGACCTTTATTTCTTTCAGGTGCAGGGATATTACATCTGTACATGAATTCCATGAAAAGTGAAAAAGTAAAATTATACACTGAGGAAAAACAAGGCAGTGGATTTTGATTCTTTTCTAATCTAATAATATGAGCAAATACAGAGAGACTGTGAAGCAGAAAAAAAGAAACTTATTTACATATTCATTAAGTAATTTGTATAATCGGAAGATTTAAAAGGTCATTACCAGAACACCTGCCTGTTAACAGATGTAGAAGAATGAAGGCCAAAGAACACAGTTTTTATAAAGATGTTGATAGATAAACAGTTGGCGGAGCTGCAGATACCTGCTGGGGCAGCGTTAGTCCTTTCGGTCAGGCCACTGTTGTGGATGAGGTAAATCTGCAATCATGAATCCATGCACATAGTAACTGTCCTGTTGCAAAGCTTGACAGTTGCTTAAGAACTTTAGTGCTTTCAAACATCAACAGTCCAGCTAAATCAGCTTTTATCAGGCAGAGAAGTTTCATGTACCAAGGGCAAGTATGGATTTGATGTAAAGCAGGATGAAGGTAGTTCACTGCACTTGACAGAGCAGATACTTGAAAAAATCTTACACTCTTCTACCACAGAAAGAAAAGCAGCTGACTAGATGCCTGTTTAGACAGACAGGGGGTAACAGCTCTGTGCACAAATCTTAATCAAGCATGAGAAGTCTGTCTTAATTTGGCCAAATTGGTTAACTCCTGTTTCAGTGCCACTCAGTAATATTGTATACCTCCATATCCCCACACAGCCCACACTGAGAACCACTTCACTTAATTGTAGATGACCAAATGTTACGTGTCCAGGTCTAAGCAAGCCACTGAATGCTACTTCAGTCTGTGGCTCAATTGTTTTCTGGAGATTCCCATTACATCTTCTTCTTCTAAAACAGACAAAACTATACCACTAGGAGTTGTGCTGGCTCTGGCTGAGATAAATTTCTTCAGAGTAGCTGCTACGGGGCTGTGTTTGGATTCATGCTGCAAACAGTACTGGTAACACAGGGATGTTCTAGTCATTGCTGAGCAGGGCTTACACAGCATCACGGCCTTCTCTGCTTCTCACCCCACTCTCAAGAAGCCTGGGGGTGCACAAGGAGTTGGGAGAAGAAAGAGCTGGGACAAATGACCCCAACTGACCCAAGGGATGTCCCACACCATATAACAACATGATCAGCAATAAACCGGGAGGGACATTGCAGGGGGGCCACGGTTTAGGGAGTGGCTGTGTCGCTTTGTTTCCCTTACAATTTAAAATATACCATTATTTTTTCTTAATTATTAAACTGTTTTTATCTTAACCCATGAGTTGCTTTCTGACTTTTATCCTTACAGTCCGGCCCCCATCCCAGGAAGGGTGGGGACAGTGAGGGAGCACCTATGTGGTGCCTGGCTTCTGGCTGGGGTTGAACCACCCCATGAGCTCAGACAGGTTATTTAAAGATATCTCTGCTAAGGCAAAACAATATTGTGCAATCAGCATTCAGTCTTAGGAGAGCATCTGGTTGCATGAAGAAAATTAAATAAGTCATTTTGATATCTGCATTAGCTGCATCATTAGTATTAATTTATAAAAAAGGCTTTAATTTATAAAAATAGCTTTAATTTATAAAAATTGCTAAATATAAAGCAATTTATGTATTAATGAAGTCTATACTTAATAGCTACGGCATTTCCCCTCCACTGTACTGGCCATTGAATCACACAAATATTCAAGCTGGGAGGAAGCTCAGGAGAGAATGTGGTCCAATCCCCAGCTCAAGCAGGGCTAACTCCAAAGCTATGACACAGAATCAGAGAAATAGATTGCAAAAGACCTGTGAGATCATCGAGTCCAACTTATGACCAAATATCTGTGTCAAGGAAACTGTGGCACTGAGTGCCACATCCAGTAAACACCTCCCAGGGACAGTGATGCCACCACTTCCCTGTGCAAGTCCATTCCAATGCCCAGTCACTCTCTCTGTAAGAACTTCTTCCTAATGTCCAACCTAAACCTCGCCTGGCACAGCTTAAGACTGTGTCCTTTTGTCTTACTGCTGGTTGCCTGGGAGGAGACACCACCATCCACAGAGCTATAACCTCCTCTCAGGTGGTTGTAGAGAGTGATAAGGTCTCCCCTGAGCCTCCTCTTCTCCAGGCCAAACACCCCCAGCTCCCTGGGGCCACCTGGGCACACCCTGGCTCATGTTCAGCTGCTGTCAATCAGAACCCCCAGGTCCCTTTCTGCCTGGTGGCTGTCCAGGCACTCTGTCCCCAGCATGTAGTGCTCCATGGGGTGGTCGTGGCCATGATGCATGGTCAGAGCCCTTCTTGATAGTCAAGATCTCCACAGGTCCAGGGCTGGGTATTCCATAGCCTTTCCAAGTAACCTGTTCCAGATTCCACTTCCAGTTTCAATTCCCTCTCATAATGGTTGTTTTTTATGTCCAACAAGACTTTCAATTGCTGCAAGTTGTTTTAGTTGCCTCATACTCTCTTCATGTACCCCTCTGGGAAAAGCCTATGCTCAGTCCTCCTCCAGGCAGGTGCAGACACAATAAGCCACCTTTTCCCATGTGCCTATGCTGGTGTGCAGGATCAGTCCATTGCAGGTAGAAGAGCAGGTGCCTTTGCTGAACATCATGAAATGGGTCAATCCCTAGCCCAGCTTGTCAGGATGCCATTGAATGGGACAATCCTGCCCCTCAGGATCAGTCACTGCTCCCAAGTTGGTGTCATCTGCAAACAGTCCAAGGTTCAGTTGATCCCAGTACCCAGTCTATTCATGGAAGTGTTAAATAGCACTGGCACCAGTGTCTGCCCTGAGGAATGCCTCAGCAACCAGCTCTCAATCTCACTCCAGGGCAGTGTTGTTATTCAAGTCTGATCATCCCGCCTGCTTTCTATGTCTACACATCCATCCCATCTCTCTCCAATTTGGCTGTAAGAATACTACATAAGAAAGACTTTGCTAAGGACAGGAAACATGATATTCTCTGCTCTCTCTTCTTTCACAAAAAGGAGGTAAATCTGGCTGGTTAGGCATAGTTTGCCACTGGTGAAGCCATGATCGCTATTCCCAATCACCATTTTGTCCCACACGTGTCTCAAAATAAAATTAACTTCCATAAGTTCTCTGGGAATATGCTGTACAGTCTTTCCACGGACTGAGGTGCTACCTCCGTCTCAGAATATTTATGATACAATTAATATTTGTTTTTCGAAAACAAAGATACAAAAATACTGATTTCACATTCTTCCCACAATGATATTTTTATACAGAATAACCTCTCTGCAGCTTTTGAAAAATCTTTACTATTACATAAGTTTTATACACACCTTTATACATTTTCCTTGCTTGAAATGAACAGCATAGAGGAAACAAACTTTAACTATTCATAATCTTACAATATAATACTTTTTAAAAAAGCAATACATCTTCCTTCCTTTAATTTGCATGACAAAAGCTTCTGCGTGGTCAAAGTTTTAAAAATTCATCCAAAATTTTCAGAGATGATTCATACAGGAATCTGCAATGGCATAAAACAATGCGTAACAGGATTAGAAATGCTAAATGCCAAATCAATCCTCGACTATTTGATTCTCAGAGTACAGCTGCCCCATGATTTCTTTGACCAGTTCATCCATATTAGTTTAAATAGTAAAAATGCCTTTACAAATTACTTTTGAAATAGCTGGATTCTTTTCCTTTCAACTGTTCCATTTTTCGGCTGATCATCTCTGTCTGTAGTGTAACCAAGAGCAGGTCAGTTTAAATTACTATGTCAATTCAAGCACATTTTCTAATATTTCATCATCTATTTAAAAAACCCCTCACTTCCTCCACAGTATTGTTAGTCTATTTTTCAAACACAGTGAAATCCCTCACTGATAATTCATCTTAAGACCATTTTTAATTTACTTTCTACTTTTCTCCCTCACTCTTCAGTCTTCCTATTTTTTCACCTCTGCAACTTTTTTCCAAACCTGAGCTTTCTATCTACCCTTACTAGCAGCTGCTTCCCTCAGCCACCTCCACACCCCTCTCAGTCCCTTTCTGATTCTCTTTTGTCTCACGTTACTCTTGAAACCATCCCAAAGGTCAGCTCTGAAATCTCCACTTGCAGGGCCTTGCTGTTTTCTGGCATTCCCTGACATGTTACTCACCCACATTCACAGTTGTGTTCTCATGCAATGTCTTCTAACACTGCTCTAAAATATCCTCAGAAGACAAAATTTGGCACTTTGGTCTTGTGTCAAAACATTATTTCACTGTTAACCACTCTAAACATTATCCTTCATGTTATTTTTTTAAAAGATTCTGTCACTTGGATTTCTCAAGCGTTTATTTCTCCATATTTTTATTACATTCCTAGACTGATGTTCCAAGTAAGCCAGGTTAGCTAGTCCTTAACCATGACAAGTCAGGGCATTCAGCACCAGACACTGAATCAGTTTTACCAGGTAGCTTTCTAGGGAACTTGCAGATGGGTGGCAGAGAAATCATACCCAGAGTTATATAGCAAACCAATTCAAGAGACATTATTTAGAGGTGCAATGAGAGCACAGTTAAGAGTTTGGGGGGTAGCTAAAGAGTAATACGAAGGAAATATCTTTCAGCACAGCCATTAGCTGATTCTAATATCCATATATCAATAAGCTAATTAACATAAATACACAGTATTAAGTAAAAATTATTATCCTACAGCACAATTGGTTTTATAGAGCATGGGACATTTTTCTCTTGCCTCCAAATGACTGCATTGCCAGCTTTATCTGCAATTTTTGCTTGACATAAATAGTCGCATTTTATAAACTAAACAAACGCATGCGCCATTACTCTTGAGGAAATTCTCTCAATATACAGTACATTGTCCAGAATTTTTAAATGCACTGAACAGCATTTTTAAAATAATAGACCCACTGGGCCATCTGAAACCACTAACCGAGCTGAAGGAGGGAAGACTAAATTACAATGAAAAGTTTTGCTTCCAAATTAGCACAACAATTCCTTGTAGAAGGGCAGCACTTTAATTACTACACTAGACAGCTTTTTTACCTTTTTCTCTCATTGCTAATATGTAATAGATTACTTCTAAGTCTAAATTTAAGATGCTGGCACAGAATGCCAAGTCTCTTGGGAAATTAAAGAAAGTCACCATTTCCTGGTGTACCTGGGGATTAAATAAAATAATCCCTCAAGGAGTTATTATGAGATAATTCATTCAGAAGCAAAAATAATAATAGTATTAAGTATGAGTTAAAGCCCAGTAATGTATTTTAGCGCACAGCAGTGCAGCATTGTGTGTTAGAAGACTGTCTTCAAATTAATGACCAGAGATCTAGCTCACAGCATAACCTAACTAAAATTTTGGTGTTTGGTAAGACGAGTAGGATGATAAAATAGTTTACAAACAACAGGGCACGTTTCAGACTGTGTATAATCACATTTTAGTTGTACATTAGCACATGAGCAGCAGAGCACTACAAATGGCATGTCAGAAGCCACCAGAGGCCCAGCCTGGTCTGACATTCTCTGTAGCTGAGAAACTGCAAGCACACTTTAATTCATCATGCAAAACCTAATCACAGAATTTCCTCCAAACCTCTTTCCAGCATCAATTCTTTTACCCTTCTGGAGAGAAAAAAATCCACAACATGCCTGGACAACTATCAATCCTTCCAAATCTTGCAAAGCTGTGTGATAGCTTCTGAACTTTGTTATCATATTGCAATTCTGATTGTTGTTAAAAAAAAAATCTCAGCATGATCATGTTCATGCTCCTAACCTCTGAATTTTGTCTGCAACTATCTTCCTGGGTTTGTATTACACAAAGGTAGCCACTCATATATCAGGAAATTAAAACTCTGAGTGGCATCTTACACTTTTCATCTGCCCCAGCATCTATGTTGATTTGTCCCTGTTCACTGGGCAGAGATGATCATATAGATTCATAGAGCAATTATCTGTGTTCTCACTTTAATTTATAGTCAGTAGTGCTCTCAAGTGGCAGCAATTATTCATTTTAATGTGCCTATTTACTTAATCATGTTAAGATTCACTTTAATTTCTCAGCGTTTTTTACTGTCTTGATTATAAGAAGTGCAAACTAAATCGATATCCTGCTGCTCACCTTTCTTTTCCAGATAATTATTATTATTTTTTAAAATATTCAACTAGGACACCTGGCAATCCAACACTAAATGGGGGGAAAACTTCAGTTTTGTTTATGTGGTTTTGCTTTTGCTTCTAAGCTAGGCCCTAACCAAGGACATTTGTTCACAACAAAGCAACTCTTCAGCTTTCTTGTAGGTCTCTTTTAGGCTGTGGAATGGATCCCAGAGCTCCATCCTCTGGATGGAGTCACAGCTCAGCTATCAAAGGCCTATGCCCAGTCACTAAAATGCCAGAGAACAACTTGCCTCAGGCCAGGGATCCATAGAAAAGTGCACTGGGGAACTGTGCTCAGGTTGGGAGGGCTCTACAAGAAACTGTTGGGTAAATGAAGTTGGGCTTTTTGGCTTGTTTGTAGTTTGGTTTTTTGTTTTGTTGTTTGTTTCTTGTTTTGTTTTTTTTTTTTTNGGTTTGGTTTTTTATTACAAAGTCTGTGTACTCTACATCCATTGTTTGACTGAATAGTAAGGATCATCAATTTGAAGAATGAAAGACTGTAAGGGCCTCTGCATGTTTAGGCCACTGTGGTGCATTACAAACTTTCTCAGTAATTTTGGATGAATGCCCATAACCACAGTCTGTTTTCTTCACATTCTATGTTTGTGCTTAGAATGCCTCCTTTGCACACTTTTTAATTCCATGGGCAGTTCAAAAAGTAGAAAGAAATCAAATGTCCACAAATGTTAAGACTTAAGCACGTTTGGGACACTTAAGGCTAAAGCATTCATCATGCTAAAACATTCACCTGTCTTTGGCAGGTCTGAAAGTCTGACTGCAAACACAATGTAGCCTATCACTTTCAAAAACAACTTATCACAAGAGGTACACCAGATATGACACTGAAATACCCCCCAAAAGAGCAAAATAAAGTCATCTGTGGAAAGGTCTCAAAATCATTGTTATATTCAGTTAAATTTTTACCATCTGCATAGGTTTGGATTCATATGCCTGATGCCAAAGTGTGGGAGAAAAATCTACTAGAAATAAGAATTAGTAACTAGACTATTTGCTTTGTTCTATACCTGCTGCTAACAAACTTGAATTTCAGAACCAAATCCTGCAATATACAGGATCAAGCCATAACACATTCAAATTAAATGTTAAAAAAAAAAAAAAGCTAAACATGCAAAGATTGCAATCACAGCAGATGGAAGGGCAGGAAATTTAATACTGTGCTGGGCTCAATACCTCCCCATTTTTTCCCCCAGTATTTTAAACCTTGCAATCAGTCAGTCAGAACACTCCAACAGTGTTATGTAAGAACAGAACAGAGCCAATTATTGCAGAGAGGGGACAGGAGAGGTTAGTGTTCATTTCTCACAGCACAGTTACCTTTCAGTGCTGCTGGATCCTTCTGTGGCAGCATCCTTGCATGTTAGCAGCTTCCTTCGAATGGCAGGTGCAATATCCTTCAGAAATGCAGCTTTGTGCTTACCTATTAGAAATAAGATTAGGTTGAAATGCTGGACAAAAATAATGATTTATCAAAAAACAACACCCCCCCGTATGTTTTAATAGAGTATTTTTAACACAAAAGATCATTTAATGAAATATTAGGTATTAGATTCTCACTGTCCTGGATTAATTACTGTGTATTTCAGCAAATGAGAATAGAGAGATGAACCCGACGAGTTGGAAGACAGTTGTAAATATATTTTACAAGTGATATAACCTTAAATCCCATAAGAACTCAGCTTTCAAAATGTAGCATATAAAAAGGACAAAAACGCTTTGACTGACCTTTAATTACAATCACAATGCAGACAGTAGCTGTTAGACTAAAAATCCCTTTCATTTCTTCAGAGAGAATGCACTTCATTAATTCATTTAAAAATGACCTAAGGAAAAAAAAAGTGCAAAAAATACATTATAATCCATGTTTGTTTCAAAATAGAACTGGACAGAACATATTTGTAATTATGGTCCCCTGCCACCACAGCTTCAAAGATGCCATGGAGGACAAAGCAATGGTGATTGGGTAACTGAAGGCTGTGCTGCTTCTGGAACTGAGACTGTCAAGAGTGAGCAGGATGGTGAATGACTTGGGAAGAAAATAAAAACGTTTGTAAACAGAAAAAGGAGCTGTTAAGAGAAACGAAGAGCTCATGGTATATTTTAGGAAAGTCAATCCATTAAAAAACTACTGGTTCTACTGAAATTTATCCCATGTAGTTTGTACTGAAATTTCTAATTTGAATGAAACTGCAGTTTAAAAAATACTTTCTATGACCCCAATGGCTTGTTAGCAACTACTCATGCTTAATTAACACTCTGACTTAAAATGTATTAAAATAGATAGATTTCCAATTACAATCCAGCAAAGATGACTTATAACTAAATGTAGCCCTGATTCCAAACAACATTTTAGTTATTGAAGGTATGGACAGAATAACAGAACCATGATAACTGTTCATTGTAAAATCTGAGATAAATACTGTCTCAATATGTATCCTAAGACACTCACTTTTAGCAAGACATGAAAGTATTATCAGCAAACTCTAGTGGTGTTTTGGGATATATGTCAAGTTAAGAAAAATGAAACAAGGGAGTCACAGAAGGGGTCTAGCAACCAAACTAAACTGCAATATGGAATAAGACAATACTGTAGAACGCAAACACTGATTGGTCATTAGTGTTTATGGTAAAAATAAATTTAACTCAGAAGCAATTCTCACAACTAGAGAAAAATAAAAGAACAAGAGGGATAAAGCAGGAGATGGACAAGATCTGTAATCCTCATACTCCTCCAGGCACAAAGCTAAACACTGTGAAGAACTAAAGTGGAAACTGAGAGCAGTAATGTTACAACAGTTTTCCCTAATATATTTTAAAATAACTTTAGCAATATTATCTGTTACCAAAACTGAACACCATAAATAGCCAGTTCTGACTTCAATTGTTCTTCAGGTTTTTATTGTGCTAAGGTATCAAAAAGAAATATGCAGTTAAGAACCAATTCAGTAAATAAGCTTTGTAGAAGCTCGAATATTGCTCCTAAGAGCTGAAAAAGATGAAACTCTTTAGGTTCAGAAATAAGCATTATAAAGTCACTCATGTATTGCATTAGTTTTATTATATCACTGTGGACCAATCATTGAATCCATTTCATATTGCTCTTAAACTGCTAACTGATAGTCCTCGGATCAGAGTTCTGACTTCATTGTTATCACTGTTTGGGTCACTAAGCACACTCTTTAGCTCCATGAAGGAATACTGTAATTTCATTAACCTGTAATAAGACTCACTGCAGCTGCCTTTCCCCACCTCCCTCTGAAAAAGGGTCACATGAGCCTGCAGGCAAAGATAAAATAGAACAGAACAATAAGCTCTTTAAAAATACATATAAGTAACAGAGGTAAGTAATTGGTTCCTATGCAGATAGTTTCCTACTAAAGGAAAGGACATTCACACACTTGGATGGATATTGCCAAGCCTCTCAGTATTATCCCTGCTATGGGGACTGAAATTCAGTGCTAGAGACTGATTAGCACTGAAAATACAATGGCTGCTGCAGAACTCAGAGCTAGATGACTGTGTGCTCGTGGAACACAAAAGTTCATATCAGTATTTGTAACATCAAAGCCTTTTGCATTGAAATAAAGATTTCTGAGATACTACATGATTTACTATTTTATGATTTTACTATTGGACTCTGATTACAGTCTATCAGCACAGATTTATAAGAGAAAATAGCCTTAAAATCAGTCTCAATTGTGAGGCACTAGCAGAACCAGATGGAAATTATCTCCTAATTTAGATCTTCTTTGCACCAAGAAGATAAATACTAGAAGATAGATACTTGTTTTTCAAAGTAGTCATAGAAACAATTTGGTCCAAACTTGCAGTTTTCTCCATCAAGAACAGACAAGATTCTCCTTGACCACTACAAGAAAGTTTCAGGAATTCATTGATTTTCTGTACCTCTTTTGAAAAGAGGTTTCACTAAGAGAAAAGCTTGATGGATGGCTGCTGCCTCACAGAAGAACAAGATTTGGATTAGCTGGAATGTTGCTGGACTCTCTGGAGTCTTTTGTTTTGCAAGTTCAACTAGAACTAGAGAAGGACTGAGAATTAAAAACCACCTCATGGAGAGCAGAAACAGTGATATTCGGTGCCTGTCAGATTAGGAAGTTAGGAATAGGAATTAGTTGTAGTAAGTCAGGGAGAAAGATAGGACTTCTAAGCCCCTTTATCATTTAGAATAAGTCTTGTGTGTATAGTCATGTAAATAAAAATTGAATATGAACAAAGTAAGCAAAATGAAACTCCCTTGTGACAATTCGGGAAGAGATTCAGGGGCCCCACTAAATATAGCAAAGAAAAAACTCAACAGTTTAAGCTTAACTTCACTTTTGGAGACTTTTAGGACTCAGATACTTTAAAACAATTTTGAATGTTGTGATTTCAATACAGCTGTAGTACATATCATCTCCCTGCAGATGTTCAACTAAAGGATTAATTCTATTTCTGGCAAATATTTTGTCTCACCTAAATATCTCTATTTTGAGGGGACTAATGCTTCTAAGTATTCTATGAAAGAAGCAAGTCAAGAAGTACAATTAAAGAACTCAGTAAGATAAACAGTCTCATAAACAGGAAGCAGTCTTGGTTAAAAATATGGAATCAACCCCAGTAATCAATACCCACAGGCAATATGTCAACAGAAAGGGACTATGAAGGAGTCCAGGTAAATTTAGTAAGCAACTAGTTCTTCAAAATTTATTTGAATTTAGAAATTAAAACTTTACTGACAACACATAAACTGTGCTACCTTAGCAACAACCTTGGACAAATTAACATAGAAACATTTACCTGACAACATTAACTGATTTCATAATTGTGGTCATTAAACTGCTTGAAAGAGGGGGAAGGTCTGAAACAGTCTTTGGTATAGCAAAGTCTTTTTCACTGGAAGCCTAAAAAGAAAAATCAACAACTGTTATAGATGAAGAAATACATGTATGCAGAAAACATTGAAGCAAATCTGTATTTCAGTAATTACACTAACCAAGACCTATCCTTAAATAATTAGAACATTCACGATGTTCTTTGAATACCTGTAGTCTGTGTTGTGTCCAAATAAACAGAACTAGTTGATATTAGAAAGACTAAAATTAAACAACATAAACGGTATTTATACCAAGGCAAATATTCTCTACAGTTGTTCTGATCAGAAGTTTCCTTTAACTACATAGGCACAGCCTATTAATCACAACTGAGTACCCTCTGTGTCTCCAAGTTGAGACACACACACACACGATTTTTAAAAATAACTTCAGTGACAGAGATTTCCTGAATCTGTGCTCTTTTGGGTATGAAGCTCTGAACACCATGGCAAATATTTAGCTAGAACTGAATTTTGATTTACCATTCCAATAACCTGGGGGCAGGGAAAACCTCAGCTCAGATGAGTGACTGGAATGAACACTCATAATTTATGGGTGTGAATCTCCAGTATCATTCAAGCCCATAAACATTTACTCTGCATCATCTGTAAAGAGCACCTGTCAGCCCAGAGCCCCTCAGCTGATACATTAATGCTTGCAGGTAAACATCTGCTATTGTCTCAGTTCCTCTTGTAATACAGAACCTTGGAAGCAGCTCTGTTGTACTTGGTACTTTCTGGCAACTGTTTTTTGCTCTATTTTGACACATCCAGCAACCACTGCAGAAGTCCAGTCTCTTCTAAAGAGCTTCTGCTCTTCCTTGTTAGTTCTCAAAGCTTCCCATCTTACTAACTGTATCTGCTCCTAACATTTCATGAATTAGAAAATGCATTAAGAACGTTACCCTTCTCCTTCAAGGACAGTAATGGTTCCTTGGACTTTCAGAACACAAAATAACCTCTGTCTATATATTCTTTCCAGTATTAAGAGATTCTTTCTTTACTTCCCTAAGAAACTTAGGTCAGGTATTTAAAAGTCCTCTAGACAAAACCCAAAGGAATCAAGAAAAGCATGCAGCATGAGAAATGTGTCTGTCTTGAAGCAGAAGATACACAAATGATCAGTGCCAAGCAGGATTACTGAACCTTATGGGACTGTTCCAAGAATAGGGACCTAGAATCGGTCAGAGATCAGTGGTTCAGTTCTTAAGTTCCCTAATGCTGGGTGAGATAAGGGAAGTAGGTTTAGAACAACCTTCCTCTTCCTCCTTTCCCTGAGCTCTTGTGTTGCTGAACACAGCACTGTATGGTGTGCAATAAGCCTTTGATCGGTTTGGGTCAACTGCCTGAGTGGTGTCCCCTCAGCCTCTTGCCCATCCACAGTCTGCTTACTTTTTCTTTTAGGGTGAAGGGAACAGAGAAACCTTGACACTCTGCAAGGACTGCTCAGCAACAGCCAAAACTAACTGCTGTGTTCTCAACAGTGTCTTAGCCACAAATGCAAACCACAGAAACACAGGGACTGCTGGGAGGAAAGCTGACTCCTTCCCAACCAGACCTAGTAAAAAAACACATAGAGGGAGTATCTCTAAAACTGTGCTGTTAATACCAAACACTTTCCAATCTTTAAATTCTTCTGTCAGAGGCAGGTAGTGAACTAGGTACCAGGACAATTCTATTCTTATGCAGCTGGAGTCCCAAATCTGAGAGATTAACTGCAATATGAAATTATGGCAAATAAAATTTCCTGTTTGCTCCATGCCAACAGACACAAATCTTGACCTACAGTACAAAGATCAACGTTTTGAATATAGCTTTGTTATTCCAACATAATGTTCAAAAAGCAGTAAGTATAAAATAAGAAAATTAAAAAAAGTCAGGATTAACGTTACCTTCTGTAGCACACAATTAATGTCTGCTACTACTGCAGCCAGCAGAGCAGAGAGTGTACCCTGGTGTACTGCTGGGAGTGATGAATGCCAGCACTGCAGGGCATGTATGAATTCTCCAAGAGGCATCTGAATAGAGTGAATCAACTAAAACCAAAAAGAAAAACACATCTTTTTCAGATTGCTTGAGTATAACAGAAATATTTCACTAAGCTACTCTGTGAAGAAGTGCAGACCACACATTGAAAGCTTCTGAGATTCTAGTCACTTGGGATCAGAGTGGGGATCAGCAATGTTTGGGAAGTCCACTCAAAAATTTGAGAGAAATTCACAAAACAGTGGTTGAAACAAGAAAGAACTGAATGTTTTTCAGAAGTCATGAAAAGCAGAGCATCAAATTTCCCAGAGTGATCCACCCGATTCACTATTATCTAGTCTTTGCTATAAAATATAAGCTAACTTTTCCGTAAAGGTGGGAGATTTTGAAGAATTTTAGGGCATCATAAATACTTTGAACTTGACATCATTCAGGCTGAAAGAAATAAAGAAAATAACTCCCAGGATCATACCATATATATAAACAAATTCTTTGCTCTAGATTGAGAAAGTTAAATTTAAATGCAGATAAGAGTAACAACACAGAAGGACTAGCACAGTCCAGGATAATTTGCAGTAGAACACTGTTCTTCAATTTACTAGTTCTTCTGCCATGATGAAACTAAAATGGATAAAAGGTAACAAGAAAACTTCGAAAATTTAACTGAAAAATTAATCACATGTCTACTCAAACAGTAGGTAACAATGAGGTAACAGCCTTAAGGTGTCTAAGCATAACACGTTTGTATAAGAAGTATGGATTCATCCACACATCAGGTAGCAATTTCAACTGTAATATGATACCTGAATCCCTTCTTCCTGCTGTTTCTGGAGTCTGCGTGCCACACATTCTAAAACTTTCTGCAAGATGTTCTGTACAGTGTGGAAAAGATTTGCCACTTCATCTGTTTCAGTATTCTGAGTTAAAGAAGCTTCAATAATTTCTTTTAGAGCACACAGTAATACTGGAGCACAAAAGCCACCTCTCTCTAGAGAAGGAGATAAACACCACAGTATAAAAATTGC
This sequence comes from Scytalopus superciliaris, assembly GCA_013400415.1. Classification (NCBI taxonomy): domain Eukaryota; kingdom Metazoa; phylum Chordata; class Aves; order Passeriformes; family Rhinocryptidae; genus Scytalopus; species Scytalopus superciliaris. The sequence goes on from VXBX01004000.1 coordinate 255,035, forward strand.
AATGCAATATTATTCAAGCTTAGAATGAAACTCAGTTATATACAAATAGTGATAGTTTACAAGTGTAGACAATATATTTAATTTCTGAGCATCCTTAGCTGAAATTTTCATACAGTACAATTAATATTTTGAGTCCAGTGTTCCCTTCAATTCTTGAAGGTTACAGATTAACATTTCTAATATAAGAAAAGTCAGCTAAGTGTAATGAAGATGTTGATATTAGGACAAATATGGTACCTGTTTGTATAATTGGAAGAGCCATATCTAAAAGATGTGTTTGAAATGTGAGATTTCCCAGGCCAACCATTATGACATCTTTACACACTGTCAGGTAGGCCTAGAAGAGAGATGCAAAGTTATATGAAACCCAAAATTAATATAGAGTAACCAATCAGTAAAACCTAAAAATACTAAAAACACAAACTCTTATCCAAGCTTCCCTGAAAGCTGGTTTACCTACTTGGAGATACTCTGTTCCCACCTGTGGAAAAGCAGGAATTCCAACCAGTTCTCCCAGTGCATCCATTGCCCTTTCCTCCAGTAAACACAGTTTCTCAAAAGGCAGTAAATTCTTTATCTTCTTTATTCAAGCTCAGCTCAGATCAGAGACATTGATACTTAACATTTACTGAGGCAGAATATGACATCTCTACCTGTCTTGAATAGCAAAAAGCAGAACAGAAAAAGAGCTTTTCCCTACAGAGACACACAGATGTTACATCCTAAACAGATCATGATACGAATGTATAGACAGAGTAGAGAACTTTTAACCAGTCTACATGCACGTGAGCTGGGCTGTTCAAGGACACTGTGGCTAAAGTTAGCCAAACCTTTCCTTTCATCATCAAAATCTGAAAGGACCCATAGCTCAATGGTACAATTCACCTTGGATTAAGTGATATGTTGGAGGAATGTAACAGAAAATAATTAAAAACTAGCAGGAAAAAAAGGAAATTATTATATAATCAAATGCTTTCTGTGAGGGGTAAATGAAGATCAGGGTAAGGGACACTGTAAATGATGACAGTGGGGTTTGTATCAGACATTCTATCAGCCCCACAGTCAACACATCAGCAAATCAGTGGCATAAGGAAAACAGCCTCTCAGTGAATTTCTGCTCAGAGCACTAAGTGCTAAACTGAGTAATAAACCAGATAAGGAGGGGTGAAATGGAAAAGAATGGGATACCTCATAGGGAAAGTGACAGAGCAATGTAGGTGAAAAGAGACACTCTCTCACATATAAAACAGTATTAAAGAAGGAACTGTCATTATTGTATGTTATAGGGACATTTAGAGAAAAACTAAAGTCTGCCTTTAATGTCAGCATTGTTACTAAGTATACACTCCAAAAAATTAAGAAGTACAAACAGTATCTCACTCCAACAAAAAAACAACATACAAGGTGAGAAGCAAATAGGAACTGCTTAACAAGCATGTGGCTTATTACAGGAGATGCAAGAGGCTTGGATTCTCTTCCTGACTTCCAAACAAGTCATCAGTCCTTACAGCTCAGTTTCTTCTCTGGAAATAACGATGCGAATGAACTTTAAGATCTATGAGTAATGATCACTGTGTTTCATTGTTGGCTAGCCAAGCAATATATCAGATGGGTTTACAGATGACTATCAACCTGTCCAGTTGCTTATCAATAAAGTTTTGCTTAAATTTTGTATTCAAACTTAAGAAATTGATCATAAATATTCTGGGTAATGCTGGAAAAGATTCCCTGTTTTTTGTCTTGTCTTTCTCTAAGGTTGAGTTCTGTGCCTCCACACTTCTGAAAGCACTAGAATGAAGCATACTGAATTCCCCAGATTATAATTTTAATTATTTAATTTGGGAAAGCAGAAAGAAAAGAAAGGAAGGAAGAATGCGAGGAAGTAAACATAGAATCATAGAACTGGTTAGGCTGGAAAAGACCTTTATGTGAGATGAGAGACTGAAGACAAGAATCACTTGTTAGAAACCTAAAATTTAGGTTACCATACCTGATGTGCTAAAAACCACTTGGGTGGGCATTTGCACAAGTGTGAAATTATAAGAACAAGGTATTGTTGACTCCAGCTATGAAAAATTACAGACTTATAAAATTTAAAGGTCATAACCCAAACTATTAAAAAAAAAAAAAGTATGTGATTTTCAGCATCAAAGAATAGCAAAAGCACAGAACTGTAACCTCAGAACAATTAGGACTGTGTTTCATTCACTTGTGCACTTGCTGGGCTCCACAAATGGCAGTGCCCTGTTTGTCAGCACACAAACTGCTACACACGTGGCTGCAGATTGGCAGCAGGTTGATTTATGTCTAACCTGGATAATTAATTCAGAAACGCTACTGTGTTTTGGAATACCATCCTCTTGATCACGTGATAGAAAAGGTACAACTTGACTTTCTATCCAAGCACCTGTCTCCTTCAGAAAGGAGAGGTAATCTTCTCCATCTTCAGAAAACTGGAAAAAAAAAAAAAGGAAAAAAAGGAACTTTATCAATTGTCTTTCCCGTTCTTTTGGAATTTCCTTATCCTGCCAGCTGTAACTCCAGATTATTCTGAAAGCTATAACCATACCTTGTGCTGAAGATGAATACTCAACCTGCAAAAGAGGCTGAAGGCTCTTAGACTAGTTGCTTGATTCCAGCTACCAGAATCTGCATTAATTCCTTCCAGAATTGAGCCAAGAACACCCTGAAATACCAAAATTTGCATTTATATTTTTCAGAAAATACTTTCAAATGTTTTTCTCAACAGCTTTAAACAAAAAAAAGGCAAACTGAGAAAATAATAAGAACAAAAAAATCACCAACCCCAAAAAAGCAACAAACATACTTTCAACTACTTTACTTTGCAATGCCATAACTGATTTTCAGACTATTCCTTATACATACATTCCAAAAGTCAGGTCCTTTAAAAACTCTCAACACTAGGTGACAAAAATTTTGACACACCTAAAAATGACAAGCTGGTTAAAATCTACCATCTATAAACAATTCTTAACTATACTTCTAGTTTAGAATATTTTTTGAAACACAAATCAAAAGGAACACCTTTTCACAGAGGCACAGGGGATCATGAATGTTACTTATTTATTCTTGTAGGCCTTTAATTTGACTCAGGCAATATATGATGTTAAGCTCTCTTTTATAAGCACTGTTTATGGTAAGGAGAAATACTACCTTTGCAGCACCGAGGATTTTCAAAAGTCTCTTCAGTTTCTTTTTATGCACAGAAAGAAGGTAATCACGATTGACAGGGTGAGTCAATAAATACTCAATGTAATCAATTGCTAATTCTGGCTTTGATTCCTGTGTTGCATGGATACGTACTCGGCGTCCTGATGCTTTAACATTCTAAATAGGAATGAAGCACAAAAACCAGTATAATACTGTTAGTATTTTTTACAACAGAGTTGTTAGCATTTTTATTTATTTATTTATTTATTAAAGTTAGTACTTTACAACAAATTTTAAAGCAGAGAAACATTTATTAAGTCTTAGTCTATTAAAAAAAAAAACACCACACAATGCCTTTTTGTAATCTGGCAATTCCTTAATTCTTTGACATACACATATGCATACCTTTCTTGGGGTTAGTGTGTCAGACAACCAATCACAGGCTAATTCCAGAACATGCCCCACTTGACCCCAGCGACACACACAGTCAATCAGAGTAGAATATTTGCTTTGGTCAGCTCCACTGTCAATATTTCTGAGTCTGGAAATGACGCCACAGCTTAAAAGAAAACAAACAAACAGAAAGAAATGTACTAGCTTTACATCCCTAAGTGCAGAAAAATTGAAAGAAAATCAATCAGTGTAATACAAAAAAAAGATTCAACAATGGCTCAGGCATACTTGTACATCATAAATCTTTCTAAGTTATTGCATTATTTTAGTGGATTAATTTATCCAAATGGGCATTTAATACATAAGTTTGTGAAATATTAGCAAATACAGTCAACGAGAAATTTCCTGTAATTTGTATTTTGTATTTCAAAATAGTACCTGAATGTAGGAATAGAAGCAGGGGGCATAAAGGATGCCAGAATAACCAGTGGAGTCATGCAACGCTCATCCTAGGATTAAAGAAGTACATTAGATGATGTACAGGTACACACATGCACACAAAAGAGAGTACTGAAAAAGTATGATTAAATCCTATCAAATTAAGGATTTCCCTTTTTTCATTACAAATGGAACTGAAAGAAGCTCATAATAATATGTGGCTTGCATTCTGAAAAGTGTGACTCCTATTCTCAGGTCACTTATCAATTATCTTATCATTCAGCTTTCTGACTTTCTGCCAGAATACCTATCCTGAATAATTACGGCTCTCTTAGATTAATAGCCATTGTAAAAGAACTAACAGCTCTACCTTACATTTTTTTCCAGTGGTGACTAATGCTAAATTGCACAACCACGACACCTAACTCCTGTCAAGGAACCAGTGCCTCAAATGAATATTCATTCACATGACAAATTTATTAAAAAGCCTCTAAAGGAAAGTGTGCTTATATAACAATGGTAATGTTAAATGCACTATTATTCATTACAACATGTCATAATACACTGTCTAGGCCATGACACAATCTCACACAGGTTATACAGAAACCAATCTATGGTAAAGACTCTTCAAAAATGGTATATCCATATGTCCAAGCTTCATGAACACAGTCAAATGAAATTAATACCCACTTAGACATTCCAAGTTCTAAAACCTTTTTAAAGCTCGTATTTTTAAAAGCACATTTAAAATAGATTTGTAGGTTTTTCAGGAAAGAGACAGGCTGTTTCAGCCTGTAGTCTTTTAGAAAATAAGCCTCTGATGACAAGTCCTTTTAGATCCAAGCTGCTTACTCACTGTAAGAATATCAAAGTGGTTGCTTGCTAAAGCTGAATATCTTGTCTGTTCACCAGAACCTCTCAGGAGGGATGTTACATCCGCTAAAAGAAAGATTTGGAATGTCTTTGACAACTTCCAAATGCTTTCAGGTTAGAGAGAGCATTTGGTATATCTGTGCTGCAGAACATTACGTAGCAACAAACTGCTTCTCGTTCCCTGATTATCTAATGCAAAGTTCAAGTGTAACAGCCAACATTACTGAGTGTACTTCAGCACAAAAACCATCAACTAAAAAACAGATATCCAGTAGGTAATCTTTCCAAATGCACTACACTATTAGCCACTCCTCAAGATCTTTCGTCTGTTCACCTGTTTGTTAATTTGCCATAATAAATAATTTAATATAAATATATCGATTTTGCCATCATTAAAACCTGCGGGACAAAGTGATTTAATCACATCTCTGTAATTCCTTAAATCTAAAACATTGACACAGTCCAAGGCTGAGATTGGATTCTGCCACACCTAAACCCTTCTCTGAGAGGGAGTTCAGAAAGTAAGGGAGTCCTTTCTGACCTTGTGACTCAACCACTTTTTAATAACTTTGCCTAAGCCTTCCACTCTCCTGTGACACCTGGCCTTGAACACTGCCAGGATGGGGCATCCAGAGTTTCCCTACACAACCTGTGCAAGTGTCTCACCACCCTCACAGTGAAGAATTTCTTCCTAATATTTAATGTAAACCTATTCTCCTTCTGTTTAAAGCCATTCCCCCTTGCCCTGTCACTATATCCTCTTGTAAAAAGCCTCTCTCCATCTGTCTTCAGGTGCTGGAAGGGTGCAACTAGGTGAACCTAAGCTTCCTCTTCTCCAGGCTGAACCATACCAATTCTCTCAGCCCTTCCTCACAGGAGAGGTGCTCCAGCCCTCTGATCATCTTCATGGCTTCCTCTGGACTCACTCCAGCAGGTCAATGTCCCTCCTGCGCTGGGGCCCCACAGCTGGATGCAGCACTGCAGCTGGGGTCTCACCACAGTGGAGCAGAGAGGAAAAATTCCCTCCCTCAACCTGCTACCCACACTGATTTGGGTGCAGCCCACAACACAACTGGCTTTCTGGGCTGTGAGTGCACATTGCTGGGTCATGTCCAGTGACAAAATGAGCCTCGGCTCCTTCAGGTGTCTGTTCCAGCAGCTGGGACAAGAAGAGGTGGTGGAAGAGTTGGGGGGCAGTGTGTAGAAGAAAACGTAGACTTTAACATACACTGAGTATTTATTCTTCAAGGGCACATTTTCATTTACAATCAAAAGAATAAAATCCTACAGAAACCTTACAAGGAGAGCAATTTATTGCATAAGTATTTCTGAGTTGACTATTTAAAGGTTCAGCAGTCAGATGCTGCAGTTGGAGAATAGCTTTTACCCATTTGTGGAATTCCAAGTAACTTGCTATTGTTTATGCTTTATAGCAATAATGAAAAAGAATACTTCATGTTGTAAGAATAGATAAAAGACATAAAACATGAAATCTGAAGAAAATACTAAGAAAATACAGGAAAACCTATGCTTTCTTTACCTTAAATACTCTAAAATATTCAGGAAGTACAGAAGCAAATTTCCTGATAGCATAATCTTTGGCCTCTTCGTTGTAATCTAGTGCTTTGTGGATACTTCTCCAGAGAATTACAGTAATCTCCAACAAACTTGCCATGCTGGCCACATCATTTACTGACAGCACATTATCCAACACCTGAAATACAAACACTTGGATGATATTACCTATTACAGTCTTACATATAAATATAAGTTAAAATAAGGTTTCAAAAAAGCCCTGAAAATTCTTCTACTCATTTTACAAAGGCATTGTCATTGCTGTAGAACATGAATTCCACAATTCAGTCTTTCTCTACGTAACTTCACATATCTTGCAATGGTAATTTTTTTAATAACTTAATTGCAAAACCAAACAAATTTATAATTAGTACTGGAATTAGGGAATCATTAATTTAAAACACACTTCATATTCCTTCTATCTTATTCTACCTACTTCACCAAATTTCTGCTATTGTAGGACACAAAAACACAATAATCGCAGTTCTCCCCTCCTAATTCCACAGATGCCTGAGGGCTTTCCCTTAGGTTTCTGTCATATCATTAAGTGTCTCAAATTAAGTATCACATTTAGAATTTGGAATAAAGTAGACTTTCTTACACTTGTGTTCTCCTTCCCACTTTCATCACCGTCATCATCACCACTATCATGCAGACTCTCTTGCATTGCTTTCTGAATGCAGGCGTTCAAGCAGCGCCGAAGAGTGAGCATCAGTTTAGCTACATTTAAATAGAATAAATTAGACATTTACTATTTTTAACAATGTTGCTAATAAATTCTTCCAATTATAAAGCTGGAAAGCCAGTACTAAAAAGGAAGCAGCAGGACCAGAAATAACTAGGAAAGAAGGAGAAAAATTCCTTGCAATGGAAAAATGTGACCGTGTTTTAGATCCTCAAGTATGAGGAAGAAATGGCAATATTATCTATAATCAGATTATATTCTTTTACTGGTTAAAAAGTATACTAAAAAAACCCCAAAACACAACCAACCACCAGGACCAGAGGTCTTACATTCATCTGGCATAGCTGTTAATTTAATGACCTACATTTGAGAACACATCCCATCCTGTGGCAATTCCCATTATTTGGAAAAGATGCAGTAGCCCAACCACTGCACTTCTGAGTTGGGAGCTCAGCTATAGATAAAGTGAAAGGGTTATGCCGACTCTGGTGAAATTATGACCAGCTGATTTCATAATCATGTGATTTTGTGACTCTCTTACCAAGCTAATCAGTCAAGAGGCAATGGCTTGGGCATTTCACCCAGTCACTCCATGCTGACGACTTAGTTTTCATCAGAATTCCTCTGAAACGGGATTTTCCTGATTTTACTTGGTTCAGTAGTACTTTTCTAAAAAGCAGCAACATTGTGTGCAGTACATACCCTTTTCTCTGAAACTTTCTGAAGCTTTTAATAGGAAGAAGGGCTTTTTACATTTTCTCTGAGTAACTTGAAAATACTGATCCATAATGCCAGATAATTAGATTACCAGACATACATATATATATTCTATAGAATCTTTCACATGAAGATCTCAAATCACTCAGGGTAACAAAATACCCTAGTGCCCTATTTCTACATGAGAAATAGATATTGACTGAGAGAGGTTTAATGTACATGTGAGGAGAAAGGGGGACAGAGGGACCAGGTAACACCCATGGCTGGAGTGTACAGTACTGCACCTAAGAGCAGAAATTAAAAGCTCTGAAAACTCATAAGGTTTTGTACTTTACCTATATTGGTGGGGGCTGTATATTCATAAGCATATTGATAGAACTTTCTGGCTGCTGCTGGATTCATCTGGATCAGAGTAACACAGCGCTCACACCACACATCCTCAGGTTGGTTAATGGGAAAGAAAGAGTTGAACAGGAGGTTCACTATGCGCCGTGACACAGGCCGTGAATCAACTTCAAGACGAGATAGAAGATGCTCCATGGGACAGATATTCCAGAACTTTTTGAAAAAAGGTATTAAAGGAGTTAAAAAAGAGAGGAAAAACCAATCACCTTCATTAAGTGTTTTCCAGGTCAGTAGTCTCAACAAATCTAAGTAGCGTTTCCCAGGAAAGCATGAGCAGTTTTTATTTTTACCAAACACAGCATGTGCTGGAGGTCACATTCTGCTGCAGCAATGCTACTTTTGCTGCACTGATGCACCTCTAAATCTCCTGGTATCTCTGACATACTGAAAAAATTCTGGTTCAAGCAATTCCAGCTCAATACACCTGCAATGCTAATGCAGTTCCATAGAAAAAGGGAAGAACTGTTTATTCTATAAGAATATCACCACAAGTTACAATTATTTGCCATTATGTGCCCTGTTTCATATTCTCATCATAGGACAAAGTAGGACCAAACTACCTACAAGCATTAAGAGCATTATATACAGCAAAGCATGTATTTCTTTCCTTTCAGGAATACTGCAGTAGTCTCAAAAAATGTACCTTTTTTAAAAAAAAATAAATGCCTTGATTTTATCTCCTTGCTGCTTATCAAGCACCTCTTATCCTACCTTAGCAGCCTTGGTAGCCTTGATTTTCAGCAGCATATCAACAAAAGCCACTCGCACTTTCTCCGAGTTGTCATGAAGGCTGTGTTTGGTTGCTGGCAGGAGCTGTTCCAGTAAAGGATGACTTAGTTTGTTGTCCAAAATAATCGGGATGCACTAAAAAAACCAAACACAACCAAACCAGAAAGAGTAAGTTTGAAAAAATACGTAGCTAAAAATTGTTGAACTGGACCATGACACTTCTGAGGTTAAATGAAGCAGGACACACACTGGACATGCATATTATTCTTGTAATATTCTTTAGCAAAAATTGCTTTGGTTATTTCCAATTTCCAGTGAACCATTTAGTGCACTCTCTTCAGCTGAAGGAGCTTCAGATTTTCACTGAGGCCACAGTCTTGCCTTCTACCTGAGAGCACAATATCAAGTGCTTTCTGTGGTAGCAATACCAGCTCCCTAACCTCTGCTGATTTCAAATTAAAAATACATACTTTTTTCCCAATTTATTTTTAAATCAACACTTTCTGCTTATCCAGTATAGTGAGGACTAGTATGAAGATTCCTCCAAGTTAAGGCTGAACTGACAGAGACACAAAATCTTCAAGTGAAAATACTGCTCAAGGAGTTCATCTTTCTGTCCAAGCTATCAGTTATTTATTGTATGTCAGAAAGCTGTAGATGAACTAATTCCACCATACTGAGCAATGCACAAGAGGAGGCATCATCAGAGCAACAGTGTGGAATTATATCCATCCAAATCTCAGAAACACAAAATGGAGTACAAAATACTAACTGCACATCTTGTGATGGGCTAAGACCAGTGACATGAAACATCCTGGAACCTGCCTGCATGCCTTTTAAAGTCTAAGCATCATTCCTAACAGCTTAAATAACTGAATTATCAGGTCCAAACAATGTGTGCAAGACTGGAAATGCAAAGTATCTGAGAGTTAGGAAGCCCATCAGTTACTATTTTAAAAGGCATTTGTGTATTCCAAATGTGTAGCTTTTATAAAACATGTAAAACTTCCATGTTTTAGGAATTTTTTCACCTAAGTCATTTGGGAGAACAAGTTATTTCCTTAACTTAAAGTTGCCTATACTAGTAACCTGTGCATCAAGTAAAATATAAAATTACAAATATGATTTTTTATTTAGAAAAATCATTTACTTTAAAAACAGAGCATCGAACATCGGCAGATGCTACATCACATGCCAGCTCTCCAGTTATCTTTTTTAAAAGATCAGCAACAATTATTGAAGGAATCATCTCCCAGTATCGGGATGTTATCTGAGTAACTCCAAGGATCCCTGTAGAGCGGACAACCGGATGAGGATCTTCTAAGAGATTCTGAAACAAACAAGAATGATCGTGTGAGTATATGCATTACTGTCACTCTACTGCTGTTTGACATGAGCCTATCATAAACAAAAAGCATTCCATTACCTTTTAAACCTTATGCAAATTGTCCTACCATAAAAGAACTGTAATATTAATAGTCATTCAAGGCATTTTATTAGAAAGCAAACGAGGTAATTTAAATCAGAAACAAAATTAAGACACATATTGGCCAACTTTTGTAATTGGACTTTTGAATGTTTTTTAAATAGATCACATTAAGCCTTGTATTTGTGACTTACTTAATAATATTCAGACTTATGCTAATAGGAGTTTACACTGATCACTGCTCCTATGCAGCAATATAAAAACTTGAAAATCCTTTCAATTATGTGATGTTTGTTCAGGAATCCCGAAATATTTTCTTAATGAAAATCCTATGCCCATTCTCACCCATCTAGACTGATAAGAAGTTTTTTACATTCTTATCTCCATTATATTTAATTTCAGAATTATTTAGAAATACAGCACTCAACTGTCAGTGAACGTCCATATTAACTGTAAAGCTCTCTTCACCAGTCCTAGGTTAAAAAAGGATCAAGATCTGTTACTCATGCTTCTGATTTTTCAAAAGTATCTCTCATTCACAGAATAACGAATAATAAACCCAAATGTTTCCTTTTCAGACTTGAAAATGGTGTGTGTCCTCTGATAAGAACATACTATGGAGATTTAAAATATTAGTTTATTGTTGCATTTTCTGCAAAAAAATCTGTATTTTCCTACAAATACTATCCAGAAGTTGCATAAATTTTATTTGTATCAACAACTGATTTTTCAGTTAGCTTTGATCAAAGTTGAATTTTAGTTTCATTCAAACTTACAAAGAGCTCTTCAAACTGTTTCTGAATTTCACTGTCCATCTCTTCAGCATTAAAACTTGGATCACGAACAGGAAAAGCATCAACAAACAAAAATGCTGCATTTGCTCGAACTTCTGAGTTTCTGGCCTGTTACAAGGGAGGAAAAAATATTTTTTCAATATGGACAGATTGTTGAGATCCAAAGGCACATCCTGTCAAATACTGCTCTCCCAACACTTCTAGCAAGTTAGTGTTTTAAATTAAGTAGATGGAGGAGATGAATCTATAAATGCAAGGAAGAACTTACAGTCACATACGAGTTTTAATGTTTTACCATGCATTTCTGTCTGTTCAGTAATACCCGAGTTATTGTTACAATTACCCTTGAAAGAATATCAGCTTCAATGACCCTGAAGAGTCATAATCAGAGCCCTTCTGCTTTCTGTAATGTTGAAAAAATTAAAAGCAATGGGGATTTCTCTTGGTTGCCTTAAAACTCCTCTTTAGGATAGATTCTTGAATTCAAGCAGATTAAATTACAGAATTCATTAACTTGCCTGTCAAGAGACAGGTGATTTAATTGAAAAGCTCAAGCCTATTTCTTCTAGAAAGCAGTATTTAGTAACTAAGCACCAGAAAGCCTGGAGAGTAACTTATCCAGCATAAACATATTCAGTTCTGCATCTCTGAACTTAAGTAATAGGACCATGTTCTGAGCTCCAGGCAGCTCATCAAAAATCTATAGCAAGTCTCACAACTCTCAGACATTTTACCATTTGTAACAGTTTTTTGCCGGTTGTAGAGCCCTATATGCAATGAAAAATGAAAAAGGTGGCTATTTAGACACTCACATTCAGTGAAAGATAACTGACCCTGTGGACTCTTAAAAGGACAGAAAAAGAGAGCAGGCAATGAAACAATGACGGAATTCAAGCTATCTCATGGGGAAAACTGAAATTTAACCAGAAAACTGCATTATATTTATCAGAGACAGCAGTGCAATGTTGAAGAGCCTCTGCCAACTTCTCCTGGAAAAAAGAGGGAACAAAGAATTTTGTTCAGATTTTGGCTCCAAGTTAAAAAAGTAAAAATAAACGTGTGTGTGTGTATATAGGGTAATAAATAAAGTAGGCTTAATTCTAACAGCAAGACAAGAGACAGTTCAGGGAACCTTCTGACTACTCTGATAATCCAATTTTCTTCTTCCCTTGTCATAAGGAACATTCAGATCAAAGCCAGGGAAAAGAAACATGACAATAACCATGTAATATTTAGACTTAAACAAACTAATGACAAATCAAAACATGAAAGAAATTACTTCATTTACACTCTATTTTGTATTTCTCTCCTGTACCAATCCTGATATGGTGGATGACTTCTCCGAGTAGAACCAAAACATTCCAAATTCTTCAAGTCAATAAAATTAATAGCAATTCTAAATTGAATACTACGAAGGCAAATAAAACACATGCATAAATTCCTTAGCTACAGACTTGTGTTTTACTTTATTTATCAGGGATAATGCAAACAGTTTAAAGGTGAAAAGATCATAATTCTTAATTCTATCCTATAAAGTTGTAGAAAATCCTTTAACTTTGAGCTTGTTTATATTTAAGAATTAACACATAAGAAGCTAATATGTGAATTCAGGGTGAAATAGCTCTTCTGCACTAATACTGCATGTGAAAATTAATTCAAATGTGTTTTTGTACAATAACCTAGACCTTGTCTACCATGGCCATTCCAGGAAGTTAATTTCCATAAACTTTCTAAGTGCATTACACTGAATTCCATTAAGCTCACTTTAACTCTGAACTGAGTACCCACAGTTCAAATTCCTGCCTTCAATTAACTGGAATTTATCTCAAATGTATTTGCATATTCCAAGCTTGTAACAGAATAAATGTCTTCAGAGAGGTAGAACCTAAGACTTTAAATGCATATCCTGTTTTAAATCACACTGATTTTCTCCATGCAAGAGCCTGCAGTTATTTAAATGACTAATATTTCTTTACCTTTATGCTTGTACTATTCTGAGGAACATTCAGAAGCTTTTTAAACAATATTTTAATTTTTTTTCTTCATTTAATTTTCAGATCCTTCTTTTAAATNGGCTTGTAATACAAAAATTTAAAGTTGCATAAAAGCTTAAAAAATATGTGTAGGTAGAAGCCCCAGTTGAAGCTTGTACAATCTAAGTATTTGCAAAACAAGTAATTTCAGAAGAAACAGAAAATTCTGCATTACAAACGTGCATTCTCAGTTTAAAGATTTCACAGATGAAATCAAGTAGTTGCAACACAAACAGTTCTGGAATTCATTGTATTCTTATAACTGAAGTATTCTTGCTTTCTGCAAGAAGGGGAGACCTTGTATGTCCTTTGTTTTGTAACCAGTGATCTAGAACAAGATTTGTTCTTCACTATATTAAATTAGGGATTTGGCTAAAATAGGAGTATCAAACTGGTTATCTAAAATGAAACTGACATTTCAAGCTTTGGAGTAGAATCCAGAAGGATTCAGTAAGAGCAATTAAAAGCTTCCCTTCTCAGTTCTGTATCTTAAACTATCAGTGATTCTCAGTCACAACAAATTATTTTCAAAACACCAAACACTCCAGCAGTACCTTATGACTTATTCTAGCAATGGAACCATTAGTGATGTGAAGATGATAAATAGCAGCTCTTAAAAATTTGCACCGCTTCTGAAATCAGTGGAATTGTCCCACTGTCTTGCTGCAAACCAATAATTAAACTTTTTTCCCCCCTCAGGACATACCTTTCTGTTATATTTCTCCAGATAAATATGCAGATTTAATAAGGTTTGACAGAATGTTCCTCCAAAATACTCCAATCTTGTATTTTAGCTGAGTCCTGGGCTTTGGAAAGTGACTACTACTAACCTCCACTTACAGATAACAACTCCCTTAAGAATGGAATACTGTTTTGCTAACCACTCTGAAATTGTTTGAGACACCAGTCAAGAATTGTGCCAGCCTACCAGAAATCAATTAAACCTCCTATTCTTTTTAGGGACAAAAAGGTAGAAATTAAAGGAAGCCATGCTTTGTAGCCATTTTGCTCTTGCACTAGGAACATACATGTTTCATCCAGAAGGCTCCTTGTTTGTATTAATTCTAAAATGGATGGAATCCAACCCTTAATGTAAGACCAAGCAAGAGTCTTGTCATCTTCCCACTTCTGTCACAAGGTCCTATAGAAACCCAACAGCTCTCAACTCCTTCCTGTAACTCGTAAAATCCTTTTTAAACAACTTTTAAAGTTGGTATTAAATACTTTCAACTTCTAGAATTTTAAATGCTTCTCTCACGGCTACAGAAGATGCTGTATGACCAATCAGTAAATTTCATTCCCAACACGTCTGACTAAAAGCACATTGATAGTGTGAATGTCTGTACACACAATCAAACTAGAATAAGAATTTTTCTGAAATAATACTCTAATAAATTTATTGAGCTGTATTCTAAGGCTGATAATTAATCAGAAGGTGAGAAGAAATCCTCCTCTGAACATTTCTGGCTTTGATCAATAAAGCACTGATAACTCCCTAAAGATCTTGGACAGCAGAATACAACATTACACAAAATTTCCAAATTGAGAAGATGAGAATCCCAAGTGCAACCCTGGAAAGCACTCTAGGTACCTGTAAACAAAACTGAATTATAGAAGTAAATTACATGAACAAATCAGAATACTGTTGTGCATACTTTGCCTAATTACTACTTGCAAAGTTGTCAGCTACACCTGAGATGTTAAACACTGATTTTGTTTTTTGGAGCCATTTCACTTCAAAAGCAGATAATAAAAGAAGATGTGAGAGGAACACAAAATTTACTAGTTGGAGAAACAGTCCTATTTTTTGAAAAGGATAATTACCTTCAGTGCTCTCCAGAGAATAGGTTGATACAATCTGTAGAGCATTTCTTCCACCCCTTGACGAACTTTACTTTGTTTATGAAAATAACTCAGCATCTAAGGAAAACCAAACAAACAAACTAGTCCCCAAACTCATTTTAACAGTATTTTCTACATTCAAAAAGTGATAAGGAGTTGCCTCATTCCAAGAGGTTTCATAATATGGAAAACAATAAAACTAGATATATTAATTGACCCTATATTTTATTAAAAGGTCTCAGAAATAATAAAACTAAATATATCTAATAAATATCAAATTTTATAACTTTATAGATTCAGTATGTTTGTATAAAGAACTACAACTAAAAAAAAATCATGGCTAGAGAGTGTCACAGAAACAACTCATTTTTCATTACTGCAAACAATTATTTTTAACATAACTGGCAGAAATATTTTTAAACCATGAAATTATAAACTATAGATAAATAAGCCTTTTCTCTGTCAAGAACAAAGGAACATTATTTGGTAAATGGAGTTATCCAAATACAAATCTACAAGGTAGCATAGTTTAAGTGCACTGATGAAAATCAAGTATCAGCACTCCTTGGGACTCAAAACTGAGCCTAATTAACTAAAGATCCTGTTATTTTTGCACCTAAATTACGCAGAAAAGAAAGAGAAAGTGAAAGACTAGAGTAGAATATGAGAAAGACCATCCTCTAACTGGATATGAAGCAATTCTTCCACCTGAAACACTGGTCATTTTGAAAAGAAGTTGATCCTCCAGTGGTCAGTATTTCAAGTATTCCCTGCTACAGCTGCAGGGGGAAGCCTGGGAATAACACCTACAGGAACAACATTATAGGGAAAGAACTGCTTTTCTCTGGGTTTGAAATACACTGAAATAAAGATCTGTTACAATTTATAAGAGACTGTGTATGAAAATAAGGGCTCTAACCCAGGATTAATGGCAAATCAATACTGTTTTGTAATAGATTTCATTAGAACGGATAAGTACCAAATATCTGCAAGATGGACATTTGTGTTACAGCAAGAACTTTGAATTCAGAAGGGAGATTGTATGTGTTGCTCTCCTCTCCTTCACCATTCTTTCAATAAAACAGCTAGCCCAAACTTTGCTGAAGTGAGTGACTGGGGTTGGTTACTCTCACAATTGATACAGGAACTTCTGGATTCTAAAGGATCATTTTAAATCCAATTCTTGCCTACTGAAAAAGAACACATCATTCAAACTTATTCTAAGAACCACTTCCCTTGAAACCCCCAAGACAAATCTATTCACTGTAGCCTTTCAAGATCAGAAGCTTCCGAGTCTGAAAAGCATGAAATGCCCTGTCAAAAGCCTATTCCATGCATCAGGCATAAGAGGATATCTGGTATCTCAGATATGAGACAACACAGAACAACCCCCTCAAAAAAATCTAACCAAAACAAACAAGAAACCCAATATAGTATTGTATACTGGTTTGTCAAACTATATATTGCACACACTATACACTCTAACGTCTGTGTATTTGGAGGAAAGCTTGGGAGGTGAAGGGGGACAGATCAAATAAAAATGCCTTGTCTTAAAAAGCTTTGTGCACTTCTCATTCTGAGATGTTTTGATCATGAATAAAAGTCACTGACAGACAACTAGAATCTCTAACTGAATCAAGGCCTGTCTATAAATATGTAAAAAAACCTCTTTACAGAGTAAAAAGAAAAAAAGCAGGTTTCATTTCAGACCCACCTACTAATTTTGCCTCAAGAAGGTTATGACTTTTCTTCCCTGAGATGATCTATGGAAAGGTCAATTCTCCAGGTGAGGAAAGCTTAGACAACAGGCAGCAAAAATTATTTCTGGCATTCTGGAAAATCCCCTTTGATTTCTACTTTTGAGCACTAAAGACAAATCTGGTGCAAAACTATAAGCAGGTTCTTCCTAAAATTTGTTCTAATGTTATTTCTCAGAATATGCCATTTTTTATTTTATTTGTGGTGGGTTGGCCCTAGTCACACAGCCATTCACTCACTCCCTGCCCAGTGGGGTGGGAAGAGAAAATCAAGGAGGTCATGGGTCAAGACACAGTTTAGTAAGTGAAGGAAAGAGAACAAAAAAAAAACCCAAAAAAGTGATGCAAATGCAATTACTCACCACCTCCCACAAGCAGACCAATACCAAGCCAGTCTCCAAGCAATGACTACCTCCCCAAAATCCACTTTCCCTCAGTTTTTATTGCTGAGCACAATGGTTATATGGCATGTAATATCCTTTTGGTCAGTTTGGGTCAGGTGTCTCAGCTGTGACCCTTCCAACTTCTTCCTCATCCCCAGCCTACTCCCTAGGGAAACACTGTGGAAGAGAAAGCCTTGACACCATGCAAGTACTGCTCTGCCTTACAGGAACTTACCTCTCTAACTTTAGAATGAATAGAAGAACTTCTGGGAAGATGAATTCCATGATGCATGAAATCCTGAATGCAGTTATGTTCGAGTACCTACAGTGAGAACACATACGTGCTACTGTTAAAACAATAAAACTTTAATAAATACTGTAGCTGTGCAGCAACTACATTATCCTCTAAAACAAGCAACTGAAAATAGTCTTCTTTTATTATTTCTTACTTAGCCTCTGCTTGGCCCAAATTTTTCCATGCTGGAGGTCTGTCTTCTTACATGGATTTTCAGAATTTCATAATATACAATTAATCCAATTCTCAGAACCTAAAAGCACCTCCACATGGCAAGTAAAACATTTTTGGTATCTGAAATTTTGCTTTAAAATTGTTTTGATGCTTTTGATCATCTCCATGGAAATCCACAAAAACTAGATAAATACTTGAGCTATGAACTACACAGACTCACACATACTGAATAAAAGCTTCAATAATTCAGATAGCTATGTCCATGAAAAATATTGTGTATATGCATCCTTACATGGACCAAACCTTCAGCTGCAGAACTAAAGGTGTTTAAATTCAGCCAAGCTGATCACAATGGGCAAACATTCAAAGGATCACATACTGTTACTCCTTGACAATGCTGAAGATGCCCTTTCCTTAGGGAAATAATTCCCTAAGGCTTATTTAGCAACCTTTATGAGGTTGAAAGGTCATGCATCTTCCCCACCTTGAAATTCAAAACTATACAAATGAAATTTCAAGCACAGTGTTACCTCTATGAATTCTCCTGACACCTTCTTCCAGCCCCTGAAGTAAACTTCTGAAATGTATTCCATCAGGGATCTGTATTAACATATGCGAAACACTTTTAAGCAAGCATCCTAACCATATCTGTGTACAGTTCACAAAGGTAACATGAAGTTTTTTGTAAGTATCAATATTATTCTTAATTCTGTGCAACAACACTGGTTTTAGCAGAAGAAATTGGCTTTTTCAAGTCTTAACTAATAATTACCAAGTAACTTAATCAATAAAACCAAGCACTATTACATAACACAGGAAATATCTCTTATGAGGGGAGAAGTCAAAACATTAGCACTGATATTTTATCCTTTCTCTCACAATGAAAGCCTTAAATTCTTTATACAGATGTACAGGCATATATTACTCTAACTGAAAGCATTAGAAAACCTCTGATTTTGATATGAATAGTTAATTCTGTACCATTTCACTGAATAATCAAAGAAAAAAAAAAGTCTATGTTTTTCATCCATCACTCAAGTTCTCAGGCTATGACTGATCCTGCAAATCCCTTTGTAGGGAGGTACAGAAGGTCTGTACCCAGAATCCTACAAAATTAAGTTAGATGTTGCTCGTAGGAAAAAACTCTAAGCCCCCTACAAAAGAAGAAAGGGACCTGCGATTCTCACACAAGCACTGCAAGGAATGCAGCCCAATTTCCATCAGTCATTTGTTTTAGCCAATGCCAAATAAGCATTTTACTACACCTATAATTACACCTAGGGATGTCAGAGGAACTATTTAATGAAGTTGCTGAAACACAGTGGCAGTTATAATCAGCAGATTTGAAGGTCTCTGGGTTCTGATATATTTTATTAATACACTAGGTATTTTTAGAGAGTGAGACAAACAAGATTTTAGCCAAGCTCTTAGCCATCATTAAGTACTCTAACTGTGATGCATACCTTGGAAAGAACTGTAATTGGTTTTTAACAGTTCCATGTATCATTTTAATGAAGTTTATATTCCAGCTGAACAAAAAAGTCAGGAATCTTCTTCCCTATGGGGAGAGGAAAAAAGGAAAAACCAAGGAGAAGTCAAACCTGAGAAGAATTCCCAATTTAAGAGATACATCAAAAATCAGCAAATACAGAGCTTAAAGATCAAAAGAAATTACATCACTAATTTTAAAGGCACAGGTGAAACAGAAAAAAATATTTAAGATTCTTAATTTTTAAACAGAATTCAAGCATTACTCTTATTTATAATGTAGAGAAAACACAAAACAAATGAGCACGTGGATTCCATATCTGCCTGCACTTTTTCAATGTCCCTTCTCTTTTGGTGTGACTTCAGTTAGTATTTCCATAATGATAAGGGACTGTGCAACTCAGGACCCTCGTTAAGGCCAGGACACCAGAATTCTGTCAAGTGCAGTGTCATTCCAGGGTGACACTAACAACAGTGAAGGTACAAATAAAACACCACAACCCTACCAGCACTGGATACACAAACCTTTCTGAACAAAGCCCCAGGGAACAGCTGGGCCACTGAGGAAAATCAACGTTCTGATGAGCAAGGACTATTGCTATTGCCACATGAAAGGTAATACTGCAAACCTCCTGGGGCTGCTTTCATTCATGAAAACAGAAACACTTTTTTTCTCAAAGTAGTTTTCTCCCATTTTAGCAAGTCAGAAACGATGACAGATCTGATGAGCAGTAGAATTTTTGTAAGAAAGGCAATGAAGTGCTATGGGTGAAGGAAATATGCCATTCCTTTTCCAGAATCTGCAAGATCTGCCCATGGATCTGCCTTACAAAGTATCTGTACAGACAGTCCCACTCTGGTTTATCTTACAGATGAAGTAAAGGCATCCAGCTTCTGAGACTTTAAAATATTTGATCATACATAAAAATGAGTCAGCCAGCTGTAAGGGTCCTTTGTACCTGTCAGCTTTCTAGACAAAAATAAATCAGGAAAATTAATAATGAAGTGTAATAGTAAAGAGCAGATTGGCAGAAGTGCAAAAGGGTTACTGAACAGTTAATAGGGGTGCAGAGTCACTTCCATTGAGAGCTGGACAAACTGCTGTATTCACATCTATGACAAATGAATGAAAAATAGAATGCAAGTCACACTTTGAGTTGCAATATCCCAGAACAGGGGAGAGGGAAGAAAGCACAGAGTTGGAAGCTGCCCTTTAGTGCAACTGTTAACTTAAATGCCTTTGGGTCAAGAAGTAAGCAGAAAACCATAAAAATCAAGACCTAAAGGCTAAATACAATATCAAGATCCTTGTCTACAGGTCTGATGGAATACCTCCTCTTATCAATGAGAGTTGCTTCTATTTAGGGAAAAAAAAGGGGCTACCTCCTGCTTTGGTGCTCTAATACATATATATGGGAGTCCCAGTGGGCAATGTCACATATCAACATGCCTAACAGACCAATACGTCAAAGGAGTCTCTGCCTACAGCTCCTGCCCCAATGAGGCAAAGATGAGGACAACTTCAAATTCGCTTCAACTTCTACAATCCCAGCAGCAAGAAAGATGATAAAAAGCCACAAATTAGCTTTCAACCAATTCTTTCTTGCCTTAGATTTCAAAAGATTGAGCCTGATCCCAGAAAGGATGGTAAGGGCTTCTAATTTAATCTGCTGCTTGTGATCAATAGATCTGAAATCATTACTGGTATCAACATTCACAGTATCATGAGAGATAAACTGGTGATAGGTAAGACTGAAATCGTCATCTTTGAGGATCATGTATTATCAGTGTTGGTGTCTGGTACTGCTGTGCTTGCGAACACAGTTTATCTGTTTGAAAAATAATCTTACCATGAAAAAACAGTTACCTCCTTCAATCAACCCACAACATAGGTGCTTGAGCATTCATACTGTGGAAAGGAAAATAGGAAGCTCAAACCCACCAATGTTTTGGCAGGTATTCAAAACCTGCACTATCAAACATTTCACCTAATTCATTTGCCACATCCATTTTTAAAATGCCATATCCCCATACTGCCACAATCATGCAGCAACCCTGAAGTTCATTTTATGACAAAAGTTCATATATTCCAAGAAATTGAATACATATATTTTAAACATACAAGGAGGAGTTAGAACTTCAGAGACAACGTCAGGTGGTCTGGTCACCTAACCAGAAAAGGGGATTGGATACCACTAATCTGGTGCAGAAACACAATCTAAAAACTACAAAACAGCAACTGCTCACTGAGAGAAATGTATGCATTCAAATAAAATAATTCTCATTTTGCTGTGAAGTTGGGTTCTTTTTATGCTACTTTCAAAACAGACTACGGCAATGCAATCTTCTAAATGGAATAATTTAGAAGGAAAATTATTTTGCTACAGTTATCTGTCTCCAATAAAAGAAAAACTGCTATAAAAAAGAATTATACCAGGGAATGGTATTGCAGGACAAGCACTGGAAGCAAAGCACTTGGTTCTTATTACCTCAAGATAAAAAAAACTGAATTGAACATTTAGACATGTATTTTCACACTTTAGTCTGGAATAAAAATAAAGGTTTTTCCAAATGAAATAGAATATCAACCATTTATAGCCTCGAGTCAGAGCTGATTTGTCTCATGTTGCTACCTACTGTACTGTAAAAAAAAGAAGTCTTAATGCAAAACTATGAAAAGCAACCAAATCTCACTGGCATAAAAATCACAATAAGATTAAAGTTTGCTTACCTCTTCTTTCTTAATGTGCTTCACGCTCATAAAACACTGAAGCAGCAAGTCCTTGACTTCATTACTCTCCTCTGAATCATAATCAAAACAAAGTAATGCCTGATGTAGATTCCACAGACGAACTATATCTGCACCCTGACAGGAAAGAAGCAACCCACATTACAGTCAGGGAGCTATTGCTTTAATGCAAAGACACATTCCAAGGATTTTAAATAATTGATTTGAAATGCTTTGTTAGGCAGAAGATTTTTAGATTGTAAAATTATGAACATTAATTTCATCATGTCACTGGGAAAAAAACATGTGTAATTGCAGAAATACTGACTTCCACCAAATGAAGACATGCTCAAGTACTGTAAGAAAGCAAAATATGTTAAAACCATATTATTCCACTTTTGAAACTTCATACGATAAACACAATAAACAGGGAAAAACAGAAGAAAATCCAGTTATCAGGGACAAACAGAAGAAAAAAGTAAGCAAAAGGGTAGTGCAAAAGATGTATATCAAAATACTCCAAACAACTCTCGCATTTAAAAAAGAATTTTAGTCCAGTAATAGAGCAGGAAAACTATCTGTAGAAAGAGTAACAGAAAATAAAGGTTCCCACAAAAGTTGTCTCTATGAGCAGCTGAATATAGGACTTGAAATCTGAATTATCTGAGAGTTAATTGCTATTGAAACCTTGGTCATTGTACTGGACAAATAAGTGAAAAGACAAAAAAGAATGCAAAAACCCCCAGTTCTCTAGTGAAATTGATGCCAAAAATATCTAAAACTTGGACCAGAGAAGGCAATATTTTATTGGAGGGATTATCTTTGTGAATGATTCAATAATAATCTGAAATTCAATATAGCTCCAGCATACCGTAGCAGCTTTATTCAGGCTTTTTCTTAGCAGAATGATAAACAGAGTCTTCCCTAGAACCTCCTTCCCTTCCAGTCCCTTCTCCCACCACATTTCATATACACGTTGGATAGCATCCTGGAGAGTTTTTTCAGATTCAGGTAATGCAGGAAGAACACCTACAACAGCAATAAAATAATTATTTACTGCAATGGAATACTGTTATTGCTGTAAAACAGTAGCCTGTTAGTACACTAACTATACCAGCTCTGGTCACATTTACACACGTTAATGGTTTATTCTCACTGCAGGTATTTGGGCAGCTTTGCTAACTCTAAGGGTTTGGCCAAGTTTTTGGATCAGTAACAGTGGAATCCTGTTTTGCCTTAAAAATAATATAAGCCACAGAATAATCAAAGTTATCTATCATTGGGTGAACAGCTGGGGGAAAGACAACTATGTAAAGTTCCAACTTCTGAACTATGCAGCTGATTTTTAAGTAAACACTCCCTTTTGTCTCAGTAAGAGCTCACAGCAGTACCAACTTTTCTCCTGTGAATTCTGTTTCATAGATCAGTTAGACTTCAGTCAGATCAAACATACAGTCTACTACAGACACTTGTAAAATGCTGTATTCTGTACAGATGAGTACCCACCATTTAATATAAAACCACATTCTAGAAGAGCTTTGTAGTTTACATTCTCATCCACTGCAGGTATGGAAGCAGTCACGACAGCTGTCACTCCCTGGATCACTGCCACAGTCTGTTTCTGAAAGAAAGCAACGGTGGGGAAACAATTCTGCAGTTTGTTTTGGACTCAGAAGATAATTTCAACAAGAAATAAACGTTAGCTCAATTGTTATGCTTCCATTTTGAGTAAGGACTATACTGGCACCCAAAACCTATCAAATAAGAGACAAAAGAAAAGATTTTTAAAGTACATCTGTTTCAAAAAGTTTGAAAAGGGCTTTCAGCTCCAGCTAACAGATAACTGTGACTGTACATGTGTATCGATTCCTCCACTGGAAACCTCACCTGCAACAAACACACACAAACACTCAACCATTTCAAAGCTAAAAAGGCCCTAACTAGAACGTCTTGTGCAACTCAGGAATGTGGAGGTGTGGTCACTTTGGATCCAAGTCCATGATTCTATAATCCTCTCAATGCATGATTGATTTCCCTAATGATTTTTCCATTACATTTCTTTTCTTCCTTCAAAATCAAATAACCTTTTTCCTCAATATCCTCAAGGCTACCCAGACTAGAGAGTACATGAGGATCTGAGTCTCAGAAATTCTATATAAGTTGTATTTGTGGAAGGGACATTGAAATCTAGATTTCATGATCTTCATTCGATAAAATGCCATAACAGATCAGGTAGTGAATTTCTTATAGTATATGCCAGATACTTAAGGAACATTTGCAATATCAACACTCATTTGCTGAAATAAGACATACAAAAAGCCCATTCTGAGACAATTAAGTCAGATCTTTCACAATTAAAATTATCAGCAAATCTAGTCTTTTACAGTATAGACCAATCACAAGTTCAGCTTAACCCAAGCATATATTAAGTCAGTTAAAAAATGAGCAGGGAGGTGATCATTGAAACTGATCTTATTTGATAAGCCTTGCATATTTTCAGATGGTATGGTAATATTCAATTTTATTTACCCAAAAATATGAAATACTCATCGTATTTTCATTTTACGAGATTCTTACAATTTCTGGAGTTATCTCAACTTCCATGTTATCATCACTTTTGTCATGTCCAGTCCTCTGCCATGTTTCCACAGGGTTCTCCATCAAGCTCTCTGTCAACAGCTGGGTCAGTTTCTCCCATAGTACTTCTTTTTGCTTTCTTGGCAATTCTTGAAGCAGTTCGTTCAAGTTGAAACGATCAAATGTATTTTTCTGTGAATGTTCAGAAGATACCACAAAATTCAGTGAAGTGGCTTATATTTCATCATCAACTTTTCTAAAATTAATGGGGGTTTTTTACATTAAGGATCAACTTGCAGTTACAGCCATAAAATACCTTCTAGAAGTTATATTTATCTAAAATTGGCATAAGAACTTCCTACTACTTCACTCTATCATGAAACAAGAGTGCTGCTCCAAATCCCACTCCTGATTACATCAGCCCCAGACTCTGCTCTTCAGCTCTACTGAATGGGAAGCCACTGTCAGCCTCTCTCAGAGGCTACACTAAGAGACAGAGCTGAACTATTTCCTCAGAAGAACTTTGCAAGAAGAATTTACCTCAGAGACACAAGGAACCTCTTAGCATCAAAGAAGAGCAGGCAGCCTGCTAGGAAAGAGAATATGCAGAGAAAAGATGAGAAGGAAAACCAGGCACAGCCGAGAGGAAGCACAGATGATTTTTGAGATGTAATTTGCAGTACTGAAATGAAGGTTTACTGGATCAAAAACACCTCAGAGGAAACAGGAACAATGTCCATGATCTTGAAATAAAAATATTTTTAGTTTACAGATACACTAAAAACCAGGAATCAAAAAGAAAAAGTCAAAGGTAAAAAGAAAATCAGGAAATAATGAAAGAAGCAGCAGTAAGTATTAGAAAGATCCCAGAAGGGTATGAGAAGAAAGATCCTGTTACATATTTATAAGAGAATTCTATGCTATTGTACAGCTGGAAACAAATACAATAAACCAAAGGCCTCACAGGGAGCTCTGCAGCCCTCTACTTCAAACAAACCCAAAAGACAGGATATTAAGATTGTTCTGTTTAGAACAAAAAGAATGAATTCATAATAACACTAGAGCTTTTGGACCTTTCTTTGGGATGATATGAGATAGAATTATTCCAAAATCTATAAGGGAAAAGGATGACATTGAATGACAGTCATATCTGTGCTTCCTATTTTTCTGTCTAATAATGTCTTTTCTCAAATTGGAATGGGATTTAGTGGAAATAATTAACAGCACCTGATAAAGACCTCAGTGAGCAGCACCACAATACGATAATATTTTTAAAGATTACAAAGAAAGAAAATCAAAAAGCCCATGACAAACCTTGAAGGAAAATTAGCAAATCCCAGGAATTTTAGAAGATGTGAATAAAACAAAACATTGAGAGGAAGGAAAAGAAAAATTTAAGGGTGGTGAGGTGTGCGTATTTAGAAATCAGACTTTGAAAGCAGTAGTGATGTTAAGAACAGAACTCTAAAAAAAGTTCAAAAGACAAATTCTAAGGCTAAAGCACCAAATAAGTGAAAAAAGGAGGGCAAATATAATACAAAAACTAAGGAAAGCAGTGAGGCTCTGACCATGCTTTCTGCTTCTTTCTACATTTGTATATTCACTTCTAAAGGATGGAATACACAACCACAGCCTGTTCCAGAAAAGCACTCATGAACTTTTCATGGGAGATCCTAAAAGGAGGATCCTCATCCTAAGATAAGACACAGTCACACATTCTGCATCTGAGGGTTTCAAAAGAAAATTAATAAAATAACTCAGGTCTCTTGAACAACCAAGAAGTAATCTGGATATTTATGTTCCCTTATGCTACAAAGGCATGAAAACAGTTCTAATCAATATTCTCATTATAGCTGGTGACATAAGTTTCCAGAGATACTGGCAACAGCTGAAAACCATTGCAAGAGAACTTGTGAATTGGTGATGATAAATAGGGAAAAAAATGTTATAATCCAATAGGCCAAAATATGTTAAGATATATTACTGAATGCAGATAGCAGAAGCAACACAACCAAATCAATCGAAAAGCAAACATTGTAAATACCATATGTTGTCCTAAATTGAATAGTTTCTTGTTAAAGTGTTTATATTTGGGGGAAAAAACGGGAAGGAGACTTTGAGCAAAGGCAATTTGGTAATAAAGTTGTCCTTATAATTACATGCATGCATGCAAATGTAAGAAATAACAAATTTCTTGGAGAGATTCAATGATGTTCGAGAGACAAACTTTTCTAAGCTTATTAATTATACAGACCATGAGTGTAGGTATAATACATTTGCTGCATTAGTAAATTAGTTCATGTTTTCTGGAGCTCAACTGATCCACCTACTTTATCCTGATACAGATAATATTGGAAAAATACTGATTAGAAAGCTTAGGAAACTAACTTGACAATACCATTTATAAAGGCAAGCAAAAAAGGTTTAGAAGAATTAAGGTATATATTAATACCAGACAGATTAAAGCTTAGTGGAAAACACAATGCAAATTATTATTTGTCATTATTATGCAATGTCATATACACAACGTGAGAATGAACTTTTTATAGATTTCAGGGGATTTTTTTCGTTGTTCCTCCCATTCCTCTCCACACTGCATGTAGAGAGAGCAATCTACCCTTCCTCAGAAGCATTCAGTGATAAAAAGAACTATTCAAGCAAAATTAAGCGTGGGCCAAACAACAAAGGGACAGCCTACACTATCAAATGAATGAACAAATACTAGTGAAACATGCCTCTGCTATGTTTGTACACTTAGTGATACTTGTTACATACCAATAAACACTTTCATGGGTTGAAATTTAAAAATACAACACTTCGTCAACATGGAATTAGTTGAGATTTTTTTAGTACTAGCACAGTACTAATAATTTATTTTTTTTAAAAAGTAAACTATACACAGAACAACCAAAGGTCAAAACAACTAGTTGGTTTATAAACAGCAACGTTTCAGATTCTACAGCTTTCTCAGGCCACGCTCCCTTATGTACCAGTGGAACTTATTTTCTACAGCAATTATTCTGGCACATCTGCAAGCACCAGACACACACTTTCTGTCCCCATGGCACACAGTTTCTGCACAACAGCAGCCTTATGATTCCACTGGTGATACATGTGAACATTGGCTTACTCACAGGATTCTGAGTGTAATGCAAGAAATCTTCAATGGACTCTTTTGACACGACCTGCAGAAATGCTTCACGTTTCATCGTGCTTTCCCTTGCTCTATCAACGAAACAAAGTATTAAACAAGGTACTGTACCTCAAAATAAGACCATTTGGGTTCTCAGTTACGTGTCAGTTACATATATAGTAATTATATGTTACATAAAACAGTAGTTATATATGTATTACATAGCTATAAAAGTTTTTCCGTCTAAAATACTTTACAGCTATCTGATCAGCATTTAGATGCACACCACCACTAGGCTGCAGGGTTTGAAAGCTTTTTTATTTTTTTTATTTTTTTTTTTTACTAAGCCTCAAAGCAGAACTTTTAACAGATACTTTGACTCTTAAAAAGCACAGTGTATTATCCGGCACATACCCCCTATTTGCGCTGGCCATCGTTCCCTACAACACTTACTTGCATGGAAATAACCGAGGGGTAGGAAAATGGTCTCTCATTTCCTCTCCTGTCAAAGGGGAAAGGGGCAAGGCCGCTTTTTGAAACCAAGAGCTTAATTCGCGCCCCTCAGCATTCCCTCCATCCCAGGGGATTCCCGACGGGCTTTTCCCACCCCTGCCCGCCGGGATTCTGATTTAGACAGCCTTCAGAGCCTGTGAAGCCACAGGGTCAGCCGGGATAGGGGCGGTCCCGCCACAGAAAGGAGCGGGAAGCCGGAGATGGGGGGGCGCTTACCTGGGGCTCCCTCAGGGCGGCGAAGCCCTCACGGACCCGCGGGAGGCGCTTCCAGAGCTGCGGAACGGGCCGGACCCGGCGTGCAGGAACGGGGCTCGCGGTGCTCGGCAGCACGGCCGGGGGACAGCCCAGCCCCGGTGCCGCTCGGGGGACACTCTGGGGATACTCTGGAGACACCCTCGGACACTGGG
>VXBX01004000.1:290363-375504 GCA_013400415.1 Scytalopus superciliaris
ACATGTGTCCTGGGTTACACAAAGATTTTGGTACCCACCTTCTCTCTTTTCCCCAAATATGCCTACTAATTTAGACTGTGGCACTGTTATCCTAGAAGAATATATCCAGAAGTGTGAAAGACTGGAATGCCAATGACTCAGGCAGTCCAGGTGTTGAGGGTGTGCACACCTGCCACCTCAGGCTTCGAGCTGGGTGGTGTTGCTTTGTCCTTACACAAATGACTCATCTGTGATAACTGCCCTGGGGAAGCACCAGGACAATTCACACAGGTGGGCCCAATAATGGGCCCCCTGTGCTGTAACAGGCAGCTGTAACATCTTAGGTGTCAGACTCCTGAAATGTCCCAGGATCCAGTATTAATAATTCAGAGAAGAACTCCAAGCCCAGGGGAGGTACTGGAGGCATTCCCACCTACCCTGAACCCAATAAAAGACCATGCTCAGACTTCACACATCCTTGGTGATCTACTTTCCTCACTACATGCAACTTTTACTACCACCTTGATGGATCTGGACTGTGACCACCACTTTGACTGATGAACATTGAAAATGCAATGACCAAGTCTCATCCCTGGATCCAGCAGGTGTCTTGTGGGACCTTCCAGTTGCCTGGGGAGTCCACAGCCTGCTCCAACTGCCTGTACCAGCACTGCAGTCTCAGTTCAGTGCTGACTCTCCAGCCATTCCTGCCAGGTTTTCCAGGTGGGGAGAGGCCAGCAACCATCTCGTTTTGGTCCAGTGGGGGAGTGCTTGGGAAGCTTCTCAGTGGTTAGCTTAACCCAATTTTATCAGTAAAATCAGTTTTAACCCAGTTTTATCAATTAATCTTCTTGATAAAGAGTTATTTTTTCACTTACATACGGGTGTATTTGTATTTGCACTCTCTCTGTGTTGGAGGAAACCAGGGGCATTGAATCTGAGGAAGGAGACTTTCACCCCAGGTCTCCACCACTCCAAATTGCCTCAAACCAAGACAGTACTTACACAAACACACAACAAACTGCTTGACATTACTTTGGAGATTACACCAGCATTTACTCATCTGTCACGTCAGTGTTGGCTTTGTTGGCATGGCTGTTCCCCATGTTCCTGCTCCAGACCAGACCCTACCCAAAGCACATCCTGCTTCTTACAGGCTGCATGTCCAGCTCCTTTCATGCAGAGCTAACAGTAGTGTGGTATTCGCTCGGTGCAGCATCAGGCTGGGGGATATTTGAAGTCAGGCACTTGTGAGTGCTTACAGATTCGCTAGTTTAGACATAACTGTCATTTATTCCTATTCTGGGCATCAAACAGTTTTATTATCACAAGACCCGTGTTTTGGCAAGTATTTTCTGATCATGTCCTGAAACAAAGGAAAATTGATTTTTAAGTTATTCTAATAGAATTTGATCTGTGTCCCCTTTACCCCCCTGTGTTTATTGTACTGCTCCATGATGAATTTCATTGTTAGATATCCTGAGTTTCTAGCTGTGTGCTTGAATCACGGCAAATACTTAGAGAATACTGATGTTTCAAATGTGCTGGTCAAGGCTCTTTTCTTTCTTAAACTGTAATTTCACTTCTATCTGCCTCTGATTAATTTCAGCTTTTTGTACCTAATTCTTAATAAAGTTCTGTCAGCAACTTGAGGGAGTTCTAGAATCAAATCTAATTTGGTACCTAAGGCATGAAACACCTATGGTGAATTGCTGACAACTAAATTTCTGGTGAACTTAGAACCTTCATCTTCCAGAAGTTCCTGATTCGACATATCGTGGATCAGTTTTTTTAATCTCCCTGTGCCTCATGACTAAATACTTTGACAAAACTGTTTTGGGAAATTGAATCCCCCATTATGAAACACAGTTCTTTTAGCATCACCAGTGCCTCAGAGCAAAGGGGGAGAGCGGGGAACAGTGGGGACCATGGCCTGTTGTTCACTGCTTTTAAGCCAGGATGATTGGAGGCTCCACTCCCAAAGATGCCTGGAATCCAGACTACTTCCTTATTGTACAAGAAACGAAGTGCACAGGAAGCAGAAAAGGATTTTGAGAATAGAGTCTGCACTACCATCTAGTGGACTATAACAGTACCTTCAGAAATAAAAAATTGGGCAGTAATGACTATAAATCCAAAAACTTTATATTCTCATTGTGGAAGGCAAGAAAAGCAAAATTAATATTCTTTATAAAAATGTTAGAAATCAAGCTATTTATACATCTCCAATAATCTGAACTCAGAAAAGCATATTAAACAAAAAAATATGACCTAGAACAAAGTTGCCTAAAACTCCCAAGATTGACACCCCTTTTCAGAAATCTCTTCTTAATACTTTAAATTTTCAATTTTAATTTACATGCAAATTAATCAATGATTTACCAAATAAAACAAAGTACCAACACTGCTACCAATACCATTCCCAAGTTAGGAACATCCATGTCCATTAACCCATTTTTACTGTTCATTTCTCATTGTCATCACCTGGATGAATGACAGCTCTAGGGATGATCCAAGGTCTTTGTTTGGATGCATCCAGGTGGACTCTGAGCTGGAAGTAACAACAGAGCACCCCTCCAGTGATTATCAGTTCCTTTAGCTCAGAGAACATTTCATGATTCATGCAAAACCAGGTAAATGTTCCCATAAATTCCAGGTGGAAAGTGCTGCAACACAGCAACTTGAACTAAATTCACAGAACGCACTGATAAACACACAAAACACGCCAGGGATTTCAGCCTATCAGCTGAAGTGTTTCTCCCATGTTAAACTTTGCATGGAACTGTCTTGCAGAATATGCTTTGTTAAATTATTAATCGTTGTGAAATGCTTGGTAAGCTTCAGTTGTCAGCCTCAGAGTTTTCAGAGTAACACACTACCTTGCAAATTTAACTGAAGAATAAACTTACTCGAAATTCCACGCTGGAGACAACCTCCATTAAACATGTGCACCGGTTTTTGGTTTAGGAATTTCATCCCAATTCTCCAGTAAAATGAATGACCTTCAGTCAGTACCTACAGACAATTATCACTTTGCTACCATTATCCACATTACAACTCAAGTTCTATGCATAGATTAATGCATTTTTAATTCCTATGAAATTTTAGCGTCCTAACTTAAAGCTTTCAACGTCCAGCTGTGTGCCTCTTCTTTCCTGCCCTTGTTCAAGTCCCACATGCCCATCCCTGAGACCTCAGGTTCAGGAAGCAAAATGCCCAGGAAGACCTACTGCAAAGGCCCAGGAGTGCACAGAGCTTCAGTACATCTACTGAGCTTACCTTAATGTTTTAAAAAATACACTTGAGCATCATAGAACAAATTCAGGCTGGAAGGGACCTCAGCAGGTCATGTAGTGGAACCTTCTGCAGAAAGGAGCTACTTTGCTTAGATAATTAATAAATAAAATGGATTGGTAATTAAGATTCTTATCACCCAGTGATGAGTGCAATCACAGCTGGGTGCTGGGACATCACAAGTGTCTGCTGTGCATCCTTCCCTGTGTGGAGGCTGAGGTGCTCCATGCTCTGAGGGGAGTTGGGTTATCGGGTGGAAATGGACCACACTGTCTCCAGGGCACAAACCACCCCAAGGTCTGGAACGAGCCTTACCACACCCTGGATGTGGAAGGTTGGAATCTTGCCTGGTTTTGTTTGTCCTTGGACCTGTTTCCATACGGATCTTCAAGGGAAGAATGATCACTATTAGGCCTTAATTCGTTTGCCATGAAGTTTACAGGTACTGAGGACTCAAAAGATTAACAGAAGTGGAAGGCAGGTCATCTCTTCACTGTGGTGGTGTGTGAGGAAACAGAGATGCAGGGGCCTGCTCAAACTGGATGCCACTGTAGATGAGTGGCAAGCAATACTCCCTGCAGACAGTGGGAACAGAGAGCATCACCTCTATCACATGAATACAGATTAGAGAAATTTCCTCCCAGAGCTGCCATCTACTCTGGCAGCTAAATTCACTGCATAACACTGAAAGAAATACAAGTGGATTTTTGCATTTTTCACAAAACATATTCCAGAAAGTGGCCGAGAATATTGTTGAGAGCCTGATTGCCTTAGAAATCAGTAAGAGAGCATGTAACAGTTAGACACTTTAAAATAGATAAAAACATGATTTGGGATTAAATAGCCTGAACCCATCAGCAACCAGCTACAGCCACAAATAGGCCTTGGTTCTTTCTACCAAATGTCAACCTTTCTACCACGCAACATTCAGAGTTTGTTTGGGGAAAAATATAAATAATTGATTAAAATAGATACTTCATAGGAAAGCCAATTTTGTATGCAGCTCTTAGCTGAGAAAATACCAAAACCAGCTGCATTGGTAACTGAATTGGCAAACACTGCTAGAGGCAGACTGGATGAAATAAAAGCCCAAACCAGTCTAAAGAGTACAGCACATGTTAAGAAAAAGCCTAGGCTTGTGTGAGTCCATCACATTAGTATCAAAGCCCTCTGGAAAAGTGCTTTGCACAGTTATTTCTGCTAACAAGATCTTGTGAATGCACAAGCAGTGCTGATCCAGGTAGCCCCTGACTTGCAGGACTGAGTCAAAGGTTTGATTTTGACCCAAGTCAGGAAAATGCTGACACCTGATCAGTACTGGCACTGGCAGGAAGTGTGCCATCCAGAACCACCTTGCCATGAGGGAGTTACAGAGATGGGCATCCTTTTACCTGGCTTCAGTTCCCTCCCCAGGGATTAGCAGAATCACTTTTGCTGAAAAAAGGAGTTATTTCCCCTAGGAAAAATACCCAAACAAACCAAAACTGAACCTATGGGATAGTGACTGGGTGAAGAATTTCTGCAGCTTTTATTTATGGCTGATACAAACAGACTGAGTATTGGGAATTCAGACAAGTTGTAGCTGTTTAAGGGAAGAGCTATCATAATTAATCATAGTATCATAATGAATTATGAATTAATGTTTAATGCAAACAGCGTAATTTCTATGGCAGTTTTTCTGTAATAGAGGCTCCAATATCCCCTTTCTGATTTATGCAGTACAGCATTACGTTTTCCATCAATATCTGCCTTACCAAGCAGGTAAAAGGACAGGAAAGAATGCCACAGGTAGAAATCTGCTGGTTCTAAATCTAAGGCACTTACACACAGTTCTAGAGTTCTAGGTCCTTTTGAAAACATAATTAATGACAATTAAATAGTGCTAGAATTGTGACAGTCTGTTCAATCAGTCCATTTAGGAGAAAAAAAACAAAAAAAGACGCTTAAGTTGAACAAAGGACCTACTAATTCATGTGTGTGAATCTGTTCCAGAATAAGCACAGAATTCCCCATAAAGTATCCTGCACTTCTCACTGTTTTCTCTCATGTAAGACCCAAAACTGCCTACAACAGACCTTACAGTAAGGCTCCCCAGGTTAGAGGAGTCAGCATATGTAACTATTTTAAAAATGCACCCCATCCTATTACCGATTAGGACAGGGATAGGCAAAAGAGAGGAAAAGGGAGTGTGTGTGTAGAGGGAAGCAACACACTGACTTCCATATGAACCATTTATTGAATAAATACATGCATCATAATGTAGAATTACATGAGCAAAAAAGGCAATCTGTACAAAATTGATTACCCTTTGTTCTCATTTAAACTCTCACCATTTGCTGCAACTCTGATAAAGGATTCAAGACAGAAAATGAAAACTCATTTAGTCCAACTCCAAGTGATATGCATGCTGATTTGAGTCCAGGTTACACCACTGCTGTAGTTCAGAAAGCTGGTTTTCCTGTCAGTGAAGCAGAGTAATTCCAAAAACAGTTTCAAGAGTAGAGAACATGTGTTGGTACATACAGGTAACAAAGCTTATTTTTAACCATTTCTTAAACATCTTCATATTTTAAGGCACAGGATAAACAAGAACTACATGAAAAGCTATCAGTTGATATTGAATAAATGACTTGATAATGAGGTGCAGTTTTTGTCCAGAGGCAAAATTGTCCTTCCTGCTTCCACATAAACAGAACAATCAGAATTTGGTAAGTTTAATACGAAGTTGCACCCAGTATCAAACAAATTAATCTCATCTAGGCAGTCACAGGCTGATCCAAATTCACTCAGGAGAATGTTTCTGAAGAGTCTGGCATCCAGGACTGATTACAGACAATGGGACTTACTGCTGCTGGACTGCAATGACAATTCAAGCTGTTGATTTCAGATTCCTGCATGGAAAATGGGCTCTCTAAGAGCCTATCCCTAATTTTAGGTAGTGAGCTATTTTGGACACCTGTCCTATACACTTTATTCAGTTACTCACTTTGTGCTGTCATCTCACATTTACCCAAACACAGCATTACTTTCCACCTTGAAACTTTAAAAGACAGAATGTCCACTTTTTTTTTTTGTTCAAGTCCAGAGTTTTCTGTCCCCACACTTCACTTAAGACTTGAAACACCAAATCAGTTTAAAACACGTAGGTGTTGGCCACAGATCAAACTCTGTGGAGTCACTGGCCAAGATGTGTAAAGCAAAAGTCCTTCCACCTCAGACAGAACCAAGGCAAAAGAGAATTATGCTGAGCTGCTGCGCTTGGACCTCTTTGATCAGCTTTCAGTTCTGCATTTTCATGACATCAACAACAATTCTCTGTCTTTCCGTTCTTAACAGCTTTTTAATTGAGAACTAGCAAAGAAAATATGTATTTAATAATATATTTCATATGAATAGGTGAGTGAATATATAGAGATACTCATACATTCCGATATAGAGTGAAGCCTTCAAATGGAAATGTTTTCTTACAAAGAATCCCTATTGCCCAGTCCAGTAACAGCACTAACAGTACAGTTTGCAATGAAAGATTGTTTGATAAAATTGTCTTGTATAAAACGTGGCAAGGAGAAGGCCGTCACTGTACAGAGGTGTATGGGTGTGTGTCACACACATCCATGACATGTTCATGTTAAACTGAATTTAGACATACTGAAATTCTTAGACTTGAAAAAAACAAAAAGCTACATCTATGGTAGGCACTTTGGTACATCTAGTAATGTAGGCATATTCTACATCTAGAGTTAAGGTTCTGTCAGTAGTCTTATGATAAAGCTAATTGCAGGAGTTCATCATTCTGCTTTAAAATTCTTTCTTGGCTGAGAGATCATTCTAGAATCTTAGCTAAATAATATACTTTGTCTAATTGCATACTTATCCAAGGATGAGGGCATTGGCTCTGAAACAGCCAAATTGTTCTCTTGGATTCTTAATGCACATTTTTCTAACAGTCGAGAAAACTTGCCAAAAAAAGAAAAATCAGTTCTGAATTAAAAAATTCCCCATAACTCATAAAAGTAGAGTTATGAGCTCAGCTGTTTGGGCTGATACTCCCCCTTCAGCTCTCGACTGCCTGCTTGGATCAGTTTGTGCTCATGGTGTCCCTGCTGCAGTCTGGCCCAGCCCATGGCAGCGCCTCGGGAGAATGCCAGTGTTTCTCAGGAAACCTGTGTGGACCATGGAAGTGCACCTTGTTCATGCACCAAACACACTGAGTAGCAATGAAGCAACTGGAAAAGTCAGTTTCATCTCAGTTTCCCACTTTCTTGCCTATTGGTGTTCATTTGAGTATTACAGAAGGTATCACATACTATTTTAGCATAGTATTGTATAATAAAAATAACATACGTCTTGTGCATATGCCTACTGTATGAACTTACATTGCAAGCTGATTTGTCTGCCTTATAAATCAGTGAAACATGGTGGTAAGGACAGTTCAAAGTGTTTAGAGATTTTCTTTGTAATACAGAAAAATCCATGTCCTCATACCTTCAAGAGGTTGCATGTCTAGTACTCTAGAGTACAGAAATAAATAACAAAATCCAAGTGAACCTGTATAATAAAACTGTACTGCTTGTTATGTTTACTCCATTAAATGAAAACTCAGATTTAGAAACTGTGATTGGTGAACCTCATCCTCTATTTATACAATATTTATAGAACTCTCATTTTTATTTATAATATTCTATAGCATGATTTTCCAATAATACATTTATATATAAATATTAAAACGTTTATGTTTTGTACATTTTAAGCCAGCCACACTGGGCCAGAACACAATAAAGTAAAAATGTTTTTTCTGCAGTTTGTTTTTGCAGAGTATCACAAAATGATTAAGACCATTGTGCTGCAAAGACAAAAGAGATTCATCTGAAGAAATTAACATGCATTTAGAAGAAAATATCTATATCCTTTATCTGATTTTCTTCTGAATTCAAACCAGCATGAAAGAATTATAAAAAAATAGTATATATTTACATGGTACAGTATACCTTGGTGAGATAAAAAACAAGGCAGGAAAACAGCAGAACATATTCTTTTCACTTTCTAATAGGTACAGCCATCATAAAGATCAATTTAAACACAAAAGGTTACTTTACTGTACTATTGCACATTACAGTAACACACAGAACTGTTTAGCAAAATAAAATACAAAGTTTAACAATGAAAAAGGCTATGTCTACATAAAATGACCAAGTGTTATAAAATTACTGGGGATGTGTCTAAGAACTAAATCAGTAAAGCTATAAAAATAATATTGGTACATCTGTGAAAACAACGCGTTAAAAATATAGAAAGGTTGGCAAAATTATGCGTGAGGAATTCCCGGTATCCATGGGCCTAACTTGCACCATGTGGCCTTGTACCATCTTCTGTTAAATCATACCTGAAAATGAAAAAAAAAACCCAAGGAATTTTATTTTTTTGTTTACATTTAGCATGTATTATTAAATCTATTATTAACACAGCAGTTATGAGTATGTAGCATTTTTATTAATAAAGGAACTATTATACTTACCACTGGGTCCAACCTTTAGCAAGTTCTTCAGATGCCAGAGGTATTAATAACTGTGGAAAGTTAAATTATCAATTAATGCATTGTGTGTGCCTTTTATTCCATGTCTTTTAAAGATCAAATCTGACAATCCTGTAAACTACAGCGTAAACCACACCATTAGTAAACAAAGTATTTTACATCCTTGCCATCACAGCTCTCTGCTATCTGCCCAACTTGTAGGAAAGTTGCAAGTTGCTGTTCTTGACCTTAAAATCCACACCCTTCAGAGGCACAGTCCCAGAGCACCTCACAGCACGCCAATGGCAATCAGCAGATGTGTCCATACTAACAGCCTTCCTGGGACACAGGGAAATCGAGGACACTGTTCACCATGAACTGACCATGATTCTGTCTCTCTCATCCTCTTCAGAACCAAAATATGGCACTTTGCAAGGGAGTAGGAATTGACTATTCCTTTTTCATGCTCCAAATCACATGTGTAGAAAATGGGGTGGTTTAGTGTGTGCCTATAGAACACTGAAGTTATAAACACAACAGCTGGTGTTGGTACTGGGAATGTCTCCAGTAGCAGTTCCTTCTCATGGACTGTACCAACTGGAATTTTAATTTCTTGTTCTAAGTACTTTTGCTTGTCTTTCCAGTTTTGTCTCAACATTTTCTGAGATATCACTTGGTTTCCTTCCTCTGATTAAGTCAGACAAGCATATTTTTGTTACTGTGAACTTACCACTCTCTAGATTATTGCCTCGTTTTTGGTCTGCTCTGCAGTTTGTTCCTTTCTTTACTGAAGCCTGACATGTAAGGCATGTATCATTTTTGAACACCTCATACCTGACTCAGGTGCTTCAATCAACACTAACAAGGTCATCCCTCAAGAGGATTTTAGTTTCATATAATAAGTGCTGTTTTAACAGAATCTATTTATTGTCAACTTACCTTGCCGAGCAGCCCTTTATCTTTGGACAAGAATCCCCCGCTGTTTTTCACTGCTACATCTAGTGTTCTTCTCTGTACTTCAGGTAGGGAAACACTGAAATCAAACCTGTAAGGCAGAGTGATGCTTTAGAGGGAATTCTGTACCCGAGGTGCAAGTTCAGCTCCTACAGCTCAACACCAACTCAAACTAAAACTGAACCACTGCCCTCCCCAAACAAAAAAATTAGGTCTGAGACAAAACAAAAATCCCAATGTTTTGCCTCAAAGTTTGCTTTCATACTATGATCAATGTCACCATCAAATATTTGATACTTCTGTTACCTTTGGTTTCTAGAGGGCACTGGTAAAACAAAACAAACACATAAAACAAAGGAAAAGCACTGACTCCAGAGAGAAGAGAATGTGGAATCCTACTACTCTGACAGCTCAATATCAGTATTCTCCAAAAGGGGAAGACTGGTCAGTCTTACTCATCCTTGGCACTTGGTAACCAGAGCTCCATTTGTTTCCTGGCACACTAGGGAAACCTATCAACTTTTAAGGAAGAATGCAGTTTTTTTGCTGGAGCCAAAACTTAGAGATAAGGAAAAAGCTATACCACAATCTACATCTATTTGTCACCACAGTTCTTAGACAGCTTTACTGCTGTGCAATATATTTTACTTGGAAAGGCACAGTAAAATAAATCTATTGCCTGGAATAAATAGGAGATAGCATCCTGCACTACCTGGAAAACCTACCAGAGCCTCTAAGGAATGATTTACAGATCTCCCTTGGACAGATGGGACTGAAGCGTTGCTTTTCCTGACTTAACTTTCTGCCTGTAGAAAAAGGTCTTTATTGAAAAGTGATGGGTGGGACAATAAGGGGCAGACATGTGAGGGAAACTACCATCAAAAAGCAGAGTGCAAGGGTAAGTCTTCTTCTGCAATATAGTGTTGCACAAGCTTGTAAAACTTACAGCATATGGGCAGGATATATATAATCTATGAGGAAATTTCCTGACTCCAGGGATGCTGAGAAGTGCCACCAAGCAGACTGACTGAGCAGTTCGACCATGAAGAGACACTGGCTGGCCAGTCCCCCTGAGAGGGCAGCACCAGCCAGGCAATCAGCCAAACGCGCTTCCTGGCAGGAAGGGACACCAACAGCACTGGCCAGCTAAAGGCTCTCGTGTTCTGACCACCTGCCAGAAGAGTGCACACTGCTGCTTAGCTACCAGCACAAGGGGGATGTAAGTGGTGCAGGATAAGGCAGGAAAGAGAGAAGTGGCTGTTAACAGCAGGAAGGGCTGTAGTGGTAACAGGGAACAGAAGGATAAGGAAGAGCTGTTATAGCAGAAGAGAAAGGTATGATCAAGTCTCATGGTGACAACTAGGAGCTCCCACAGCTCATCCACTCAACAACCTTGGTGTGACAGCTTTGTAATTACATGATATAAAGCTACTACAACACATAGTTTAGAACATACATTTGATCAAACACTGGGTTTAATGTCTTCTTTGATACATGTGTTTTTCTTCTTCCTGATCGTCTCTTATCGGGCAGTAAATACATTCGCACATAGGGGTCGGATCCTTCCTCTGAGAATGCGATTAGGTTTCTGTGGCCAGTGAAACACAAGGACAAGCACTTAGAAAATCATCAGGACATTGATGAATACAAGTGTCTACACCACTATCAATTTAGCACATGAAGCAGTTCTGGACCATCCTGCACAGAGTATTCTGTGCAGGATACAGCTCACAGGTAACAGCAGTGGAAAACAAAACCAAAAAAATGCTAAGCGGTGACGTGTACAAGACCTGAGGAATGGTAAGCAGACAGCAGAGGTGGAAACAGAATGTTTCCTAAATTCCAATTCGAAGTTTAGATATGCTTATCAAAAATCTTGTGTTTTTGTCATTCTGTGCAAAATTCAGTCTCTCTGAGACAACTTTCACACATTGCTGATAAAAATCTGTATGTCAGTTTCATTTAAAATCTGACAAAGACGTAATATACAAATACAGAATCACAGCAAAGTCATCAACAAAGTTTTCAGTGATTCTCAGCATGGCTCTGTAAGTTACATTAAAGATAATGATCAACCAGAAAACCAATTTAAAAGTAAGTCAAGCCTATGACAAAGTTTACAAATAAATACACTCAGAAATGAAACTGGGTATTTTGTGCTCACCTGCAGGAATGCACTACCACA
Source organism: Scytalopus superciliaris (assembly GCA_013400415.1). Classification (NCBI taxonomy): domain Eukaryota; kingdom Metazoa; phylum Chordata; class Aves; order Passeriformes; family Rhinocryptidae; genus Scytalopus; species Scytalopus superciliaris. The sequence continues at coordinate 302,288 of VXBX01004000.1, forward strand.
ATCAGTTTGTTTCTCTGTGAACTATGACGAATTGTTAGCTGGATCTGTCCTAGTGGAGACTGACCCAGAGTTGTTCCACTGCAGGAAAAAGCAGAATGTTACACTTAGTTTTTAAAATGCGTATCAAAAGTAAGACCCAACTGAAAGATATGTTGAGTAGTTTTCCCAGAAATTATTCCCAGTATTATCCATTTAATTTTTCTCTAACCCAATGTCAAGGAGAGCACACATAAGCACACGAGCATATCCTCATCAGTTTCATGTACTTCGGTTTCTTGTCCAACAACTCTGCTCTCCAAAATAAGCCAGATATTCTTGTCAGTTTAGAGGTCAGGTGCTCCTCAGTACTTTGAAAACCATGATCAGTAAAGAACTTGTTTACCCTAAAATAAACATTAAAGCAGTGTCCAGGAAATTGGAGAGAACAGTGGTGCAAACTGCAATGAAACCCTTAGTGATGGGCCACTCTTACCTACAGCCAGGAGTCAAGCAGAAGACCAGCTCATTCTTCTCTAAATTCTCTACCATAACAATATAGATATTCTTGGGATTAAGACAGTGATATTTACACTCATTATTGTCTTAAAGTTCAAATCACAGTGTAAACACAACCGTTTCACTTTTCTACAGCTCGTATCACAATGAAAATCAGAATAGAATCAATTTACAGGTCATGCTTAAATAAAAAACAAGCACCATATTTAAGAATTTGTGATTTACAGAATGGCAAATAATTGCAGAGTTTCCCTCATCTTCGTGAAATGCCCATTTTAGTTTGTGTAATCTGACTACGGATATTTTCCATATTGCACAGGACAGTATATGGCACATTTGGCATTTTTACTCCACCTGAAGGGTATCTTAACTTCAAAGGAGAGGTGTTCCTCTTGTGAACACCTACTGCAGAGTGAATGCTCTGTTAAAATTCCCAAGTCGTTCACTTTCAAACCCAGCATGAAGCATTTAATTTTAGTATTTTCTTATTTCAAAAAAGCCTAAAAATAATCAGAGCACCTAAAAAACTTGTGGCCTGAAATAAATGACCTCCTTACCTGGACCTTTACCACTCTTACCAATAATTACAAAGTCTAACCCATTCTTGGGTCAGATGAGAGACTGACAAAGTGAAGACAAGTCAGCAGAGGATCATGAAGGTAAATGGGGGTCTGGAGCACATAAGCAGCTAGTGGATTTGTACAAACTGAAGATAGAGCAGACTCAGCCAACCTTTCACTACTTAAACAGACATTCTAGAGAAGACTGAGTCAGACTCCTCGTGGCTGTACACAGTGAAATAATAAGAGATCACAGTCAACTTGCAGAAAGATAAATTTCAATAGAAATAAGGAGAAATGTTTTCACAGAGGAGTGCTTAAGCACTAGAGTTGCTGAGAAGGTTTATAGAATCTCCATCCCTGGAGATATTAAAAACTTGTTTGGACAAGGCCCAAGAAACCTGATCTAACTATGAAGAGAGATTTGCTCTGAGCAAAGGGTTGACTGACCTCCAGAGGTTCCATCCAACCTATATTACTGTATTGATTCTCTAAACTCTGACAGAGAAAGAGATGAATCAGTTCAATCCCTAACAAATAAAATCTTTCTACTTAGATTCACAGAGAAGCTACATGAATAGGGAATGAATGGTTTTCAGTCTCCTATTCTGAGCAGAATTCCTGCTCAGCTGCCTGTACCAGGTATGTAGAACTGCCCACTGAGGCAAGTACCAAAAAAATAAATCAAGAATTTAAGGAAGCACAGCTCCAGCAATCCTCACTGACTGAACAGTAACTGACTATTCATTTAACATTCTTTGGAGTCAACTGTCCCTCTGAGTAATTAAAACACACCAGCTATATTCACCTTAATTGGCTTAATTAATGCTAATAGGATACAGGGGGGAAACAGGTAACTATTGCCATGGAACTACAGAGTGCAGCTATGAGAACAAGGTGGACTTTATCTTTCAGATGGCCACGGTAAGTTAACATCTAATTGCAGAATTGTCTAACCGAGGTACTGTGAAGATGCAAAAAAGAAATCACAATGACTGAACAGTGAAGACTATTACTGCAGTGTGAACTCAGCACTCCTCTGGCTGCACTGGTGCCATATTTTGTAAATGAGCTTGGCTGTGCTGCAAACCCCAGTGAGTAAGGCCGTACTTCTCGAGCTGTCGGAGCCTCTGGCGCAGCTCCTGCGTGGCGATGGGCAGGGAGATGTCCGAGGCGATGCTGGGCGTGGGCTCTTTGACAGAGAGGTGGCTGGGAGAGTAGGAGAAGTTGGAGGCGTGGAGACTGGAGGAGCTTCGGCTGAGATCTGTTGGCCACTGTGGGCTGGCACTGGGAGGCTGACTTTTCTCAGCCACGTCAGTCTTTTTATCACTGTCAGTCACTGGGGAAGCCGGAACAGGCTTGTTTGAATCAGGTTTTGGTGAGACAGGAACCTGAGGCTTAAAAGATGATTTTCTTGCATCTTTGGAAAGAGATGGCCTTTTCACTTGGGCTGAGTGTTGATGATCTGGAGATCTTGCTTGCTGCTTTTCAAGAGAAAGGACCTAGATACAGTAAAAATACATATTACTGTTTTGTAGTATAAAAAACAGGAGCAAATTTGTTTCTACACAAGTGTTGGTTGGTGACAAGTTGTAAAGTTCAGAACCAAAAATATTTAGATTTATTCACTCTACAACAGGAAATGTTTTTGTATGGCAAAACAACAGTTCCACCTTCATTATAGCAACTGCAGTAACTTTGAAACAGTGTGAAATTCTCCATTCATTTAGAGTTCTTCTCATTATTCCCTTCCCATATTCTATGTGCTTCTGATGCAAGTGCTATTTCCTTTGTAGCTTTAGCAATCTGGAAAGTGGTTCTATTTTTTTTCTTCTAGTTTTTTTGAAATTTAATCTTATATCACAATTTCTTCTCACTCATTGTCCTTACTTTCTCTTTTACAGATTTAATTTATTAATGACATGTAAGAAAAAGTAAGTTTTGCAGTGCTTGCAAAGAGATATACTACCTTATTAAATCAAAGAATTTAGCTGGGGAAAAAGAAAACCAACTTTCAAGTATGCAAGTTTTGTCTTCAAAACTCCACTGTGCTTGAAAGATGGTTTGAATTTTTCCAGTACCATGAAGGTACTTCCTTGCCCTATAAGCTTTTCTTTTAAACCCTCAAGACCTCAATTCCATTTCTAGAAAAACATGATTTCTGATCTCTAGCCTACTGAGTCATAAGAGAGTTGAAGGAATTCAGATTCCAGATACGACTTCCGAACCTAAAACCACAGGGAACCTCAGTCTTAATTAATGCAGCTGACACTGTTTTCGTTTGAAGTGTTGTCTGTTTTTGAAACAGAATGTATTTAAATTAAAGGTTATCTTTGTGTCCTGGTAGCACTGCAACAACTAAGAACACTTGGCATGTGACATCAAAGAAAATGGATTGTCTTCTTCAAAAAGCAGACAGACCAGGAGTCATGACAGCTTTAAATACTTAGATATTTACAGCCTTAAATATTCAGATATTTACAATGGGAAAAGTTTTAGAGTACCCTGAGTGCAATCTTCATGTTTATAGTGCTGTTTGGACCAGAGTTGCTCAAGTGGAACCGCTGGTGCATAGTTAAGTCTTCACTCTCCAGCAACTGGCTTAGAGGCAGCTTGAAGTTCCCCAAAGAACACTGGTGCTGTTCGTCCCTCACCTGAAGGAACACAAAAGCCAAGTCATTTTGCATCCTTAAAAAACAAAAAAAACCCCAAATAATATAATGGAGAAAGTAAAGGCAAATACACTCAACTGCTTCATTTATTTAACCCTACCTTTTGCAGCAAAAGTAAAACAGAGAACTAACCATCACATCTACAGCTCCCTGATCCACAATCAAAAGAACTACATCGTTTCCAAACTCTCTGTGAAAATGAATTCCGAAAACTGTTAGAGGAAGAGCACTGAAGACAGTCCTCATTTACACTTCAGTCTGAGCTATGTAAATGATGTGTCAGCAGTGTAAAAGGATACAGTATTTGGATAAAGCAAATACTTCCTTGGTATAAAGAGAGGAAACAAATCAGCCACACGTAACAGCAATTCCTGATAGCAGTTAAGGCTGCTAGTTCGTAACAGATATCCGTAATTTACCTGGGGCTTTTGAGTGGGAGAGGATTTGGGTTTGTATTTTAGAGAGCACCACCATTAACTATATTCTTTAATGAGAGCCTGGTTATAGTCTTTCTTCCTTTTAGCAGTAAATGGAAATAAACATTTCATAGCCTGGTCTTTAAAAAACCACTGTAAGTGTAATTTTAATGGTGTTCACCATATATCCAGTCTCATTTCATAACAGCCTTTAATGTCTGAATGTTACTACTGCAATGTCTTAGGAAAGAAAGGTACCTAAAGAGAGCAAGACAACATACCTCAACTTCAAGATCTTGTCTTTTGGGATTGTGTACAAAGAAAGTAAAGTTTTCCTCCCATACTGGTTCATTGGTCTTGTATCGAATCTGAAGTCAGAGAACAGGAAGCACACAAATTATAGAACAGTTTAAAGTTGATGTCAGGAGTTGAGTAGATTTTTCGTTGTGGTGTTGCAGAATTTATATCTGAAGCTTGACATATGTAAACAAAGGCCAGTGGGATCTACCCACCCACAGCATGTATTATACCTCATATAAAATTACATGAGGACATGTAGTAGAATATGCTTTGCATGAAGGTCACACCAGGCTATGAACGAATGTGAGGTCTTCAGACTTGCACGTTCTCTCTTCACATACTTCTCTATAAGGTCTTAAATAACTCAGTGAAACAGCTAGAAAACAGTACTTTTCCTTCTTATCTCCAATTAGCCACATGGAAAATGTCACTGCCAAATCTCAGTATTTTCAGCAATCCATTGGGGGACGCAGAGGGGGAGAGAGAAATAAGTGCTCATTAATAAAGCTATCTGCAGGAGCAAAGGACTTGGATTTTGATCTCCATTCTCTAGTACATATAAAAACTAGGACTGTACATAAGATCTTTAGGCTCTGTGACATGAAGAAGCCGAATTAGATGTCCTCTCCCTTTGGCTTGTTGACACTTGAGAAAAAAAGCCACACCCATATTGCATATCTACCTATCTAGGAATCTCTTTGCTGCTGCCAGTTTATTTTCATAAGCTGCCTGACTGCAGCGAGGTTAGTTATGGACAGGACAGCAGGTATGCTGAATGCCTTGGGACAGACTCAGAGGGATCACCACCAACATCAATCTCATGACTGGCATCTGTTACAGGCCACTCAATCAGGAAGGAGACATGGATGATGCCTTCTGACAACTCAAAGCTGTCTCTGCTCTGCAGAACAAGGTTCTCATTGAGAGCTTCAACTACTCTTATGTTTTCTAGGAAAGAACCACTATGGCAGGACTTCTCCAAGTGACTAAAAATCCCACCTCTACTCACAGTTTAAACTGAGTAAGCACCCATTCAATTTTTGGCTGCTTGTTGGCAGTTTCAGTTCTGGTGGTAATTTACTGCAATGTATGTGCTCAGTGGCTTGACAGCCAAATGCCAAGCCCACAGAGCCACCACATATTTGAAGACAGAGGCAAGTATAGAGAGAAGGAACTTACCTTACTTTCCTGTGCCTTGTGTCCAACTGACAGCAAAACAAGTGGGTTGGGATTGCTGTTTATTTTCTTTCCTGACTGGTAAAGAAAAAGCAAAAACTTTGCCTTCAGAATAAAGCAGAACCTCTCTCCTCTGAAACTTAATGATTGCATCTTAAAAATACAAATCATATGCATTCTACTATATGTTTATCTGTTATTCTCTGTATTTTATTCACCTGGCTTCACTGGCAGATTGGCTAATAGCTGGTGAACAGATCAACATGAAGGCATTCAACTACCCTGAATAAGCTGAAGCAAAATGCTGCAAATAAGCAGGAGCTTTAGACTCCTTTCCATTTTCTTTGAATGAAACTGGTAAGGTGCAAATTCTTATCTTTTAATAAGCATTACAATCCCCAAAGCTAATGAAGCATAGCTAAAACTGCAAAATGAGTATTTCATGCAGATGGGAGATACGAAGAAAGCACAACCTCAGGGACTTTCTATACATTGCTGTAGTGCTATTAAATTAGTTGTGATAGCACAACATTCACATTCCCTCCTCTTCAGTTTGGGGAGAAAGAAGATGCATTATAATGTACCTGAGGGATATTTCTACAGTTTACCAAATACTCTATTAGAGAATCAACCATCTGCCATATCTGAGCCTTGCTCACCAGCTGTATAGCATTACATCAAACTGTGAAAATAAACATCAGTTTAGAAACAAATTATATATGCAAAGGAACGTTCCCAACTACATTTCTTTCACGAATTTCAATTTAACCTAACAAAACTTTTAAGTAAAAAAAAAAAAATTTAGACATGAAAGTTAATCATCTCAGGCAGGTGTTAATGCAGTCTAAAAGGCCTAGAAAATGTAGGATACATGGTTAATAATATACTCTGAGTTCTACCCTGTAGGAAATGTACAGATCAGGTATGTCAACAGAAAGTTAGTTAAAATCTACTTAATGCATGTAAGGTCACAATTACAACCAAGTGACTCAAATATTTTATACTTTTGAATCAAGAAAGAGCATAGTTTAGACATTTCTTGGATCTGGACTTACATTTTGGACATCATACTTTCACTGAGATTACTCAACTTGAATGTGACATACTGCTTATGACCACACTTTCCTTTAGCAATAAAGCTGGTAAGAAAGCACTCCTTTCTTGGATGAATGCTGCTTTTTTCTTTTTTTTTAAGGTTTCTAATAAAAAAAATATTTAGCTCTCAAGGAAAACAGAATGCAAAGGTTTACAGAACAGAAAGTCAGATTACACTGCAGCTGATGGTGTTCTAAAATAGTAGGTGACGTGTCATTTTTTTTCTTTGTCCATAAAACAGTGCCTGAAACTCTCTTTTCTTCATAAAACGATGAAACTACAGGAGCTGACAAAAAGATCATGTTGCTTATACTGGTATGTAAATATAAATCATTTTAATGCATGCTAAATAGGTAGCAATCTGTACACACACATATAATGTACCTCTAACACCTGCTACTGACAGACTCACTGCTGACAGTCTGTTAAAGGCTGCCCCTTGTCCGGGGTGCTCCAGCTGAGAATTTGGCTTATGCCTTCCAAGTTTGCCTATCAAAAAGCTGGGCTAAATTTGTTTAGCATTTATGCAAAAGATGTAAAAGCTGCTAAAAACATCTCGCTGGAACAAGATTATTTCAAAGCAGTCATTCAGAGTTGACTGATAAAGTACCACTCAGCATGTAAAAGATGTCTTAGCTTTCATGTCAGCTTTATTCTTTAGTTACTGCTACAAATTAGCTCTCAGCATGACTCTTCCCTACTCTTCTAAAGCAGTCTGCTCACTAAACTGATCTAAAGCTCAAATTACCACGGACCACAGTATTTTACCAATGCCTTGACAGCATCTTGAAATCAAATTTATGTAAAACGGAATTGCACTAAATATATATCTGGCAACAGAAATTCCATCCAGTGTTTGAAGAGAAGTGTTGGAGGCATTTGTGCATTTCCTGTTACTTTTGTGACCTTAAATGGACAACTATGTTAGTTTTACCTTTAGGGCTTTCTGAACAGCAGCCTTCTTCAAGCCATCAGGGTTAAACTCTAATGGATTATTCTTTTAAGTCAGGAGAGAATGAACATAGGAAGGGTTAATAAGTCATGCGATGAAGCAATTTCACTAGGTTAATTAATTATGACATGACAACATAGGACAAAGCAGGGAAAAAAGAAATCAACCTAAAACAAACACATCTTCCAAACAAAACAATGAAGGACCACAACAACAACAACAACAATAATTCCTGACAAAACGTTTTTTCCCTCCTCTCCTCTGAATGTTTGTATTCTGCTTTAAAAGTAATATACCCACTTTCAGTCTTTTATTTCCCTTATCATGTTTTTTTTTTACCATAATAAAGACGATTAACAAAATAGGTTTTATTTAATGCCTGATGCCCTATGAAGTGCCTTATGAATGAGCCTTTTTAAAATGTGGTTAAGCATATTCCCACAACACAGAAGCTTCTCTGATCATAAGTAAATATGTGGAGTCCCTTTACGGGCAAAATTACAACACCTAAAGCATTGATAGCGACTTGAATTATTATAAAAGTCAAACTTGTTTAAGCCTCTTCAGACAAATGATGCAAAACACCATGTGCTTGACTAGAATGAAGATCTACTGCTTTAACCAATTGAATGAAGACATGCAAGTACACCACCAATAGGAATTTGAACTGACTTAGCAGGACAAAACCTCTGACTACCTTCCATTAACTAAGGAAATTTTAAAATTTTATTTTATAAGTAATATATTGTTCTTTAAGTGACACATGTAAAGTAGAAAAATGTCACAGAAAATTTGCATTAAACTCATAAGAAATAATTTCAGGAAGTAAGATTTTGAAATAAAACAGATTTCAAGCTAGTATACTTATGGCTGTCTTTTTCTTTAAGCACACATTTTTGTTTCAAGAGGATTCTGCTTTAGAAGCTGTAGTGTGTGGCAATAAAAACCCTGCATAATGGCCCTTTAAAACATGCTGGTTTATGAACTGCATGGTATTATTAGTGCTCTGCTGAAAGAAATGCCTTTCTGAAATGAAAATCCAAGTGACTAAAATTTGAAGAGAGATTAAACCTTTATGCAGAAAAGCTTTTTTACATTTTCTCTTGGGATGTCATATCCTCAAGCTGGCCAATATATTCGACAAGATTCCTGGCATCCTGCTTGAAAATTTCTATTTCAGAATGAACATACAATATGATTAAACTGGAGAGAACCAGAAATAAGGTTTGGTTAGTTTTGTGGGATATTTTTCTTAAACATTATTTTTTTTCTTAAAGTAAAATTAAGGAATCATCCGCACTTATTTCTCTGATACATCAGGAACTTAATACTGTACTTCAAAGATGAGACTGCACACTATCCCTGCACACATCAAACCTAATGCTGAACTAGTTTTCATCAGAAAATTTTTAAATGCCCAACAGGTACATTCCTTGCTGGAGTTCAAGCACTGCTCCCTGTTTTCAGGGAACTTTTTTTGCAGCAGTCTTGCATCATTTCCATGCCCTCCTTTAGTAGCTGTGGGTGCCCCATCCCTGGGAGTGTCCAAGGCCAGGTTGGATGGTGCTTTGAGCAACCTGGTTTAGTGGAAGGTGCCCATGCCCATGGCAGAGGGGTTGGAATGAGAAGATCCTTAAGGGCCATTCCAACCCAAAACATTTTATGGTTTACTTCCTAAGGCTAAACTCACTTCCTCTGCTAATCACAGTTACTGGCTTTCTCGTTATCACCAGTGCTGTCTTCCAGATCTTAAATTGCTATGGTCAAAATCAAGGCCTTATCAAAGGCTAAGGAGGACAGAAGGATTAGTTCATATATCTTATAGCCTACATCCCTCTTTTCTATACACAGTATGTGTTAGTCTTTTATACCAATATGATACAGCAAACCTACAGATCTGTTTCTGTAGGGCTATCCTTCAGACAACTATTTCCATCCCACATTTATAAGGATGCAATGACTGTTCTCTCCAGAGAAGCAGAATTTTGAGTTTTAAACTGCCCCTCAACTTACTGGGCATTTTTCAGTCACATTTGCACCAGCATGTTCAACATCTACTCCTTTCCCCCTACATTATTATCTCAAGGAATTTTAAAAGTCAAAACCCAACCTATGTAATCAATTATAAAAGCAGACAACCAATGATTTCTAGATATTAAATGTCTCAATTCCTCTGGAATCACAGCAAGGATAGGCCAGGGGGAAATTAGCTGGGGCAAATATGTTTAAGCCAGACTTCAGGTTTCAAGGGAAGGAGCTGCAGGTCCACGAGGATGGTGGCTGAAAGGCTGGGAGGAAGGAGACTGGGAGAAGAAATGGGAGTATTCAATATAAAAAGCCAAGGAAAGTCTTGTCTTGGATGACAAAATTGTCTTGCTATGGCTCTGAGTGTCTGCAGTTGTAGGAAAAGAGGATGGATATCTAAGAACTGTACTGACAACTGGCACACTGGAATTCTCTAACAGCCAGGGATATTTGCAGTAAATCCTAATAACAAACCCATAAATCATACAACAAATTGGTTTGTTATTAAGCCAGCTCCTTCTTCAATATGCTTTTATGACTCATTACTTGTGTGGGGTTAAAATGGAGCTTTAGAAGTTTCTCAATCTGTGAGTGCATCCTCAACTGATAATTGGAGATAGTCATTGATCTGTAGGTCCTAATTTAAAATACGGATAATTTTTATGTTACACAGACACCAAAATTGTTATTAACTGATTATCACAAAATTAGTGTTACTTTCAGAAGTTATACTAAGAACACTATTCATACTCCTTAACTTCTGATCTAGATGGGTATATGTCTGAATTCAGTGTCACAAATGTAGATTTGCAGCAAACTATCTAAAAAGGAACAAGGAGCACTTGGGATTTTCCTCTCCCTATATACAGTGAGTTCCCTTTTTAAATTTTTAACACTTCCCTCCCCCATTAACTCGTGTTACATGTTAATTAGATACTGAACTTGTAGGTGTGAATGTCTGCATAATACCTTGTGTTTAAAGATGCCCTGAAAACAGCAGTTTTATGCCTGTTCTGATCTCTGGGCTACTACAGTGCTGTCCTCTCTCCCAGGCTCCAGCCACGACCCTCAGCCTCCTGCCTGCTGCAACACCAGCACCCCTGTGACTGCAGAACCAGGCAGTTCCCAGGGCTGCTGAAGGAAATCCACACCTGGCTTTCTCAAAGTGCTTGCTGTTCCACTCTGACTCACAAATCAGTTCAGGGATTTGCAATGTTCTGTCCAATTTCTAAATACTGTTGTTCTGTATAGAGGGTATGTGCTAACACCAAGATTCTAAGATAAACAAAAAACATCACGGCTACACCCTTAATTTTGTTAATGATTATTTTAAAGATGTATCTAATATTTGTAAAACTAAAAGAGCAACAACTTATCAGTTTGAACACCAAATGACTAAACCATAGTTTATGGACTGCATTTCTTATTAATTAATTTTTAACAAGATTTGATAATGGGGATGTAACTTTTTGGATACTTTAACTTCTACACAGAAACTAACGGAAAGGCCAGAGAAAAGGGTTTTAATGCCATCTGGGGGTACAGGGAGGGGAGGTGGAGCAGTGGGAAAGGTGTTTCTACATCAAGGATTGTGATGTAGGCAGCAACAAATTTATCTGCACAATGTACAAAGGCATACCCACCTCTCTCTGGCAAAAGAGGTCTTATTCTGAATAGATTCTCAGTCTTTTTGAAGATACTGAGGTTGTGTTTACAGATTTAAGCGTATTCAGAGGGTCATCGGTTTGTAATAATTTCATAACATTAAATTCAAGCAAAAAATATTACTTGGTGGTTGAGTCTAGCCTGGATTTTCCTGATTACAGACTAATTTGAAAACAAGAAAAGGAGCTTGGGAATTTGCAAAACAAGGAGCATCATGGAGTGAAACAGAATTTACAAGGGAATTAATAGTTTGGGGAGCAGAAAAAACTACACCCATTTTTAAAGCAATACTTGAACCAGGGTGGAGAGGCTGCAAGTTCTTACAAACATTGAGCGCATCACCTTTTAAAGAAACCACAGGGATGTTGGCTGCAATATTTATTAGCTTAATTTCTTTGCAATAAAAGCCAACGATTCACCAGCACATGGGCTGTGCTGGTACAGTATGCATTTTATTTCTCAATGAATCAGCAATTTAAGTTACATGTAAGAGCTTTTACAACAAAATTATCTTGGGTTTTTATCATAAAAGGTTAATTACTTACCCAATGATATGCTGATCAATGAAATTTAAGTAGCCTTTAAAATGCAATAAAAATAGCACAAAAACAATGCACACTTGTTGAAACCATGCAGGAAAACAAATTGCATGCTCTCATTCCACTAGAGTGAGTGGCTTTAGTAGCACTAATCCACACTCTGGCAGAGAAAAGGTACAATACAAACAATACCAGAGAACTCACAAATAGTGCTCTATAGAGTGAGGTAGTGTTTTCACAAAAGACTAGTCCCGATGCTCTCCTCTCTTTTAAGTATCCACACCCAAAGTTTCCCTCGTAGATACTCTTAGGAAGATGGAAATGGAAGGAGAAAGCAGAGTGATGGGATTGTGGCAGAATGAATGCATAAGCAGCTTTACTACACAAAAAAGTTAAGGAAAACAGTCAAAGGATTCCAGAGAAACAGCAGATAACAAAAAGTATTTGTCATTACAAATAGTTTTATCTGTTAAATGACTCTGTAGCCCAGCAATGTGAAATGCTTTTTGAATTTTATTTTTTGTTAGTTATTCAAATATATTAACCCATTTTCCAAGTTCACTCCTGGTAGTTCAGATTTATATGGCAGATCCAACTGAGTAAACTCAGAAATCAGACTTCTAGACCATTTCTATTTCTTTATCAGATAAACCATCCCAGTATCTCAAGAACCCACTACTATGATGCACCTGTGCAAAAGAAATGCCTGTGCTGGGGTAACTCAGCAGTGTAACTCAAACAAAACAAGGCTGAAGACACGACCTAAAATGTATCAGTGATAAGCATTAATTTAAAGCAATTTTCAAGGTAATAAAAAGTACTTATTCATCTCGAAAATACTTCAGCCAGAACATTAAAGTTGTGCACAAAAGTCTTCCAAACTAGTGATAAAGGTCAGCGTCATTTTAACCCTTCATACCCTTTGAATTTTCTCCTTCCCATAAATACAAGCAATTCAAGAGAGTGACTTTTTGCTATTACCCTACATAACCCCTATCACTGAATATGAACAAAACGTGAGAAACCACCAGATTTTTGTGTCTTGTAAATGTTGTTCCATATTAGAATCCTATGGACATAAAAATAGCTGTATTTACTACAATTCACTGCAGTTTATGCAGCAGCTCCATGACACTGTCATTATAGAATGTACAGGAATCTTTCCAGTTCTCCTGCACAAAGAAGCCTTCCCACAGTATTTTCCCTCAACCCAACTGTGAAGCCTTTTTGTACCTGGTTTTGGAAAACTTTAATTTAACACAGTATCAGATTATTTTATTGTTGTAACTTGTGCGTGGAATTTTCAAGTGTTCCATGTTACTTTCTGTTATATGCTTTGTAATACTGGAAAGAAAATGAAGTTAAATACTGAGTCAGTTGTAGCTGTTGTTTTCTGGGCTGGTAGAGCAAGGAAAAAATAAGAGGGTTAAACAGGTTCCACATCATGACTATCATTCTCAACCCACCCAGGCAGTCTTGTACTCTAGACAGAACATCACATGTGGCAGTAAGAAATTTGGGATCCTGCTCCCAAATTTCCAAACTGGTCAGCTTTGTGAAAGGAACTTCCCCTTTCTGTGCCCTAGAGTTTAGAGATCTGATTAGAAGTACTGAAATTAAAGTACTGTCCCCAAAGGTAGGCAGAACTCAAGACCTGAAACACAGCCTTTCAGGGAGGGATACAATGTTGGACAATGTTTGTTTAAAATAGGAAGGGGAAAAAAATTAAATTATGACAAAGTCTCTCACTATTTTCTGGAGAAGTTAATCTAATACAGAGAAGCAGAGTTGTACGGAAAAGACTGGAAATTGTGGATGAGAGAACTTTAAATCATTTAAGTAGGAGGCCTTAGTGTATTTTAAAAAATATATTACATTTGTTTATTCAGTAGTAGAACTAGAAAATGCAGATATTGGTTCAATTGAATCTAGTGCACAAAACAGCTGGCAGACAGACATTTTCTGGGTGTTGCAGTATCCTGCAATTTATGCCCAGCACACCATAATTCTATCCTATTACTGCTTACTCTGTCCTGGAGTAATTCTATTCTTTTTTCTGCTGCATTACAGAGCTCGACAGAATTCAGTACAGTGAGGTTAAAAAAATAATGCTGGGATCTATTCCAAATGAGTTTTTTACCTTTTAAGATAGCTTAGAAATACTACTTCCAAACTCTGCTCTATACACCCTGGAACAACCATGACATCACTAGTCAGTGATATAAATTGTCTGGGCTACTAAGGTTTCATTTGTTACCACTCTGATACAGCATTTTAACTTAAAATCCATCAGATAAATTTGCAAAATGCATGCAAAAAAATCCAAGGCTTGGAAATTATATTCCCTGATTAGTATTTTAGTCATCACTTCTACAACAGCGAAACTCAATGGTAAGCTTTGTTTATCTATTTATAGTAGGGTTTACTTTAATACTGCTATCATTTACAACCAGGAACTGTACTTTACTAACCTGAAATAAATTCCAAAACAAGCTATTTCATAGTCTCATAGGATAATCCACAGAGTGACAGAATCATTTTTTAATGTTTTGCACAAACACTCCTCCAAGCAACAATCTGAGAGAAATCTCATACAATGTTCTGCCACTGTAACATCAACTGCACAGTGTTCATTTCATGATGAGGACTTCAGCACCTTCAAACCTCCAGCAACACCCTAAGCCAAAGCAAGCAAGGTTACCTGAACTCAGGGAAGGGGGTCTTTTCCCAGTTAGTTCCTTAAAATTCCTCATGCTAATCCCATACTATTTATGGAAAACACTGTATAATAAAAACATGCAGCCTTTCAAGTCCAGGAAAGGAGCATTCTTTAAAGAAAAAACACACTGATTAAAGAGTAATGTTTTATTAAATGTATAGCTATAATACTGTACTACTAAAGAAGTCGACCTTACATTACACGTTTTGAAAGGAGAGAAATTATAGAATCCATGGCATTATGTGTGTTAGTAAAGCAGTGTGTCATCCTACCAAGCAGGACATGCTGGAAGTATAAGAGATATCCATGGCAAAAGGGGATCCATCAGAATGTAACTTACGGGCAGGTTCCTTGCTGAGTCCAAGTAGAGGATAAGCAATGCAGATGAAAGCCCATCATTGGCTTGGTCTTTATCAGCTCTAATGCTTGTTAGCACCTAACCCAGAAACACAGTGTAAGCCTTTCTGAAAATCAAGTACTATTATTTCTGTTGCACTGCTGAAAAATATTTTAAAAACATCTCCCAAATCACAAATATTCACAAATTCACCCCACGAAGCATAAAAAGTATGTTTTCAAGAGCCATATAGATATTTCAAAACCATTTTTATGGAAATTTCCACCCCATTCCCTAATTATTATTTTTTTTTTTAAAGATTGGACAGATTGTAATATCATATCCAGCCTTATGTCCCAGGCTAATGAAATGTTAGCTGCTATTCTCAAACAACAAAATTAGAGAAGAGAATCACAAAAGCATTTTAAAATCCCATGCCACACTAGTAAATGGACATTTACAAATGGTTTGAGATTTCTAAAGACAGACAGCTCAGAATAAAGTTACAGATTTATCCAAATTCACAACAGCTAGGGAATTAAATTACTTAAGTATTTAACAAAACAAAAAAATCACAACCAAATCACCTCACAAACAATAAGATTAAAATAAAAGTAATGTGTTAGTTTAATACCTTGTCTAGATTGTCAGCAGTTGGCATCAATGTGAGCCATTCCAGTTTTAAATGCAACTTTCCTTTGGACACTTCATCCAAAGTAAACCACTGAAAATTAAGCAAAGTAATGTGAAATAATGTGACATCAAACAAATATATGATTGCAATTGGTTCTTCAGGACATTTAGGAAACACTAAGCTCTACTAGAAATCTCTCAGACGTGAACTCTGCATGAACTGAAAAAATCTGATTCATTGTTTGAAATTCATGTAAAATATTACAACACAGAGTAACAAACACAACCAGACAAATCTAACTACGTTATACAGTAAAAGCATGTTCAAAATACCAAGAGAATTCTTTTAAGTTCTGTAAAGATGTTCTGGGAATACAAACGCCACATAATGTTACTATAAAAACCTCTCTTACAAATTAGTCTGCTAAATCTAATAATAGTTAAACTGGGCAATTAACTATTCTCTTGAAAGAAAAAACTCTCACCAAATACAAGTTACTCTTTTTTGCATTTACATAGCAGCAACCTTAAAAACCCACAACAGGCAAGAAATGGCATTATTTTTCAGATTTCACCAATTCAGTTATTACTTAAACCACTGTATGGATCATTGCGGATCTATTTCTATACTATTAAGGTTATTTTTGCACATACAGGAACTACACCCAGGAAAAAATAATGCAAGACCAACTATAATACAACATATGGGTATTTTTAAACCAAAACTTCCTGAACTTACCTCATCTAGAAGACGTTCCTTTTCAACTTCAATTAAATCTATCATCAAACTAGGAAAAAGGGGGAGAAAATGAGTATTTTAGCCAAGAAGCAGAAGATCTAACACAGACCTCAAACCCCACCCTGTGCTTGTTGAGTATCCAGGCTTCCACTGAGATCAAAAGAGCAGAACACTATTCTTTTAACCCCTAAGAGAAGAAGTAGGGAATGAAATGGCTGAACAAAGATGAGTGCAGGATAACAGAAAATATGCCTGTACTGGAGCCCATCTTGTAGCTCCAAGAGCAATGATATGGCTCACACATCTATAACCAAAATCTCAAAAGAGAACCCACATCCAAACTACCACTGGAAACAGCACCTGACCATCTGTTGTGACCAAATTCATGCTGTGGCAGTGTCTGGGACAGTGCTGGTTCACACAAGCTAAAAATGTACCAGGGAATGAATCTGCTAAAAAGTAAAGACACGGACAACTGCATGCCAGTGCATGAACATTTGTCTGGCCTTTCATTTTATTAGTACTGATGTACACATTATGTCACTTTCCCCCCCACCACTTCTGTCTAAGATTTAGGGAAGTGCAAAGAAAAAGAAGCCTTTGTACTACCTACTTCTTTATTTTAATGAGAAGAGAAGTAGGTACTGTTGCTCCTGTTAAGAGAGAAGGAGCTGGAAAGATAAGGGAGTTCTACTCTGTATGGAAAGCAACAATGGGAAGCTCCAAAACTCTGCAAGAAATAAAGGTGACAAATTACTGGAGAAAGAAGCTGACTAAAACCCTGAAATGTTTATGGGTAAACACCTATGGCCTATGGAATCTAAGAGTGACTCATGTTTGCAAAAGCATTACAGAAAAAAAAAATCTTTAATCAAATAGTTAAGATCAGCTTTCAGAGAAAAACCTGAGACAGTAATTTCAAAGCTATGAAGATGAAGAAGATACACAGTTATAAAACTGTATTAACTTTGCCTGAGGAAATAATTAAGACTTACTGCTAGCTGACAAACAATGAACAGCTAGGGTACAATTCTGGGTACCCACAATACTTACCTATTTTTTAAAAAATATGTAAACATATAGATGTGTATATACACAGACAAGCACATTTTAATATAAATATATTTTTACATATATGAAGTAATTAGGGAACTACTTACTACCATAGTTTTGAAAAGGTAATTGATTTATAAATAATCATATAGCAGAACCACAACTGCAATAAAATAAAAATAATAAAAAGGCTACATAAAAATATTTCATCTCTTTTCAATACCTACAAACATATTCTCCATAACATTTACCTTCCCAGGAAGTCATCTTTATCTGGGTCTTCATCAAAGAGCTCAATCTCTAGCTCCTGTCCTGGATGTTCATATACTAAGGCCTGGAAGTACAGTGAGATGGCATTGTCAGTGGTTAAACCAACTAGCTTGGCCAAATGGCACAGAAACCGTAAAACGCTGAGCTGCAGTGCCTTTGTGTAATAAGATGTATCAATAAGCAAATGCTTTTTTAAAAATGCAATTTAATGAATATAGCAAGTGTAAGAACTTTTCAGATGAGATTTCCTGATGTTGGCTCTAAGAGCCTAAACTGCTTTTCAGAATTACTGGTGCTTAGTTTAGACCAACAAAAAAGGAGTATATACATCAATGGGGCATTTCTCTTTTGTTACAGAACTCTGGGCTTTTTTAGCTCGTTGAGGATGTTCCCAGAGTTGTATTCTTTATCAAAAGAAACGTTAGAGAACAACTTTACAGAACATACAACAAAGTATTTTTGTTGGTTATACCTCATAAACTTCATTCCATTTTGGATTGAGATTCTCTTTGATGACCTTGCTTTGGAAAATCTGGTTGCCCACACGGATGATTCCATAAGGATCTGACTTTCCTTTGACAATCCCTTTTAGGTAAGTATCTTTCCCCTCCAGGTCCTGAGCTTCAATAAAGTGTATCCTTAGAACACCCTGAAAAAGGAAAAGACAGGTCTATGCAGTAATCTGAAAGCTTCCATTTCATCACAGTTTAGGTAATGGTGATTTATAATTTCCACTGCGATTTCCTTAATGTGAAACTTAGTTTGGACACACTGTAAATAGAGGGATATCAGTGATGATCCATACACACAATATTCTTAGCACTCAGGAGATTCCTGGAAAGAAAAACTGTCATCAGCCATCAGAAACATGTCAGTTACATCAAGAAATACCACACTACTGGAAGTGAGTAGCAATAAAGAGTAACAACTTTTAAGAGAACCACACTAACAGTAATTTACAGTGATAATACAAACCACATGTTATGTTTAGGCTGTTTGAACTGTATTTCAGCAAGTAATACATTTAAGATTCTAGAAAATCACAAAAACAAGTATTTCTTGGTGTACTTATGAAACATTAA
The DNA here is from genome assembly GCA_013400415.1 of Scytalopus superciliaris. Taxonomy (NCBI): domain Eukaryota; kingdom Metazoa; phylum Chordata; class Aves; order Passeriformes; family Rhinocryptidae; genus Scytalopus; species Scytalopus superciliaris. The sequence goes on from VXBX01004000.1 coordinate 321,016, forward strand.
CTCCACAGAAATTGCTTATAAATTAAATTAATTCTTTTCAGCAACTGGATTCACAGTAACTTGTACTACTGCAGCAATCCTGTTTAGAAATTCAGATTTATGTCTTTTTACAATTACTACCACAGAAAAAACTAAATGCCAGATTATTAGTGTTGCCAGAGACATGCTTACCTTTGGTATAGGAAACCGCAGTTGAGCAATCTGCACTTCGCTGACAAGGGGGACTGTAATTCTGTTTGGAAGGACCAAGTAGTTGGATATTATATCCAGTATTATTGTATCTGATAAACCACTGTTGGAGAAAAGAATCCTCAGTTACTTCGTAAGAATCAGAGATGTTATGTCACACCAATATACTCCTTTTGCTGCTTAAAAACCTAAATGGAGAAAACATTTACCTTTCCTGAGGGTGCAGAAAACATATCTGGTCTAAACAATTTTTTTTAAAACAAAGGATTCTTGCCCAAATGGCCACCAGGTGGAAGCAGCTGACACTGAATAGCAGAAGCCACAGGGACAAATATAAAGTTCCCATTTCCCTGCCACAGCCAAATTCCCCCTCACCCCCACCTTTTAAAACCAGCCAGGGTAGAAAGCTATTGCATAAGTTTTCCTGCCTGCATTGCACATAACCAAGCAGATGATAACTGTTTATTTCCTTTTGTATTTCACAAATTATTTAACTGTCCCTGGAATTTGGCTGCTCATTCCTGGATTGTTATGAAACCAGTTGTCCTCTTAAGCTGGGAGGACCCTCTTTTAAACCAGCGACACGCTGAAAAAAAGCTCGTGGCTAAGTGTAGCCTAGGGAAGTAAAACAGGTTTTGTTCTGTGAAAAGGGAGTGGCAGTGCAATCACTCTGGTAATGAATCATTTAAAAACCCAACCCCGCACCCTTCCACAAACACAGAAAAAAGAACGATTTCCTAAGCTACAAGTTCACCCAGTTTGGGTCTGAACTGGCAACAAATGGGTTCGTTTCTGGGTACACAGAACTGCAGGGGCACAATGCCCTATGGAAGACAAGCACCCAGAACATTTCAGAGTATGTACAAAGGCTCAGAGAGTAAAATTTTAGAAACGGTGGTGATCCTCTGAACTGCAGGTGCCCTCTGGCAAAAGCTGGTGGAGCTGCTTCAGGGATGAACGATTTCTCCTCCTAAATACACTTCAGGATTCCCTTTTAGCAGTCTGTGAAATCAAGATGCAGATAATGTTTGCTAACTTAGAACATTTCTTGGACAAAGCACTTGTGTGTAAGCACCTTGGGAGGTTTTCTTAAGACTGACTCTGCAGCTGAGAGGAGCTCTGACTCAGGAGGTAACATATAAAAACAAAAATGCTGCAGTGTGAAATGCATATATAATACATTTTTGTTTGGGAATAAAGTTTTGTGGTGAGCAATAACCTCTATGCTAGAGAAGGGTAACACAATGAATCCATTAAATACAAACTGGCCCATCAGAAAAGCACACTGATCTTTCATGATAGAGACTTGCAATCTGTACAGCCTGTATCCCCCTGGCTGCCCACTTCCACTGCAAGCCAGAGGAACTGTGGTACATGACAGAACGTGGCTGACTCTTTCATGGTTCAACAAGAACAGAAGGAGCTCAAGGCTGCATCAAGATCAATGGACACGTCTGCAGACTTGTGGTTAGGAAGAAGTGACAGTGGATAATGTTAAGATACTGCTCAGAGAAAAAGTCTCCACCCCACTTCTGTGAGTTAATTCACATCTGTCCTAAAAAGGAGTCTTCATTCCCCTTTATACAGAGCTTATCCAATCATATTTACGAAGATTTTCATTCTACATGAACCCCAGCAATTCATAGTTGCAGTAATTCTTAAGACAACTACTACCAGAAGAGAATGATGTTATCTGAAAAGTGGCTTCCTTTAGCCATCATTTTCAGTTCCATTTTGCTAAACATCTAGTTTTCAGTTTATGTGTGCTAAAACTTCTCTGAAACAAGCCAAGAACATAGAACTCATTATTTTGTTAGAGTTGACATAAACATTGAAGATAAATTGAAGATAAACATCTCAGTGTCTTAACATCAAAAGGGAAGAAAAAGGCTGAGATGATGGTAACTTCACAAGCAATAATCACACTTCTAAAAATACTAATCTGAAGGCAAAACTTCAGTAGGAAGATCAGATAAGTTTGGTTTGTTTCTGCTTTTGTTAGTGTCCTTGCCTGGAAAGAAAACTCTTTATGCTCAGTGTTTAAGAGCAGATTAATAGAGAAAAATAACTAACCTAGGTCAGAGAACGCAAAAGAGCAGTGCAAGAGAGGCAACTTGATAGAAAGGTTGTTATGTTCTTTTCTAGTATTTAGTTAACATCACAGACATTATGAAATTAGCTACAGGCATAAATAAACCCACTCTAGACTAGCAAAAGGTTCAGGGATTGACTTATGTTCAAATAAAGCTACAGCAAATCTCCTTAAAAAAGAGAAAGAAACAGCCAGAAACACAACACAGCCCAGCCACTGGAAGGATTCACAATCCTTTCTGCTGGGACCAAACCCCAACTCTGTGATGCCAAAGGTCAGTCTCATAATTTTATCCCAACATAAATGCTTGAATTGCGGTAAAACACTTGAGAAAAAGAGCCAGCATTAATGAAATTTCACCAAGTTGTACACAAAGAAATTGGACTCCTAGAAGGTAGCAGATATCCTGTCTTCAAAAATACAGAGCTGAAAAAGAACACTGGCAATCTTAACTAATGGATTAAATGGATTCTAAAACAGCATGATGGTTTCAAGCTGTTTAAAACTTATCTAGTATTGGCCAATTGGAATGCTCCCAGATACAAAACATTCTTCACAAATACAAGGTGAAAATGACAATATTTTTCATTAGTTTGTTACTTAAGAAGTCTGATCTATGGATAACAGAGACAAAACACTAATCAAGCAATAGAGAAAGATGTATCAATTTCAAAACTTAGGCGGATACATCGCTGATAAACAGCTTCCTAAGATCATAAAACTCTTAACTGTTATTGGTTCTAGGTATAATTATTTTTTCAATTCATAAAAATGAGAGAAATGTGAAATGTTTCATATAGTTTATTAGACTGTGCCTTCAAAATCTGTTTTACTGCAGAAAAATAATTGGCAGTTACCTACTCCTTTGTAGTGTTCTCTGTTTAGCTCTACCTATTTTTTTCTCACAGAATAGGCAGCTATGTATTTTTCCTGTGCTGTCCTTATTCATACTGCAGCCACAGCACATCTCTCACTGCATAGTTTTTACTGCATCTCAAGCAACTGTAACATCTTCCCATCACCCACATCTCGTCCTGACAGCACCTGAGTATTCTCACAGCCTCGCTCCTCCTCACAGAGAATTTTAATTCCACTTCTAAGCTATACTAATGATGAAATATGAAATATTTCTGTCTCTTTCTCCTTGTGGAAGTCACATAGGAAGAGCACTGGAAGTTATTAACAGCTGACAGGGACGCTTCCAGCAGCAGATACAGAAATTCAATTAGCAGAAGGCATTTGCAAGCAGAGTATGAATAAGTAGCTCAGTGTGCAGCCAAAAGCCACAGGACTAAGGAGGTACCTGTGGCAGCAGCAATTGTTCATTGTTGTTTAGAACAACTACAATATGTCAAGTTGTCATGCCAAAATACACAAGTTATCTATACAGATAAGTAAAGCAGACACTGCACCAAAGAAACCCTGGCAAGGTAGAGGGAGCATGAGTCACGGCAGCTACAGTTACTATGGAAACCATACCACATCTACATGGCACCACTCTGTGCATGTGTGGCCAAGTTTGGTTGCTCTGGAAACCATAAACTTGAGTTATTTAGCAAGACTTTGTTTACATCTGAGGCTTTGTGTTTGCAGTCAGGCAAACATGCAGCAGGATATGAATCTCAGGAGCCTAGTAAGCTTAAGCACTAAATGTAAATTTAGTCCTGTTATGTCAAAAGAGTGAATTATTGCTCAGGAGCTGTATTTTGGAAGCCATTTTCTCTCACTCATGAAGAAAATCTCTTCCCTCAGAGGCAGCCTTAAGCAGGTTTGAAACGTGAGCAATTCTTGCAGCCATTAACCTACTTAATGCAAGTGCTAATTTCAAACTGCTCAACTGGGATTCCATGCAATGGCTTCACGTGTCTAAGTGAAGTAAAACCTGCTTCACTTGCAAAATTGAGCACTGAAGGATTAATTTAATACCTAAATTCAAACCCTGTTTTTAAACAATAAAAAATAATTCTGGAGTCAGCCAGCTCTTGGGAGTATGGGATCTAACAAAAGGGACAGTCACTAAAGACAGGCATGTATCAGATCCTCCATTAGCTCCTTAGCCATTGTCTCCATATTAAAAAGCCCCTGGGTATCTATTACAACTTGATAATTATGAATATATTCATGGATTTAATTTTATCAGGACTGCAAGGATTCAAAGCTGCCAGGTTTTCTCCTCTATAGACGCTTTTTTCTCTGGGGTTTTATCATGTGGTATTACTAAAAGCTCTGCATAAGGTAAGCATTTTTTATAGCTAGATATGGTCAAGATTTTTGCCTCTCCATTTGATCTTCACATAATAAACTGAGAGCTTTAAAATTAGGTACCTAACGAGATCTTTAGAAAGTTTATTTGAGTACAGTCTTTAGGTATTTCTAACTACCTTTACACAAGCAAGCAGAGGTGGACTGGCATACAGAGGCAGGAGCCAAGATGCTGTGAACCCAGTGGCATTAAAAAAAAAAAAAAAGGGTTCTTTGTCTTTCTGCTGTCCTAGGAGCTGGCAGCTGGGAAAATCACAAGATTCTGGAGATCTGGAAAGGCTGAGAACACTAAAAAAAGCAGATTAAAAATTATATTTTCAAAATATTGTTAACAAGACCCATTAGATATACTTTTGATGTACTTTGACTTGGTGAAATCACTACCTTCTGCAAATTGAGCAATTTCATGTGATTCTACACCTAAAAATGATTTCATTGATGGCCTTCAGATTTCCTGGGGTTAGTAGGGTGCAGACATATCAAACACTGCTTTAGGTATACTCACTTCAGTCCCGGAACATCCAGAAGATTGGTCAGTCCAGTCCAGTTAATTTCCAAAAGCTGTGAATTTCAGAGAAAAGAGGGAGGGAAAAAAAAAAGAAAGAAAAAAAGAAAAGCAACTTAGAATTCATAACACTGAAGAAATAAACCTAATCACTGTAGATTCTGATCTGTGGAAAGTTAATAACCAGTTTCCAGGATTTTCTTAAACCAACCAACAAAACCCTTTTCCATTCTGAGGAATTTTTAGACATGTTTTTAACACAGTTATAAAAACTCACCATTCTTTTACCCACCCTTTAAACACACACACATCACACACATGTACACAGGATCTCCTCCATACATCCAATACTGAATAACGAAATGTGGTCCTGTTTTCTGGAGTATTTTTGGATTCACCATAGACCTGTTACAGCTGAACAGTCATCAATATGAATTTGCAAAAGTGTAATAAACTGATGAAGAATCCCATGCGAGACCAGGAAAATAAGAGACCCAGAAGACAAATTAAGGTGGAAGAAGTACATGACAACAGCTTGCAAATATAGAGGAGGCTGTTTTCAGTGACAAAGAGACAAATTCATTCCAGCACTGACACAGTAAAGAAGAAAGGTATTAACAGGAATCAAGTACCAAAGTGAGAAAAATCCTCAGAAATAATTAATAGGAATAAGTAATTGCTAAATTATATATACTTTCCTCACTGAAAAACTTTACTGAATATTATGCTGTATGAAGGTATGTATTCTGTTTCAGGACCACTGAAACAGTTACATTAACTGTTCCACAGCTGCAAATATGGGGGTAAGAGCCACCTTCCTTTTTGCCAGAAAACTTCCTTCTTTCCCCATCATGGCAGAATCCCATCGAGGAGTGTCTACAGAGAGTCACAGATCCTGCTTCAGAGGTTCCCTCTTTATAGAATCACACTAGATGCCTATGTGAGGGAAACTACATTCAGACTAAGCAATCTATTTGGCCATATAAATTTGTCATATATGAAACCAGACTCAGAATCTGAAGTGAAAAAATTCTCTAGTAGTTGTACAGAGATTGCTGATTTTCATCCTTCTTCAGGTAAAAGCACAAAGATATCACTGACTGCAGCACCACTTTGTATTCAATGTCTTTTTTCAAGTATCTCATTTACAACTACTTTGCCCACTTTCTATTAAAATACTAGCAGGATTATTTTAGTGAGAAAAGGCTAAGGAACGTCTATTTATGGAATGCTAGCAAGGCTAAATGGCAGTAATATCTTCTGGAAGAGGATAAGATCTTAGCTAAAACTCATATAGTATACTGAACAGTCTTTTTCTTCTTTCCTTTTTTTTTTTTAAGGTGTTATGATTTCTTTTCTACATGATTATCAATTTAAAGCTATCAGTTTTTCATTTCCAAATGAAAAAAAAAAAAAAGAATCAGAAATAATTTGTTATTAAGTGGTTTCTTTTCACTGGTATGTTGCACAGTTCTACAATAATAAACTGTGAGCCAGAACACAGAAAATTTATATTTAGGAAAACTAAGAAATTGCAGTACATTCTTCTTTGAAACTTAGTTGTGCAAATTATTAGTATATATTCTCCAATCTCTTCCTCATCCTAAATTTAAAAAAAAGAAGGGAGAACTGCACCAGGACAAAACATCCAACTTAGTGTGAATAACTTCAGTTTTGTACTGCTTCCTCAATCCGGCAAACCCACAGATGTTTCAGTAACACAGCAGACAAGTAGCTTGGTAGTAGGTGGTAAGACTGACCACAACTTAAGTTTTCAGACTAATTCTCTTGTTCTAATCACAAGTTTTAACTTACATTATGTGACACTTAAAAGATCTATGCAGTCTACCAAGGATCTGAAAGAAACAATTTTATACTGTTTTAGGACAAAGAACTCAGTTTATTATATGACATGTTGTTTGTTTTTTTCATTATTCGTAGGCAAAATAAAAGGCAAACACACACCATAAATACCTCCAAAAAGTGGTCCCTACCCCAAGGTGTTTGTACCTGCATCTCATATTTAACAGTTTTACATAATGTTTTCAGACTAAATAGGAAACAAGAAAATATTTGCATTTCCTTTTCCTGTTTTGTTTAGTGTATTGCATATGGCAATTAACACAGCAAAGTCCTGTGCTGTCTCCTCAACAGACTTAACCCAATAAATGCATTGAGCAACATAATGCATGTTGAAATTCAGCATTGAGAAACATCTCCTACACTCGACCTGAACATGTGTCATAGCAGTTTCTGTATTAATTGTCACAATCCAAAACAGAATGAAGAATAACCTAACAGATGCAACTGAGAATTCAAAGATTTTCCACTGATGTGACTAAAAAGCATTTCAAAAAGGTTGCAACAGCGTATGAAACACATGCAGTCCTATGGAACAACCTCACTGTCAATACTTTGATTATTACACATCTCTTCTCAAAAGCACAGCTACCAATTCATTCTGACATCAGTCCCTAGAGAATAAAGAATGTAAAAAATAATTACACAAAAACCTTGAAAAAACAGTGCTACTGAGAGTGGCCATTTAGACAAGAAATGCAATTAGTGCATATAATATCAGAAATTCTCTTCATCCATTTATTATTCAGGAATAAATACAAAGGCCAATTTCAGAAATGTTAAAGACAAATCCTCTCCCAGTCAAAGTTGAAGCTCAGAAATTAAAAAACATTATTAAGGCTAAGCACTTTACAGGATTATTAGAAAAGCTTTGCAAATAAATCTTAAGCCATTAAATGTTTTAGAAGGAATATGAACCTTCCAACTCCTGACATAAGTCAAGCTTTTGCTATTTGGCCTTTGAAGGTAAGTTCTCCTTGCAGACAAGATCTGCTACATTTGCCCACCACAGAGCTTCCTTTCCAGTTTCACCAGAAGCACCCAGCAGGAACACACACTGTAATCTTAAGTCTACAGGTATTAGTGACAAAAGCTTTTTTCTTTTCTTTTTTCTACCTTTTTTTCTTAAGTTTTAGTGCTCTATCTCTCCCTGCCATCACCCCGACATTCCTTTGAATAAGATTGTTTCAATTCTGCACTTGGCTTTCAAACCATCATATCAGCATAAGATACACCTTTTGTAATGTAAGAAAACAAAGAGTTTTCCAGCTCAGACAAAAAAAAAGTCTTATACCTGCAGTAGTATAGAAATAGAACTTGCAGCAGATAAACTCATAGTAGACTGAGAAAGGGAGGCAAATCTACAGAACTGCTTGTTATGCAGGAGGGAGCCCTGCTAGCCACAGTCCAACCAAATAACAAGGATTTTCGTTCTACATCTTGGGCATTGCCGTGCCATGACTTGCTGGAGGAGATGATTCCCTAACTTGTGGTTCTGACTGCAAGTTAAAGCAACGTCACCATCATAACTAACTGAAGAGCCCTATGGAGAAAAAGGGAGCAAGCAAAAGACAGATGAGTCTTCTATGAAGCACTGAATATAAAAATATTCCATGTTTTAAAAAATAGCTTAACAGTATAATTGCCTTCTCTGCCACCGCTTTGAGCAATGCGTAATTCTCTTAGTTTAGCTAAATTCAGGGAATGCCAGCTGGTTCTCTGCAGCACAAAAAACAGGGCACTGGAAAGACTGTGTTCAGGATTTGTCACCAAGTGAAATTCTGCCAGAAGCCAGAAATGATGTGGTGTCTTTCCACAGCACATTGCAGAGAGGTGATATGCCTTGCAGGGACTCTCACCAGCCAGCTCACTGGCCTGGAGCAGGATTTCAGACACCAGTTACACTTTCCAATGCAGCAGTATGTGTGTCTTGGTACTCAAAGCTCTTTCAAGTCTTCCTCTGCTCAGAGAAGTGAAAACAAATTATGTTTCCTCCATTAAAACCAAGAAATTCATGTCTTATCAAGGCTCTGTACTGAAAAGTAATGCAACACAAACTGAGAAGAGTTTAAAAAAGTTTAAAAATAAACCCCTGTAGCCTCTAAGAAAAGGCTAAAACTGATGAGCTTTATACAATATTGGGTGTTCTCAGTACTCTAGAAACCTTTACAGAGGGAAAAATATGTACTGGAATGTAGAATACACTGGGCCATAAATAAAGTTCACAGCCACACAAAAGGCAGCTTCTAACACTGCCAGCCTTGTGGCTTGATTTGGCTGCCATAAGCACTACTAATTTCTCAGAAGAGAAGCCACAGAGTATTTTAAAATGCTGATTAACAACTTCCTGCTGATCAAGTTATGGAAGCACAGAACTTCTGCAGGAAAAATTTAAGCTCTACTATAGGGAACAGTGACACAACTCCACGGGATAAGCTGTGATTCTTCTCAGAAATTTATTATAGGGAAGGCATTAATATGCCCTTTTCTGTTAGCTGCGAATAGTCATGCAGACAGGGTACAATTTGCCTGTAAATAGAGTGCAACCCATTATCACTGCAATGCTCAGTGCTAACAGTATTGTAATAATTTAAAAAGTAACATTATTCAGTATATCTCCCCAGTAAATACATAATAAACTCAGCCTCTCAAATAAGGTTTGACTCCACAATATTTATAAAGTATTACACAATTGCTATAGAAAACAGCACATCTCTGCACAGGAACTGTGTTTTTCAGCTGTAACTCTCTCAAGAGTTAAGTGAGACAACTGCTAGAGAAAAAAAGATGGGTAGTTGAGGGAGTGAGAGAGCAGACCAGTTTCCGAGTTGAAGTGACCAGAAGGATCACAGTTGATGTCACACAAATCCACCTGCTGTTCTCCAGTGTCAACTCCTCACAGCTTCACTTCAAGCCAGTTCTCTCCACCTTCTACTGCTTTCTACCTTTCTACCAGTCTGCATTTTGGCCCACACCCTCACACTGCTCTTAGCAATCCCCTGATTCTCTAGTGAGCCAACTCAGGATGCTAAAATACATCTGAAGGACAGGAAACTGGACATTTCATGTTGTCTTTAATATTCTGCCAGCTTATGTCCCTTAAGCAGCCTCCTCCTCCAGGAGCAGAAGTTTCAACTCTAATTTAGGAGAGACGATAACACTGAATGGGAGGGCACAAAGGAATATGCTACTGTGGAAGTACCAACTGGGATGGCCCTTAAAACATCCCATAAGCTACCAAAATTTAAAATCACTGAAAAAATTGAAGTTATAGCAAATTGTATATATGCTGAGTAACAGTGCAAATCATTCTCACTTTATAAGCAACAGGAGTAATTCTTAAATATTATTGTAACATTACCTACACATCAGCATTTATCCAGGTGTTTCACAAAAGCCTTTAAAAGAGGTTATAGAGTTTTGAAGTGAAGATACTGACAGTCTCATATATCAAAGGCATTTTTGATCAACTAAAAGCAAATCATAACATTCTTCTGCATTTTACACAACCACTTTATGGTTTCTCCAGCCATTTCACTAGGATTTGTTCTTGCTGCAAGCACTGTTTTCGAATCTAATTTTCATCAATACTTGTAATTTTTAAAGTAATATCCAGCCAATATTAAATGAAACTAAACCAATATTAAAATAAATCAAAACTACAGGACAGAACTAATCTGTGAAGTGAGAAGAGGGAGAGCAGTGCTTCAGTCAGCAAGTGGGAAGGCAAAACTGAATCTAAAAATGAGAGCTTTAGAAGAGCTGCCCACTTTTCCTGGAAGACGTCCTGTTTTCCAGCCGTTGTTCTTTTTAGAACAATAGTATTAGTATTTTCATGTGTTTATTTTTTTGGGAGGGTGTTGGTTTGGGTTTTTTTTAAAGAGAAAAAGTTTGTGTTAGGACACACCTTCAATATTGAGTGTGCCACTGAACAAGCTTTTGAAAATGACCAATTTGCAGTACAACTATAAGCCATATACACTTCTACAACTGAATCAAAGTCAAAATAACTATGTACTTACTTGTCCTAAAAGGAAAAGAAAACTGAAACTTTGAGAACCCAAATATCTGGTAAATATACATAATGAGAAGTATGTAAACAACCTTACAAATCCTGACTATTTACACAGTGCTACCTTCTCTCCAGCATTGACACTCAGAGATTTAAAAGACTACTTCAAACATAAGAATCCACATATGTCTTTCCCTTGAGATCTACGTATTTGGACATATGTTGATGAAACTTTTAGTACCATTTTCACAATAATAACAACAGAACACAGTATATAAGAAGTTTCATACAATGTAAGAACTCTTGAAACATTAAAAACTGCATGCATTACTGAGATATGAGACTGGTAAACTCATTAAACAAGTATGCTCAGAACCATTAATTTAGGCCATGTTGCCTTATATAGTCATTAAGGCCAGCAAACAGATGATACAGAGCAAGAGGAATTGTTGCCAGTTACTTTAGACTGGAAAATATGAGAACAAAATCTAATGCTAGCTGCCAACTCATTCCTCTTCTCTTCTAACAAAAATATTTAAGAAAAGCTTTCCTGGGCTGCAGCCACTTGCTCTCTAGTAAGAGGACAGAGTTTGGGCACTGCTATTATAAGCATTATTTTGCATTTTTCTACAGAAGTTAGAAAAATAAACACCAAGAAAACACACTGCAGTGGGGAGAGATGTTTGCTTGGAAAAAGCTGAGCAGCCACATATAACTGTAAAAATTATGAAATAACTTAGATTATCCTTTGAACCATTCACCCTTAGGTTTACTCAGACCTTGACCTCTAGCTTAGTTTGTAACTGAAAGGAGCGTGAAAAATACTTTTAATATTTTTGTAACTGAATATTTTGGGGGAGGGCTTGATTTTGAATAGTCTAAAGCGATACTACAGCCTACTTCCCATCCTTTTTTGTCCCACTAGATCAACCAAATACCTAATAAAGTGTCATGGGGATAGGAGTAAAGGCAAAATTACTACGCACAAAACATTTCCCCAAGTTCAGAAACTGACCACAAATGAGATCTGTTTCGTTTGATGTATTTTCAGTTTATTAACTCAGGTGTCCTAGTTAAGCACTCTGCAGATGCACAACACTTAAAGCGCATCAGAGACAGTAAGGACTGGGCACAGGTACCGGACATAAAATCTCCTATAGGGCTCTCTGGGAGTCCCAGAAGTGGGAGGTTTGGATACATGCTACCAGAGCATGATAATGGGAAGCAGAGAAGCATCAGGAACTGCTTACAAGGATGCCTGCTGCTGATTCCTCCCTGCCTATCCACTGCCAGCTTTCCTCCTTTTCCCCCAGAAAGCACCAAAGCAGGGGCAGCTGCAGGAGGTGCCCCAGGGAAGTGATCCAGACACGGCTCCGGCACCGAGTGTGTCAGAAGGGCTTCTGCAGAAGGACCATACACTGCACTCACTTTCTCAGTGAATACAAAACAGGACTGAAAAAGACAACAAAAACCACATCCAGAACATGTTCCCATAAGAAAGGAAAAAAAAAAGCAAGCCTCTGTCCACACAGCTCAACTCTTCTCCCTGCTGCTCTAAAACAGAATGTTTGCATTTATGTTGTTTACTGGATGGCCCCTGCAGTGAGCTGGGTGCTGTACTGAGCCTGCAAATTGTTTGGGAGAGCACTAAATAGCAAAATAATATCAGAGAGTACACTAACAATTACATAGTACAAACCAGCATAAGGCAGCATTCAGTACTTGTCAGGGCCATGCTTAGTTTGTTAGTATAAACATGAACAGATGCCCTACACTGGTACTGCTCAGCCAGAGGGTAAAAATGAGAGGAAACTTAAGCAGTCATCTCCTAATGTTTAGATTCACTTCAAAGAAATGTGTGGAAATCCAAAGTTGGCTCATTCAAAATGTACTTTCCCAACTATTTCCAAATAAGAGCAAGGATATTTTATCAGCTTTGCATGGAATGATTCACGTTTACAAAAAATCTCACTAAATTGGCCACAAGATATTTCCAAATTCTTGTATACTTTACTAAGATTTAAGTCTACATTCCCTCTACCCAAGCACACACAGTTTCTCTAGAGAGATGAAACAAATCACATAAGTGATGCAAGTGACACCACAAGCTTTTTCTAGTCCATACATAAACACCCATACAAATCCATCTTTTCAACAAGTTAGCAAAAAATTTACCACAGGACATTTGTTCAAAAAAACTGTGTTATAAGAATGTGATTTCTCTGAAGAAAATAACAGCATACCTACCAAAGCTGTTGAAGTAAAGAATTTGCTCCCACCCCCAAAGCCTTGAAAAGTAAATGAACTTTTCAGAGTTGCAGACTGCTGAGGAACCAAGATGATCAATTTGAGATATTTTAAAGTGTCTAAACCCATATACTTGTAATTTATGACCTAGCAGTTTGAAACTGTTAAATCTTTACCTCTCACCTTTCAAGGTTTAATTATAACATATCTAAGAAGCAAAAGCTTCCAATGGAAAATATACCTTCAAGAGATAGAAACAATTAATTTCTTTAAAGATGTCTGTGTGGCATAAGAATTTCCATAATGTTCACATTTTCTACTAAGCTCTCTTTCCGGTACTTATTACAAGCAGTATCAAACTTGAAATTGCTGAAACTGGCTGACACACACAGCTACAGCATCAAAGAATTTTCCACCAGCAAGTGTGATATGTGTATTATGCTCTCCTTTGTATTTTTATAAAACAAGATTTGTTGAGGTGCTGTGCCTAAAACTGAAAGCATTTGTGGGTTGTCCTCTTGTTTACACTTACCAATGTGGCTGGATCATTTTCATACCAGCAAGACTTTGTTGGCTCACCTTTGTTTCACTATTAATCCTGCCCAAATGTGCACTCTGTCCTAGCACATATTCCAGCTGAATTATGTGACATTCTCTTTCCTTTCAACTTCTGAACTTTTGAATTCCAATTCCATCTCATTATGTGCTTCAGCCATCCTCATACTTGGGTTGTTGGTAAATGTAATGGAAATTGCCCACCTGCTATCTAGGACAAAAACTTCACAGTAGGTGGGTAATTTCAAAAAAAACATTCTAAATTTAATTTGTGCTAACACCAGCATGGTTTTCAAAACAATCTTGCACAGATTTTGTGAAAGCTTAACTTAGACTATGTTACCTGCAGACTGTCATGGGGACAGCAACAAAAGCTTTTTTACAACAAACCTACATGGTATTTATTGATATTGGTCTTTCCTTATCCAAAAGACTTGTAGGAAAAGTTTGACAGCTTTGACAAAACACACTTCCAAATTCCAAGGTAATTATTATCCATCTTGCTTTTTTCTACTATTAATAAAACTTGTCCACTATTTATTCGGAAAAATTTAACCACATGGCAGTGATTTTTCCTTTTGCTGATTAATTCTTGCTCCATCATTTTCTGACTACTGTAATCAGAACTCTAAAAAGAGTAGAAAAGAGAGATCAAAGTGCTTACAGGTTTCCTAAGGAAGAAAAGAGATAGTGCTCCAATTAGGGGCATGTCTCCAATTAGTGGTTCCAGGATAACCCTCATGGTGCCATGGATCTGTAGAAGGAGATGAAAAAAGACAATGGAATTGACCTTAGTTCAAGTTTTAAATAAAATTTATTCACTGGCAATGCTCAGACTTCTAATTCATTACATTCTTGCTTATGGAAGATTTATATATCTCTATAGCTTTACATGTCTTCACACAATCACTTAGCAGTTGGGCTTACAAATTCATTACATTCATCTACATGATGCTGCATTGTGTAAGTGGTAATTCTGCTAAAACTACGAAGCAGACTATTTATAAAGCTCAGTGTAAACAAATGTGCCACAAGAAACAAGAAATGGCATCCACAGGGTACTAGAACAAAAGCAGATAAACAAAGGTATGTGAAGATACCCACATGTAAAAGAGCAAAGTAATTTCCCTGATTAGAGAGAGAACTGTTATCAGAAAGTTAAGGAAGTCTCATCAGAAGGCAAGGCCACTAACAGTAATTGCACCGAAACTAATGATTACATCTAATACTGAAATATTAAATAAAAAAAAATGTTAAGCTCCATGGTCCCTTTATGAACTGACACATCATATGAACATTGGCTTGATGTGAAATTATCAGTTTAACTTTCAGCTAAGTCATGTTACTGAAATTACTATGCAATACCAATACTGTTCAATTTAGAAAACATTAATAAGCAACAAAACCACACAATTACTGGTTCTTTCTTATAAATTATTTCACCAGAAAGTGATTTGCGGATATCCAAATTTAAAAATAATTAAATTTACCTGTATACTTTTCACACCAGCTCTGCAGAAGTATCTCTTGATCTCCAAATCAATTTCACAGTTTCCAACAAAACTAAACCAAAAAAGAAAGCATACATTTCACTTTTATAGACCGAAGTACACTGTTAGTTCTGTTTTGCACTGTCATGACAACATATTTTGTGTCTCGGTTTATGTACAAGAAATGCACGTTGAAACATTAGAACGTAAAGTCAAGTTTGTAAAAACACCCTCTTCAAAATGTCACCACTGTCATCCAGATCACTCCAATTAATACCCAGGCATGTTATCATCTCCAGAGGGTTGCATGAGGGAAAGCACACAAGTGGCCTTCCTTTTGGGAAGTAACAGACACAGAATTCCCACTCCATTTCAGGACAACTCTCCATAGATCTCACTGATAGCACAGGTACCCAAATCCACTCTCATCTACTACAGAGAAGCACTAGAGAGAGATGGTGGTTCTGCTAAAAATGAAAGTTGTCTGAAATATTCATAGACTTACAAATCAGTCATATTTAGAATTTCAGTAACCTGAGTATGCTGAGCTGATTGATCCTTTAAGCAAGTTTTAAGCAAAAGACAGTTGAGCCCTGCCTGAAGTGGGAGAACGCAGGAAGCAAATTAGGGAATAATATATTTAAAATGATGCAAGTTTTTCCTTGAACAGTTCCTGCATCCCATTTTTGGGCATGCAAGGTCAAATGATTGAAATCTTGCAGATGTTGCCCTGTATCTCAGATCTGTGGAAGATGACAGAAGAAGCCTCATCTATTTTCATCATGCTACAAGGCTAAAAGTTTATTTACACACAACTCAGGCTTGCATTTTTAGCTGCTTTTTCTGTATCTCCATGGAAGTTGAGCATTTACCAGCAGAGTTGAGCAATTTTTTTTCCAAGAACTGCTGGTGCTCAGAGACACATTGGTTCTGAAAACAAACAAATGCCAAGACTCAACAAGGAATTCAGGAAGAAAGCTTGAGACTGATTTAGCAAGGGAACTGGTCAGTGACTCCATAGGATGAGAGCTAAAAAACCGAAACTCAATAGACTGAATATGATGCTACAGTTAGGGAGAGACCAGCTGGATGACAGAACTAGCTAAGAAGTTACAGGTTGTAACAGGAGGACAAATAAAATCTGAAGAGCTTTCTGAACAGACTGCCCAGTTATAAAAACAGAAGAAGGAACCAAGTGGGATGGATATAAGGCAGCTTAAACAAAGCCAGACACTGCTGCAAGGAGGGGCAAGTAGTTTCTTCTACAGGGCATCCTGTTCCAGATTTGGCAGCAGAGCCCAGGTTGCTGCACATGAGGTTCCTCAGGCTGTTAAGTGAAACACTGTTGAGTTGTGTTCAGGAGTATGATGGAACCTTATTACAAAAATGTCTGGGGAATTGCAAACAAAATGGAGTTGCTCTCCTCATGGGGCATTTTAGGATCAAGTCAAGGTAACATAAATTTCTCTCACAGTAAAAGCAAGACTCCTGCTCCCTCCCCCTGACAACTGATGGCTATGAGCAACTACCAGAAGAAAACACTGGTGAGAGTTGCTGCATTTCAGATATCCATTACCCAAATCACCTATAGCCTCCTCTGCCCTGTGTGTCGTGGTGCTGTCTTGTTGGGATTTCAACAAATACAAATCTTATCAATCCCTTAAACAAAAATAATTAATAGCACCAAGACTTTCTTCTAAAAATCCAACACTGGAATTTATTTTTGACAATTCAGAAGATAACACTATGCAGAATCCTTTTTGTTCAATGACCAGTTTGGGGAAGTGGAAGACAACAACATGATGGGGTCTATGTCAAAGGAAGGTGACAGTTGCTTTTCTTGGAAAGAATGTAGTGTGACTGTACAGTTTAAAAATAGGTACATAACTTTTAATACACCATTTAAAACGATGTAATTTCTATTTTTAACATATCTACCTATATATAGAGATAGTAGAGATATATATAAATACACTTCCACACAAATATATATAATTGCATAACAACATGACACAGAGAAGCAAGGTCAACTAAAACCTGCAACTGAAACCTCAATCTCGACACTCTGTAGCATCACAACTATTTGTGTTATGAAGACTGAGAAGGAATATGCTCTTTTGAAAATCCATACCAACATGATGACAAACTGAAGTAAAAATAGTAACAAACTGCATTTGAGGGTAATAAGTCAACAACTTTTAATCTTATAATAAAGCTAAATATGGATTAATACCTGGCTGGGTCCATTAACAGTTGATGCCGTACTCAATTCCACTGTAATATAACATACAATCCAAAGGCTTATTTAGTAAGCAAATTCTGGACATTGGGATCATAATATCCCAGAAATATTTATGACCCCTGTAAGGTACGGAGCACTGAGATAGATTACAGTTTAATGAGGACACTCTCATAGGAATATAACAGCAGCTGCAGTGAATCAAATCAGAAGCACAATATACTGCATCTGATCATTGCAGCCCATGGAAAATCCACAGAAGACCAAAAAAAAAAAAAAAAGATAAAAAGAAAAAAAAAAAAAAAAAAGAAAAAAAAAGTAAAAAAAACCAAACCCCCAATGAATAGGACAAAAGTATTTCCCATAATACAATGATATGTGACTCTGTACACTGGACTATCTTTATTTTTAGAAGGTCTTTAGACCCTATTTTTACATCTGTCTTCTGCCAGTACAATGGTGGTGAGTTTCTCCATTCAAGTGTGCCATAGGAAAAAAATATTTCCATGCGTTTAAATCTGCAGCACAAAACTTTGTTTTAGTGCCTCCATTTTTTTGTGTCATGAGACGATGAAAAAAGTTGCATGCCATTAACAATTATTTCTTCACTTTTTCACTTTCTTACCACAGTTCACATTTAATTTGACAGAGTTTATGGATCAACAGAAAACAAGACAATCCTTAGCCTTCCCCAAGCATTTACTACATTCATGCACTTTAGCAAATGTAAGATTTCTTTTTATTAACATTTTATTTAGACTTTATCTTCATTTGCTCAAGGAGTTATAATTTTTCCCTCGCCCATCCTTTTCACCAAGAACTAGATTTTTAAATTGTAACATGAGTTTCAACAATTATTCCTCCCCTGTACTTGGCACCTCGAGTCCTGTGTCCAGTTCTGGGCCCCTCAGATCAGGAAGGCCATTGAGGTGTCCAGAGGAGGGCAATGAAGCTGGGGAAGGCTCTGGAGCACAGGTCCTCTGAGGAGAGGCTGAGGGAGCTGGGGGTGTTTAGTCTGGCAAAGAGGAGGCTCAGGGGAAACCTCATTGCTCTCTCCAACCACCTGAGAGGAGGGTTTAGCCAGGTGGGCGTCAGTCTCTTCTCCAGGTAACCAGTGACAGGATAAGAGGACATAGTCTCAAGTTGGGCCAGGGAGGTTTAGGCTGGACATCAGGAGGAATTCTGTCACAGAAAGGGTGATTAGACATTGGAATGGGCTGCCCAGAGTGGTAGAGTCACCATCCCTGGAGGTGTTCCTAAGGAAAGACTGGACGAGGCACTCAGTGCCATGACCTAGTTGACACACTGGTGTTGGGTCATAGGTTGGATTTGATGATATCACAGGTCTTTTCCTACCTAATTCTGTGATTTTGTGAATTTTTTAATGCAAACTCTACAGTAAGAGAAAGCTAAAGTGTTCCCTTTGCAAACATCATCCAGAAACTAAACCTTTAAAAACATTTTCTAGTGAGTGCTTTCAGGATTAGCTACTTGAGCTGCTTACAAGAGTGAAGTCCTCAAATGGATCCTGAATGATGCACAGGACCTATTTCAAAAGGTTCTGAAAAACACTCTGAAGCAACAATCATAATGCACTCAATAGCCTTGCAGAAACAATAAAAACTAAACCAAAACATACTCATTCTGCAATTAAAATTAAAAGCAGAACAAAACAAAAAGCCCAAAAAACCCTCAAGGATGATGCAAAAACTACTCAAATGTTTTGGAGACACACTGAAACCACTTAAATGTACTGTACAGAAGGTCCAAAGCCAAGGCACATACCCCACCACAAACAACTGACATTTGAAAGGGCTAAAGGAAACCACAACAGTGAAACTGCAGGATAAAAGGGGATTATTAAAGGAATTAATATACTTAAAAAAATTAAAATACTAAAAAAATAAAATCTTTCCTTCCTTCCCCTGCAACACTTGCCACAGAGCTTGGCTTTCTACAACTATTCTAATGAATGCTTAGAGATTGTTTTCCTTCTCAACTCTATTTAGGGAATGAAGGCTTATAGAAAGCTCCTAACTTTAAACTTAGAAATAAATTAAAATTAGAACAAAATAATTTAACTGGAGATTAAAATCTAAAGGGATAAATACTCCAAAGGATGGACCTTTCTCCAGCAGTGAGACTTCTTCATAATCTTACAAAACTGCAATGAAGTTGATTCCCTAAGACATAGTTTCGGGTTGGTATCTGTACATAACTCTAAACATGCAAAGAACACTTAGGACAGAGACACTTATTCTTCCTGTTACTACTGAAACAATCCCAGTGATGGACTCTCAGAGGATACATAAAACAAAGTATTTAAAAAAACCCCAAACATTAAACAGTAACAATTGACACTGGGGTGCTCTCTGTCTTAAACTTAGTAAAGATCTTTGAAAAAGGGCCCTTTCCAATTGAGGTGTCAAGGAGAAGGTTTAAACATAAAGCAGGACTTGCTTTGATGGTGATTTTGTCTAAGTCTTAATTCCTGGAAGCTTGAGAGTGACTCCATAGCTCTTGTTTCCATTTTCTTCCTGAAGCCTAAGCCATCAGCAATAGGGACAGGCTGTTGGCTTAAATGGGCTCAGCAGTATTATTGTTATTTAAACCACTTCAAGGAACTTATTTCAGCTTTTAGATTGGATCCTCCTGCAGCTCTTTACCACTTCTCTAAGCAGATTGTATTCTAATGTTATGAGATAGGTCTAGGTAACAGGACATTATTCCTGAAATTTTTGTACAAACCTACCATCCTACCCTGTCCTCCTGTGGGAATAATCCTGCTTTAAAGGGAAGAAATGGTCTTGGAAGACTTAACCCCACTAATGTCTCAAAACCAGCTTCTCAAAAACAATTTCTCTGCACTGTGTCCACAGTGGTCAGCCAAGACTGTTTTCCTGAGGGCTTACATTCTGAAGAGGTGAGGCTGTTCTCACACTGCTATTGAAAGTGGCAGCAAAGAGAAAGCTGAAGGGAATTTCGCCTTTGGGGCTAACACATCCATCCAGTGAAATAAACTCTCAGGAGTCAATCCTGCTGTATTTTGTCCAGCAATAACAATCCCTGACTGGGATAGCTGTCTCTTTCCTACAAAGTGATTCAATTCAATAAAAACTGGGCCCTGCTCACAGATGTAGCCCCCACCCCACTGTGAAAGCCAGGGAAGGACCCAGCAGCACCTTCTCTTGTCACTCCAGGGCAAATGGAGGGTAGATCTATGCAGAAACCTAGATAAAAGGGGTCATGCTGAAATGGCAAAGAAACCTGAAGCAATGGAGAACAGTCTTTCAGGCATTTTATAATACACAGATTTACCTTGGTTAGTGGTATGAGAAAAAGTGTTTCTGTAGCTATCAACTTCTCTAACACTGTGTTCATAAAAAAAATCCAAGTAACTGAGAAAAATGAAAACCCACAAAAATCTTATATCCTGAATTTTAGACTATATTTAATGGCAAAGATACATTAGGAGAAAAAAAAGCAAAGAATCTGAATTCAAAGACAGTGCTTTATCTTTGGAAAGTATTTTTTTATTAACCAGCGTGACTTTAATGATGCAGTCACACTGAGCTGATATTGCATTTCCCCCAGATAAATGCTATTTACAGCATGCAGTTCCTTCCTCCATTCATACACGATCAGAACTAACTACATTTGTGTAATGAAGCAATTCTTCTCCCTTCAGGCCAATCTAACTGCCAGATCAAACAAATCACATATTATAAAGCTTGGACACCATTGTAATATGGTAATAAAGTTTACCTGATTTGCAGATCCAAAATGATCTGCCTTTTGTCCACATTTTCAGTGTAGACTTTTACACCATTTATCCGCAGAGGCTGAAACAAGGAAGAAAGTAAAAGTTGGATTCTTCTACTTATAACATATTAAGCTTTTAACTTTGAAATAAAGGTGAATATAGACACATTCGTGCCTGAAGTTAAGAATCTACTATAAGCATTATTAAAAGGTGTGAAGCAAAGCTACCAATTTAGTTCAAATTGTTCTTTCAAAGGTAAAAGTTTCCTTGTGGGGATCCACTTAACCACAACTGTTCTGGCAATTATCCTGGGTCTAGAACACTAGATCTCAAGCTTTACAAAATATTTAATATCAAGCTTTCCATATTCCTCCAATAAACATCTAATTTCTCTGTATGTGTAACTGTACGCCTAATACTCCCAAAGTATTTTCTGTGCAACTAGAACAACAAGCTAAATTTAATTCACAAAAATGTAGTTGCCATAAGCAGAATTTTATGAGAACGGATAAAAAAAAATCCATAATTGCCACAGAAAGTTATGTCAACCACTTTGTGCTCTCTCTCTCTAAATCATGTGTCCCTGCACTCCCTCTCCTTTCCTCATACAAAACCAACACATATCAATCAAATATTCCCAAGCCTCGAGCATTCATCAAACTCTAGGCAGGAGACAATGACCCATGACCTCACTTTTGAGTTTTTCCTTTCTGGAAAAACTGTCATATTTCTATTTAGACCTCTTTAGCAATTGAAATGAAAACAAACTCTCACTACTGTCAGATTCCCACTGTGCTGGGGCTGTGCAGCTCACAGGATGCAACTCACTCAAGGCTGCAATATAAAATAAGAATAGCTGTTTGTCATGTCCGAGATAACTCAGTCCAGCTGCAGAAGCATACAGAGGTGTGGGAGCTAATTTAAACCCTGGTATGACTTAAAAGGAATGTTACAGTCTGTAATACAAGTAATATCTAGGGCAGGACAGAGGCACTGCATAAAAGAATTTACAATTAATAGAAAATAATAAAAAAAACCAACACACAAAAGGTGCAGTAAAGGATAATGAATCGTATTGTATGTAAAATAGAGCCACAGAGAGAAAAACAATTCTCCTCTATCACACCTGAAACCTAACTTCAGGTTTCTGAACCTTTGGGGGTGGGTGGTGGTATTGATTTTTAAATCTTTACATGAAACTCCATTTATGATAAGCAATAGGAACACAAGACAACTTCACACAAAAAGCTGTTAAGCTGCAGCTCAACAGCAGTTCTGGTTGATGCAGGCAAGAGTAAGTAGCAAGCAAAGGTAACTTATTCTTAGCTTACATTGGTCAAACAGCCTCTCCTGCAGCTATGTAAAAGCTGCATATTATGACCCCTTCTTCCATGGTACAGAATAGAAGGCAAACATCTTTCTGCTCCTTGACACTGTGTTATGTGCAGCCCTTTGGAAAGCCAGCAGCTTTGCCACGGGGCACTGTATGGAATGTGAATAAAACTTCATCTGTTGCAAGAAAGGCAACTGCACTTGGATTGTCTGCACAAGAAAAGGCTAATGGTCCCTGCTCACTTCATGTAAATCATTACATGAATAATGTTAAAATTTTGTTGCTATGAGCACTTCATGTGACTAGAAATTACTATACTTTGAGTCCTCTTACAATTCTCAGTCAAGCTGCTGAAGTACAGACTCTAGGAAATATAAAAATAAAGCCTCTGCTAAAAAACCCCACACATTTATATTTTAATGTTACAACAGAAACCAGAATTAGGCTTACAACCAAGTGTCACTAAGAAACACTTCTGTGTAGATTTAAACAAGCTCCATGAAAATGGTATGTACAACAGGTTTAGAAAAACTTCACCAGTCACTGACCTGATGACCAATATCAATCTTTGTAAAACTGAAGGTGCTGAGGTGGTTGTTTGCTCCTCTTACTGCTGGTTCTATGGTCTCTCGGAACAGTTTCTCGATGAATTGGCAAATAAAAGGCCACATCTGTTTTACAGTCTAAGGAGAAAAAAAAAAACCTACATGGAACACATCACACATAACTAAAAAATCTTCTTTAAGGCATATGTAAGAAATTTTGTATAAATTTTAAACAGATGAGTTTTCAATACATTTCATTACAGATGTAAAAACTGGTTCCTTTTTGCATGCAGGAAACCTTTAGGAATTCTCAGTATGTGTATTTTATACATTTACACAAATCTGAAGCACTGAAAGAGGAGGAAAACAATACTATGAATTTTCTTCTTTTATCTCAGAAATACATATTCATTCAGCACTGATGCTGAATGTTAAGGAGAAGGATAAGGAGGGTTAAGTGTGTTTGTATGTAAAGAGGAGCACAAAAAAATGGGTTAAGTACTGCTCTTAACTACATGCATAAGGTCTATAAATATAAAAAACTTGACATATCTAGAAATTCCGTATGGCTTTTTTCCTTACTATTTTTAATTAACTCCTGTTCTTCTATGCACTTTGAATGAGAGGCAGTTAATAAAAAAAACAAGCTACGTAAATCTGTATCTTAGATTATCACACACAGACACAAATCAAAACTGCAGATTTCATTTATTTTTAGATTTTAGGTTAGGAACCTACAGTAACTGGAAAGTATCCCAGACAAGTAGAAAATTAAAGACTGTTTACAGCTGCTATGACTTCCACACAATTATAGCTGTCATTACTGTAATGCTACTTAAAATCATGTACACAACTCATGATTTCAAGACCATGAAAATAGATTTAATCTTTCTTGTGACAAACTAGATCAACAACCAGAAACTTCAAGTGTCTAAAGAGCACAAAGTTAAAACTACTTAGTTCTCTGATTCTTGCCTCGCCTTTTATTGAGTCTCACATTTCCCTCCTGCCTCTTCCCATTTAGAAGCAATGCTAACATCTAAACCCTTACCTTGTTGAGCCATTCTGCCCTCTCTGTGTCTGGAAAATGGACCTAAAAAACCAAACACAAAAAAATAATTAATACAAATCACTTTTTCCTTAATAGTGCCCAGACATTTAGAATACAGGAATGCTTAGGGATCTCCCTCAGCAATGTCGGCAGTGAACAACGTATTAAGCAGTTAACATTCTTGAGTATTAGAATTTAAGCAGATTAAAATATGAACTCATTTCTGAACTACATAAATATATGCTTGGACCTGTATCTCACAGTAACATCTGGAACAGAATATTGCTGTAACACCATAAACAAAGTAAAAAAGGCAAACACAGATGACACAGCTTGTGTCAACCACATTTACCACTTATGTTTCAGAGGCTTTTAACATGACACACACGACTGACAGAGTCTTCCACTTTCTTTCATTCACACCAGACTTTTTGGAACTTCAATAAATCATGGCTAGAAATATTTTATCAGTGAAGCTGAAGCTCAGGAATATGGATTTAAGGTCCAAAGCCCTTTGAAAGATATTTTTAGTGACTTTTTTACTTAAAGAACTGCAGAAACCCATAAGAGACAGCAGAGTGACAGTATATACACATGAAAGTACCCTCGCAATAGGAAAACACCAATTACATGATGGAAGAACAGATGCAGTTTTCCAGACACAGAAGGAAAACATAACTTGTAATTTTACATTTCACACGTATAAAAAACCCCAAAACCTGAAGCACCTCAATAGAAGCCGAGTTAACAAACATTTCTTTAGAAACTAACAGCTTCTAGAATGAGATGCAGATCACAATTCTCAAACACAAAGAGCCTTTGAACACACTAAAAACCATGACCTACATATAGTGACTTTGGTGAAGCAATGTTTCTACTTAACTGAATTGCCAAGTCTTAATCTCTTCGTAGCATAACAGATTGTACATTGGCTTTAACAGCAGTTATTTTTATTATGCATATCCCAAATGTGAACAGTCAGGGAAATACCTACTTTTTAAACTGTATTCTCAACAAGATCAATTTGTAAGCAAGCCCCATTAATGTCTTCTTTTTTCACTTTTTATTCAAGTCCTGCATTAACAATTAGCACTAACACATTCTTCATATACTCAATTTACCTTCAGAGCAGTCCTTTATTTCAGCTAAGCCTCCATGTTTTAGCATGCTGGAGGATTGGCCTCTGCAGCATTATCAATATTGTCAATTATTCCTCTAGTCTGGCTTTTTTCCAATATTCCCAAGCCCATAACAAAAGTAAGCCCTATGTTTTTACAGATTCTTACAGAATTACAAATTATGTTGTCCTCCACAGTCAAGGGAGGCTCTTGACATCTTTTTTAAATTACATTTTTCAAGTATATCACATATCTATCAAACCATTACAAGTTAAGCAAAAAAAATCCAATGATCTGCTTCACTGTAACAAAAAGCAGTATGATTTATTTTACTTAGTAAGTTCAAAGAATAGAATTATTAATAACAGATGGAGCAGTTTTGGAACAATGTTATTATACTTTACTTCTTTAGTACTAATTTCCTAGAAAATTACGGTGAGTAGAATGTCAGAACTCTGTACTTAGAGGGTCTTATGGATTTCCTTTTTTTAATAAAAAATACTTAATTTTTTGCATTTGCATCACAAGCAGTTACTCTATGTACATGACCTTATAGCTGAACAGAGCTCATACTCAGTTTTTGTCTTGCAGGGTACTCAAGTTGCTTCCAGTGGTCAAAAAGTTAAAGGAACAAAAAATATCAACACTGTTAACTCCAATGTTAGTAAGTAACGTTTTGATCTTTCTTCCAAAAGGTTTGCCTTCTGAATCTGCAGACAGAAAACATGCCAATTCTCAATAATGACTTATCACTTATGCATGATGTTGGATCAACATGAATATTTAATCCTGATTGGCTTAGGAGAGCGAGCAGTGATGCTCCCAGGGTGGGAACCGAAGAGCTGTTGCAGAGCCAGGAGAACCAAAAATTATGTAATCCAAGCAGAAGTGGCCAGCACCCTGCTACACACCCAGGTCTCTGTGGCTGGGTGGGATTCACCCAAGGGTACTGGAGGAGCTGGGCAAAGTGCTCACTGAGCCATTTGCCATCATTTACCAGCAGTCCTGGCTAAGTGGGAAAGTTCCAGCTGACTGGAAGTCCACAAATGTAACCCCCATCTACAAGAAGGAGGAGGATCCAGGAAACCACAGGCCTGTCACTCTGACCTTGGTGCTGGGAAGCTGGGATCATGGAGCTGATCTCCTCTGATGACTGGTGACTGGTCACAAATATGTCGCCCAGGGCTCAGTACTGGGAACAGTCCTGTTTAATGTCTTTATCAATGATCTGGATGAGGGGAACGAAGGCACCCTCAGTCAGTTTGCAGATGACACCAAGTTGGGTGGGAGTGTTGATCTGCTGGAGGAGGGGAAGGTTCTACAGAGGGATCTGGACAGGCTGGATCGATGGACTGGGGCCAAAGGTGTGAGGTTCAACAAGGCAAAGTGCCCAGTCCTGCACTTGGGTCACAACAACCCCCTGCAGTGCTACAGGCTGGGGGAAGAGTGGCTGGAAGGCTGCCCAGTGGGAAAGGACCTGGGGGTGCTGGTTGGCAGCATCTGAACATGAACCAGGGTGTGCCCAGGTGGCCAAGAAGGCCAATGGCATCCTGGCCCGTGTCAGAAACAGTGTGGCCAGCAGGACCTGGGAAGCCACTATCCCTCTGCATTCAGCACTGGTGAGGCTGCACCTCAAATCCTGTGCCCCGTTCTGAGCCCCTCACTTCAAGGACACTGAGGTGTTGGAGCGTGTCCAGAGAAGGGCAGCAGAGCTGGAGGTGTTTAGGCTGGAGAAAAGGAGACTCAGCAGAGACTTTACTGCTCTTTACAACCACCTGAAAGGAGGTTGTAGCCAGCTGGGGATCAGTCATTCCTCTCAAGTAAAAGTGATAGGAAAGAGGAAATGGCCCCAGTTGCAGCAGGGAAAGTGTTGTGAAGCACTGGAATCTACAAGAAGGAGGAGGATCCAGGAAACCACAGGCCTGTCACTCTGACCTTGGTGCTGGGAAGCTGGGATCATGGAGCTGATCTCCTCTGATGACTGGTGACTGGTCACAAGTATGTTGCCCAGGGCTCAGTACTGGGAACAGTCCTGTTTAATGTCTTTATCAATGATCTGGATGAGGGGAACGAAGGCACCCTCAGTCAGTTTGCAGATGACACCAAGTTGGGTGGGAGTGTTGATCTGCTGGAGGAGGGGAAGGTTCTACAGAGGGATCTGGACAGGCTGGATCGATGGACTGGGGCCAAAGGTGTGAGGTTCAACAAGGCAAAGTGCCCAGTCCTGCACTTGGGTCACAACAACCCCCTGCAGTGCTACAGGCTGGGGGAAGAGTGGCTGGAAGGCTGCCCAGTGGGAAAGGACCTGGGGGTGCTGGTTGGCAGCATCTGAACATGAACCAGGGTGTGTCCAGGTGGCCAAGAAGGCCAATGGCATCCTGGCCCGTGTCAGAAACAGTGTGGCCAGCAGGACCTGGGAAGCCACTATCCCTCTGCATTCAGCACTGGTGAGGCTGCACCTCAAATCCTGTGTCCCGTTCTGAGCCCCTCACTTCAAGGACACTGAGGTGTTGGAGCGTGCCCAGAGAAGGGCAGCAGAGCTGGGGGTGTTTAGGCTGGAGAAAAGGAGACTCAGCAGAGACTTTACTGCTCTTTACAACCACCTGAAAGGAGGTTGTAGCCAGCTGGGGATCAGTCATTCCTCTCAAGTAAAAGTGATAGGAAAGAGGAAATGGCCCCAGTTGCAGCAGGGAAAGTGTTGTGAAGCACTGGAACAGGCTGCCCAGGGAAGGGATGGAGTCACCATCCCTGGAGGTATTAAATTAAAATGCAGCTGTGGGATTTAAGGAAGGACATGGTTCAGTGGTCTGGCAGTGCTAGATTAATGGCTGGACTCACTCTTAGAGGTCTTTTCTAACCTAAATAATTCTATGGTTCTATAGCCATTGTAAAAATCAGCAAAAAAATAAAATAAAAAGAAACAGCAAATTAAACACACAACAGATGGGGAAAGGAAAAGAAAATTCATGGAAATACCAAAAGCAAACCTGTCTGCTGTGAATAATGCAAGATATAACAGTTATCATGGTCACAATTAATTTTTAGTCTTCTGTACAAGAATCCAGTTGACACTCAAGAGAAGAGACACACTAGACTGAGGAAGGCTTCCCATTCTAAATACAACACCAGCCCAGATGCAATTCACTTTTCTTCACAGGGTGATCCAACTTCCCACATTCAAAGTATAAATTCCTGAAGGCACAGGCCACGCTCCCTGCACCGTGCACACCGCTGATGTAAATCTGATGTACATCTGCCTGGAATGAGGAAAACTGGCAGCATCTCTCTTGCACCTATCAAGCACCCTTCATATTCAGCCCAGAATTATGCAGAAACCCTTGAGACAGGTTGGGAAACAAGCAAGAGGTGACAGATACTAATATCTAACCATATATGCTAATTTATTAATTTTGAATTTTATCTACTGTACAGTCTTTATTAAGACCTTGCTTAATAGGACATGGTTCTTAATGTTTCCACAGATTTAATAATTACTTGTCCTTTTTTATGCCACACCTATCACTCTCCTACTGTTATGTGAGTTGGTACTAAGCCAACTCCTTGATTATATAAACCTAGTTTACTTCTGCAGTTGCATGTGATAATAGGCAACAAATAATACAGTGAATTATATCTTCCTTTCCTGTTTCCCATCCCTTTTTCAGCCTTGCTTTTTTTTCTTCTCACTTGCTTTTAACATAATTCAGTTTTATTCAGTGTCTATTCTGACACTCAAAAGAGAGAGGAGAATAAAACTTTCCATCGCCAAGACTGAAATTTTCAATCCACCCAACCTTGAATCAAAAGTTGAGCCTTATTTAATCTTTAGATGCTCTAAAACCAAGTTGTCCGAAAATAAAGAATAAATATTTATCGATCTCTAATCACATACATTTTTAGCCTACTATGTCAAACTGCGATATTAGCAGCAAAATCCCATTTCACTTTAAGAGTTTTTGATCTCAAACACAGTCTTATGCCTGGAGAACAGGGGAAAGCCTGAGGGATGGAAGTTGGTACTCTGGATCAGTCAGCAGTGACACAAGAGCATCAAGGCAACTACACAAACATTTTACGGCCAGCAGCAACAAGCAGACTAACTGATGTGCAAAACCTGTTAATTCTTGTATAAAATCTATTGACGAGCATGATAGAAAGAGACAGAAATCAAGATTTCAGCAAAGGCAGTTAAAGACTAAAAACATTTTCCACTTGGCTTGGGTTATTAAATTGCTCCTGCAGGTTTGGCAAGACTGTCTCATTTCAACCACCTGGTGTAGTAATTTATTATTCCAAGCAAAGTATAAAAAGAGAGAACTGTTTCAAGAAATACCCTAATGACCATGTTCAACACCAGAAACATCATAATATAATATGTTTTAGGAATGTTCTATTATTAAATGTTATCTGGCAGAACATTTGGAAGTGCTCAGAAGATGCGTTTTTGCACATTAAAAACACATGATTTGGCTTTCTCACACAACTGCTTGTGCTCAGCTCTAAACAACTCTCACGTTTACTTCCTATTTCTGATGTGCTCATATCCTGTGCTGTCAAAAACTCACTCCAGAACACATCATTTTTTGTAATGATCAGTAAAATACCAGGAAGAGCCCAAGGAATGCAGTTCTTTATTCTGTCCTAGAAGATAATAAAACAGCAACAAGAGAAAACTATTAACAATAACCCTAAGAAACAGCAGAAACATGTCTCACCCACAATTATTTTGTTTTCTGCACTCCCTACATACTCTTCATATTTTCTAAACTGACTCAGTTTTCTGCCCAGACTATCATCTGAATCTTTCTAAAGAAACAAGGTTAGACACAGAATACTACTGGTATTGACCAAAGCATTCCATGAAACAAAAACTTACTTTGCTACAAACCCAACATTTTCTCATGGATTGTGCATTACAGCAAAGTAAGAAAAGGAAGCAATAAAAACAAGTTACATTTAAAGAAACTGAGAAAGAAAAAGCTTTGAGTGAAAAACCCACACCACTGTATATTGGGGGTTTTCCCTTCTATTCCCCCCACACTCAAAGATTAAAGGTAAGAATTCCAACGCTCTCCGGCACATCGTGTGATTGTTGGGGTTTCCTTTGTAGGGCCAGGAACTGGACTCTGATCCTGATGGGTCCCTCCCAGCTCAGCATGTTCCACATTAAAAATAACCTGTTATAATAGCTCTGTTTAACAGACACTCATCTGGGTCAGCGTTACATCTCATTCCTTCCATTTGTACTTATTATTTCCTGCTCCAGATGTAAATCTTAAAAGAAATTATACCAGTAACTTTTTGATTAATTATAAGGTCACACAATATAATCAAGTTTCTTGATATAGTTACAATGCAGTGAAGTATTCTTGAACAGTTTTCCAGCTATTTCACAAATGTCTCTTGTATTACATATTGATCCCTTCTGCCTATTTTAGAAAGCTAAAATTACATACAAAAAACCTCTTTGCTATCAAAAGCACATTTGTCTAGTTTAAATGTAAAAATCTGAAAGGGTAGCACAGTAAGTTTTCATAGTCTCTTCATGCACCATCAGTGGAAAGCATCCCACAGAAGGAAATTCAGGACAGAAGGCCAACTTAGGTGCTCTAAAACCTGTTCTGAATGCACAGCATAAGCAATTATTTATTTAACTATTAAGCCTAAAGGCAGGTGGTGTGGCAAAAAAACAACAGACACCACAATTAAATTATCCTTTGAATTACAGCTCACAGCTTAATTTGTCTTGTAACTCAAAAAGGCCAGAGAAATTCAGTAAAATAATTACGAAGAATCCCAGCATGGGTAGAATAAATAGCATCATATAGTGATATTCAAGCTCAATTTAACAGCTATTCACTCCAGTGTTTTCCAGTTGGTAAAGCAGGCTGGCCTAAGGACATTTTAGGTAAAACAGAGCTGAGCAGGGCTAATGGCTTAATCCTGTATATTCCAGCCAGCAATCCCCTGTCTCTCTCTCTCTCTCTCTCTCTGAGAAAACAAGGAGCAGCAGTAGGTGAACTGTTTGTTCCTTTCCACAGAGGAACAGACACAGAGTCTTCTGCTGTTTGACACAGCCTGAAGGGGCTTATCCTGAAATACAGACCGGGGGGCAACTGCTCCCTTCTGACAGGAGGTGAAGAAGGGGGGGCTGGAAGGGAAAGCAGAGAAGCCAGGCTGTCTCCTGTCACTTCAGTAATCCACCCCCAGGCTTACCCGAGCAATTTTCCTAACTTCTATCAATGCCAGGAATACTCTAGCTCTTATCTTCTGTATTACAAGGAAAATCTCACAAAATATTTATTGTTGTAGAACTGCAGGATTCAGTATTCCTGTAAGAGAAGGGTAAATGCTAATAATGAGGGTTCCTCAAAAGTGCTGCAGTCAATTACAGGCCCTTGCTACTGAATTAACAAATAAATGCTATTTCCATTACTTTTGGTAACCTGATTCTGTTTCTGTTTAGCATGCTTTGGGATGGATTATGTGTTTGCAGTTTTAAATATATTAAAATGATTAGCCTTTGCACAGCAAAATTCATGCTCAGCATTACAAAAGCTGTATGTTTTCAGTATGGGCACTAAGAAACAATTCTTGAAGCAGTTTCCCTGAGAAGCATTATGGGTGATCTGCACATGCCATGTCTTCAAACAAAAACATCTAGAAGATCCAAAAGCAGACTGAATAGATAAAACCAGTTTTGTAAAACACTCTATCAAAGTCCATAGGGTACTTCACAAAACAGCAGTAAGGACCCATGTGATGGTAATTGTCCATAAACATAGAAAAATTAAAAAATAAATAAATAAATAAACAAACATGGAAAATTTGGGTAGGGGAAAAAACAACCCCCCCTACACACACACACAGAATAAGGTACAGCGATAAAGAAGGTGAGGAAGGACCCCAGAGTTTTTGCCATGGCTCTCTGATCACTATAAATGCTCAAAGTAAAATGGAAATACTGGAAAAAGTGGAAACATACTTAAATGGAAGAATCAGCTGTAACACCAAGCAAGGTTAAGGACTGCATTTCTTTATAAGCCATTTAAGTGCTTGGACAACACATCAGAAAACAAAATAATCCTTTATTAAAAGAAGTAATTATGTGCCCTTCGAGTCAGATTTGCATCTGTGAGACAAGACTGGCATTAGAAACACATAGCTGGTATCCCACAAAACGTTCCCAAAACACTGTGCCAGCACAAACACTGCCATCCCACGTGAACAGCCTCTATCAGTTCAGCAAGTCCCGTGAGGTGCCACAACAAACTACAGATGCCTGTTCAGCACGACTTTCCCAGGGTGATCACTCCCATACTCCCCACTGCCTCCCGAGCTATCTGCTTCAGAGGCACTGTGAGCACCAAGGTGAAAAGTAAGTTCTTCAACAACACAGCAATTAAACACAAAACAAGCTGGCTCTTGTAGTAACTCTGAAACAAAGGGCTTTTTCAACACCTCCAGGGTTCAGCTAACACAGGAAAGCTACTACATTTAAATTAATACACCTCAAGTAATAAAACTGAGATTCTTTATACGGTATATAAAGTTTTATTCCCTTGCAAGCCTTCTGTTACCTCTGTTTCTCTCCCCTTCTTAAAGATCTAAAAGAAAGGGCTAACATACTGAGCAGTTCAAACCTGGAATAAACAGGAGCTCATGTTCACAGGACACTTCAGCACCCTGGTATGTCCTGCAGGACATATTTCCTAACATACATTTGTAGATGTTGTATCTGGGAGACAAGGCAAACGGCTAGCAGCACATAGGCTGTGTCTTTGAAAGTCAGGCTAAAGGAGCATAAAACAGGCTTTCCTAAACTGCTGCCAATGGCAGCAGCACTGTAAGAGCCACTGCTACCCACATACTCCATCTGAACCTCACTAAAGCCCAAACTACACAGAGGGATCCCACATCCACCCTTTCTGCTGTGCTAGAATTAAAGCATAAAATTAAATTAAAAATATTTAATGCTTTTTTAAATTTTACCAATGACCATAAACATACCTGTATTTCTTAACTAAATAATACAAAGATGCTACTTTGCTTAGATTATTTAAAATATGTATTATATATTAAACATATACATGGGACTGTAATTGAGAAGGTAGTCCCTCTGTTTTCCTTCTCATTACAGAAATCACTGGAATAGCATTTAGAAAATTAACAGTCCTCCAGTTTTTGTTAGCAACCCAGCAAAAACTTCATCAGCTTAAAGTTTTGGCAGCTAAGGTTTCAGAATCCATCCCTCTGAAGCCCTGCAACACCACCAGTATATTCTCACCTGGACATTCTCCCCAGTTTCGATGGAAAATACTGTCTTTGGCAACGCAAAATAATGCTGTATTTGCAAAAGAAAAACCCAACCTAAATAAGGCTCCAGAGCTCTGATATGACTGAAACAGCAGCCCAGAAGTGAGTCCTGTAATTAAGAGCTGAAGGATGTTGAGCCATTTCTAGCACAGCAATTTCATTTTTCCATGCATATCTTTCACATATCTATGAAACGTGCTTCACTCACAGTGGCAGTGAGGCTTGTAATAACAGCATTACTTTTCACCAATTTGACTCACCAATACAAAAACTAGATTAAATTTGCTTAAGTGCTGCTATTTTTGCTGAAATGGGGCAAGCATGCCACAATACAAAGTCACCAGAAACCTCCTACTTAGCAGCAGCTTTCCATAACAAAGTCCTCCGGGATAGGCATTATAAGCAGCTGCTCTGGAAGAGTGACAGAACAGTAGCCTGCTAGTAAGGGAACTGGGAAATCCTACTTCTAGCTTGACACTCAGTCTCTGCAGCCCCAGCTCAAGGAAAAGAGTTCAGCCTAGAAAATGAAAACTGAACATCATTAACTTCCAGAAGCATCCTGGCTTAATCACATGGAGAACAACATGAAACGAAAACCCACTAGAGGTTACACAATTTCCTCCCAAACATCTGGAAATACAGTGGCACAGGTTTCTGCTGTATCTGGGTGCAGACTCTACCCCAAACACAGCATAGTACGTGTGCCAGAGGGACCACGGAGGTTTTCTTGGCTCAGTTATTGCTTCCTTCTAAACAGAAACCTTGAAGTTTTCAGGCCTCTACTACAGATTCATCTTCTAGTACAGCCTAACTTCA
The DNA here is from genome assembly GCA_013400415.1 of Scytalopus superciliaris. Taxonomy (NCBI): domain Eukaryota; kingdom Metazoa; phylum Chordata; class Aves; order Passeriformes; family Rhinocryptidae; genus Scytalopus; species Scytalopus superciliaris. The sequence goes on from VXBX01004000.1 coordinate 355,409, forward strand.
GAATTACCTTCAAGTACTAGTATAACAGTACTATATATCATAATTTGGGCTTCAATATACACATGAAGTCAACTCCATAACCAAAGTACTTTAATTTCACTGCAGTTTAGTAATTTTTGTAATTTTTCCTGGACTGCTGTGTTCACATTTCTTTTCTACTTTCCAGCTCAGAAAGGACTTTAAAGTTTTCAGTGCTCAGTTTGGCCTGAGGCAGGACAGTAAAAACAATAATAATACAAGTACATGGTATATGGGGACATTAAGGAGCAGGAACGTTTTAGTGGTTTCTACTTCTGAGGGCTCAGCATCCAGAACCTCTGGCATAGGGCTGATATACTGACACAGAAAGAGACTTATTTTTCACACCTAACACAGCCGCTGTGCACTTCTTAAGTGAGGCAATTATAAGAACTTAGGTTTAACACTCTGAGTGTCTATTAGCCACATTTACAGTGGCTTTTTTATCTACTCTACATCCTCATTCACAGGATTCATCATGAACTCTTAGGACAAGAGGATGCACTTTTTCTAGTTTCACCTTCAACAGATGTTCACAGCAATAACAACTACATTTTAAATGCTGATGTCCAACAGAAGGCCAGGGCAAGCAGAGCTAAAAGATTTAAAAAAAAAAAAAAAAATAATAGCAAAACACTCTATACAAGCAAAATATATCAAGAACTAGATTTATACTCATAAAAATCTTGATCTCACACCAGGTTATAGACAACTGGTGCAAGGTTTACAAAATAAAACATTTAATGACAGCCCATATTAGCTCATCTTCAAATTCCCACAAGCACTGCAATCATTACTGAAAAGCAGAGACCCACATTTTAAATGTTTAAACTGCTGAAAGGTGTAGGATGAACCACAGCTCTAACGACTCACCAAATTTTACCACTTGAAAAATCTTGCACAGTACTCCTTTTTGACATTGACTTTACCCTTTTATACTCAGGAGTAATTTTATTTCTTCTTCTTCTCCAAATACCTTAATACCTTGAAACTCCAGTTTTGGGGTTTTAAAGTAAAATTATAAAGGCATTAGCACCTTATTGTCAATTTGTCACATTTGAAAAACATGACGTCTTTTGTACTTCCAAGTCTCTGTAACAAATTCCTTTTCAGTTCCCTTGAGAATCCAGGCATGTTCCCACCCCACTGCATGCCAGAGTGTCTTAGTCTCTTGACAGTCAATGGAAGAAAAATGTCCCTCTCCTGACTGCTAAACATTAGCTTTTGGAATAGCTTATACAACCAGTGTCACAGCACAACTTACCACCCTTTGAACTGTCTACGGCCATGAAAAGAAGCGCTGGGCTCTGCACCAAATCTCCAGCCACCCTTGCTGTTGCCATCTAGGCTAAAACCCTGCAGGTTTCTTTGCCTTTTACTCCACTGCCCCACTACCCGCTCCCCTAAGCCCTCAGCCAGGAGCTGTGATTCACTGAGGCCGAGGATCCTCCAGCAGGGAGAGCGTGTTCCTGTTACCACTCGCAGGATCGCACGGCTCACCTCCCTAAGGGAGCCATGCGGGCTTTTGGTGAGGCCCAGGATGGGCATCAGCTTACAGGAAAGGTAAGTGTGCAAGGCAATGACCACCTTCCTCAGGCAGATTGAATCTTCTCTGTCTTTACCATGAAAAATCTTCACGTACTGAAGCCCAAACTTTATAGGCTAGCCTTTTCATTTTTTTTAATGTGACCAGTAACTCTCAATCCATTTGAAACGAATCTATGCACTATGACAAGTATCATTCACTTTTTATTATTTTGGGAATGAGTAAACTGTAAATTTTTATTTGAAAATACTAAAGATCAAAGTGGAGAACTTAAGTTTTTTGTGGTATCCAAGCTCAAGTGCAGTATCAGGGCATGCAAATTTAAGCTGGGTTAACCAGCATCCTAAGAAGTCAAGCAAGTCTGTAGAATACACTCATCAGTCAGCACTTAAAGGCTTATTACATAGTACTTACACTTAAAATAAATAAATAAATAAATGCACACTCTTGTTTTGAGTGAATCTGACTCCCAACATCAGCAAGTGTGTAACTTGCACATAGTCCGTGGCATCCAGTGCTATCCAGTCAGAGCTTATTCTTAGTATTAAAACCTTTTATAAGCATAATTAGAAATCATGCAAGATATAAAGGCATTTTAAAATCCCCCTGTATCACTTCCAGCTGAAACACTAGAAAGTCCTATATAAAATCTAATAAAGAGTACAGACTGACAGTCTGGCAGTTTTGTTGAACCTGTAAATATTCAGTGATTAACCATCTCTGAAACTATAAAACTCCACTGAGAAAGTAACAGAAAGCAGAACATTCTAATAAAGTAAAACCAAAAAGAGCAGCAATGTTTAAGCTGGGTCTCAGTTAACATAGTGCCAACAAACTGTGGGGAGGAAAGCCCTTGTTAACCTGATAGCATCAGGTATTGGGTGACCAGCTTACATGTGTAACTCTTTCTGGTTCTTCGATTCAAGCATTTAATCAAATTCCTATACCAGGTTCTTGTACAAAGCTCAGTATTTCTAATAATCAAATACACACTAAAATTTCTAAGGTTTATGAGATTTGTTCTCTATCCTCTCTAAAACAATTCTGTGCCCCTCCATGGACTGTATTTTGGCACAGAATACAGAACAGCGTTATTTGTTAGAAAAAGATTCACAAAATACATCACGTGTTTCCCTGGCAACATGTAACACAGAAACTTCTGCACTGGATGAGATCAAAGATCCAGCTAACACAGCGATCAGAAGTGATCTCTAAGGAAAAATCAAAACCAAAACAGTACTATGGAGTTGCCCTTCCCTGAATAATATCCTCACAGCTTCTGCAAATGTTGGCTGTAACTCTTAGCAGCTGCTGTCATCCTCCTTCACCCCTTCTACTTCAAAAATGCTCAGGCTCTCAAAAAAAACCCAAACAATTCCATTTTATAAGTTCCCTTGTACCAGGTAAGTTTAGTAAACACAACTGATGCTCCAGAGCCTTAGGACAGCCCTTATGCTCATGCAGGATCATACTGAAAATACCAACAAATACATAACTGGAAAATACTCTGACCGCTGAATTCCAACCCCCGACAATTGCAGGCCTCATTATGCTATTTCTGTTTATAAACTCCACCTTAAAACCATGGAGTTTGCTACCACTGCTCAGTACAGAGCAGGAAGGGCAGCTCTAGTGTGTTTTGCTAGGCTGGGTTGCTAAGGAAAGGCACTAAAGCACTCTTTGCTAAATCAGGTTTCTAAACTTAGGAATGCTACACCATATATTTGAGTTACAAGGTGGAACCAAAACCCAGACTGCCTTCCAACTAAATTAACTATTATTCTCATCCTTAAACATCATTCATGCTATTTTGACTCTATATGCTAACAAAAAATACTTCAGAGGAAAAAAGTCCTCAGCAAATGACAAGATAATGTTCAACATAAATAAAACTCCCCACCAAATCCCCATCAAGTAATATCACTTGGTTTTGAAGCAGAAAAGATAATTTCATTATATACTGAAAAGATTTTACAAGCATGTTTTCAATCTGCGCCCACAGCTTGTAATTCCTGTATTCACACAAACCCTGGATCTGTTTTGACAGCCTCTCTTCCAGCTGGAATATCTGTCCCATGACTGAGCTTAGCACCTCTTATCCAAGAAGCTATTTTAAAAAAAGCAGAGTAAGTGTACTTAAATCAAATCTGCAGAAGGGAAGAACACTACTGGAACTGCATCCCGTGAGGAAAACATTTGTCCTTGTGCTGCTGGTCTGGCACACACAGCATCTGTACACCACAACATCCACCAAGGTGCAAATCCCCCACACTTGCAGTGTCTCTCTAGAACTGCACTGTAATTTTCATCAGAAAGTGAATTCAAAACCAAAATACACCATCCACAGCACTACAAGATTTATGATCATCCACAAATGAGCACTGCCTGGCAGACACATCAGAGTTTGCAACTATTAAAGTCCACACGAAGCAAAAAGGAATATGAAGCCCATCAAGTGGAATTGAAACAAATGAGTAAACGAGCATCCAAGAGCAGGCAGTATATCTTTTTCAACACACTACTATATGTTGCAATATTTTAGTTAAAACACACCTGGATATTTGACAGTCCTGTTGATACTTTGACTTGTGTACACAGCATTTGTTCAGTCACTTGTCCTTCCCCTGAAGTCTTTGGAAATCAGTAAAGCCAGGGGGAAAGAAATACATTTGATCCTTTTTAAAAATATAAATTAATTACTGATCAGGTTTCAGGAAGATGACACCTTTTAAGAGATCTGTAGTAAATACAAACATACTAAATAATAAATAAAAATTAGAAGTCCACTCAGCTTGCAATGCTTCCCTTCACCCTACCAACATTCCTGCAGGTCCTGGTTCCAGGAAACACCCCCAAGATTCCAGCTTCCTGCAAACACAGACACTTTCACGTTATGACTGCAAGCCATCACTGATACTGGTTTTTTAAATAGTTGTCCTGCAATGCTCTGCATCAAAACATTCTCGAGAGACTGTTAAAGAGCTTTTCCATCTTAACAATCAGGGAAAGTAAGTGAGCATAAATTTTAAAAAAACATAAATCCCCTTCTAAACTAAGCTATTTTTAAAAATAATACTGGAAACTAAAAAACCTGCCTTTCCCTGTGTTTTGGGAAATTTAACATTTGGCCATATATGTCTTAAATGATACTCCATTTTAATTTCTCTGCTTCTAATGCAATTTCACTTATTTTATTTGTACATGTTTAGAGGAGAGTTCCTGTATTTTTTGAAAGAATATACTCTGGTTTTCACAGCAGTTACAAAACCAGCCCTTCAGTGGAAGCACAGACTGTGGACAAACTACCATCTTGAGTATATACCAAAAATTTTCATTAACACCATGAACTCATTTCCAGACACCATTTCCAATCAATGTGCATTTGCTGATCTGAAGGACAAAAACTTGTTTCTGTACACAAAGCCATTGCTTATGCTCAGCACCCACAGCAGGAAGATGTTCACCCACACCTGAAACCAGACCCTGAATAAGGCAGTTTCAGTCTTTAAACAAACAATGGGTAACAAATAGCTGAGTGATTAAGATTCAGGATTTTCTTGGGCATGGAAGAGAAGTTCCAGCACTAGACTGTCTGAATTGTTGGGTGTTTGATAGACAGGATGGAGAGGCAGCAATAATGAAGAAAGAAGAGCTGGATACATTATTTCTTTTAAAAATGCAGCACAACTGTCATTTCTCTCATATTACTGACCGTCATCAATGTTGATAACTCAAGCATTTGGGGACCTCTTGAATACTGTTTGCCCCTACCTCAGCCATTACAAACATGCTGTGTTCTTTCATTTCCCCATTTAGCAGCAAAAACAGCCATCATAAATCAATGACATTTTAATGTATGACAGTAGTAGTCAGTCTCTTTATAAACATGCTGCCTACAACTGAATCATAACATTAAGCACGTAAGAATCTTTTTAGACTGGCTTGTTTATAACTTGTACTTAAGCTCACAATTTCTGCATTTTAATTCTGCACCTACTGTCCCACTTTGGATACTTACACAGTCCATAGCTGCAACTGTGATAATCAGACCATACCCACCAGATCTGGCTGCAGTTTAAGACAACAGGAAGATTATTTTTACATCTCAGCAACTCCTTTTATCTACAGCTTTACAACAATTTCAAAGGTTTCCCAGTTTTCAACATTCAAATATCATTAATCAGTAGGCAATTGCAACTGCTGAATTACTCTTCTCTAATTTTCAAAATTCAGTCTTTAACATGTCCAAGAATAAACAAGTCACTCTGCACCTTCTTTATCACCAATAAAGAGAAATAAGGGCCTCTGGAGAAATATCTGATATCTTGAAAATTCTCTTATGATCAGATACAGTCCTCTGGAGATGCCCGCCCTGATCATAAGGACAATCTCCAATCAATGTGAATCTATATATTTTGGTTCAGCAAATTCTAGCTGTAAGTGGAAACCAAACACCTAGTGCCTAAAAACAAACTGAATGTTAATTCTACAAGGGAAAACTTCTGTCGATTATAACACAACCACCTGAACTGTCAAAAACCACCTAGTCAGTCAGTTGCCTAAAATCTACCTTCAGGAAATGTTGCCCATGGCAATGCCACTTTGACTGCTCCTAAGCAGAGCCTTCCTTAGCCTGCATTTCTCTTGAAGGAGAGGTTAATGTCTGTGCTCATTCAGAGAGTAAGATATGCAGCCAAGTCACTGTCAGCTCCTGAACTCTCAGCAGATTTTACAACAGATGCTAATCATTTTTTTAGAAGTTCTACCATGGAATATTTACTACACACATTAATTAAAATCTAACAGCTGTGGCCCAAATTATTTCTTTCTAAATTTAAGCATGTAAAAAGTAGCAGTGAAGTTAAGACCTTGTTACTGTAGGTTCTTACTGTACCAAGAAAAGGGACTTTTTGCAAAGATTTCCACTCACCCCTTCCCATTCACCAAAGACAGGTGGCAGAGAGACACCTGCATCTCTAACAGGAGGTGCCCAAGTTGACTGTCTAAATTTCAGTTTGCTACAGCAAACTTCATTGTGTGCTAATTGGCAATAGATTCTTTGACAGCTTTTGCTGTTGATTGTGTTGTTTTAGGCCTGAGTCCCAGTCCTGTACAGCTACCAGATATTTTCAGCAGTCTAAGGTCTGTACACAGCTCCTAATCACATGTAATAGCTTTCTTGCAAAAGACATCACTTGACTTTAGAAGAACGCAGTGATGACAGTTAAAATGAAATCAACCCCCTTGAGTAAAATGCCACAGTTATTTTCAGAGATCTGCATAAATAGCAGCTAATCTGCAACTATAGCTTTCCAGCTGAAAAAAGTATTTTCAAGAATTTGATAAAGGCTTTTCCATGTACAACAAGCCTTTGAGGAGAAAAAAAAAAAAATTTATTTCTTTTCAACATCAAAAGGGATGTTGAAGTCAAATCTACCGATCTTGTTGCCATACACAATTTGCTGCATCTGACTGCTCAACATATTTGAGAAACTGTTAGGACATGAAATAGTCAAGCTTGGCATTAATTTTTTAAACTAAATAAATCAGAGCCTTTTTAACTAAACAATTGCAGATTGTAATGGGTATGAGTGGCAATGTTTAGGTAGCGGGGGGTGGCTACAGGGATGACTTTTGTGAGAAGTTGCCAGAAGCTTCCTGTGTGCAATAGAGGCAATGCCAGGCAGCTCCAAGAGGGACCCACTGCTGGCCAAGCCTGAGCCCATCAGCAACAGTGGTGGTCCTTCTGGGATAACACACTGAAAAGGGGATAGAAAAATTCTGGCACAGAGGTAAGTGCAGACAAAGACAAGGGGAGTGAGAATACATGAGAGAAATAAGTCTGCAGACATCAAGGTCAGCAAAGAAGGAGGGGAAGGAGATGCTCCAGCTGTCAGAGATGAGATTCCCCTGCAGCCCATGGAGGAGTCCCACACTGAAGCAGGTGGATGCCCAAAGAAGGCTGTGACCCCACAGGAAGCCTGCACTGGAGGAGGGTTCTGGCAGGACCTGTGGCCCTGTAGAGAGAGGAGCCCACCTGGAGCAGATTTAATGGTAAGACTTGGGACCCTGTGGAAGGGACCCACACTAAAGCAGTTTGTGAAGAGCTGTAGCCCAAGGGAAGAACTCATGCTGGAGAAGTTCATGGAGAACCTTCTGCTGTGGGAAGGACCCCACAGTGGAGGAAGAGAAGAACTCTTCTCCCTGAGAAGGAAGCAGTGGCAGAAACAACCTGTGATGAATTGACTGTAACCCCCATTCCCCACCTCCCTGCACTACTGGCAGGGAGGAGGGAGAGAATCAGGAATAAAGTTAAGTCTGGGAAGCAGGGAAGGGTAAGGGAAAGGTGTTTCTAAGCTCTGTTTTACTTCTCATTATCCTGATCTGATCTGATCGGCAGTAAATTCCATGAATTCCTCCATGTCAAGCCTTGCCCATGATGCTCACTGGTGAGTGAACTCTCCCTCCTGTCCTTATCTCGACCCAGGAGCCTTTCATTGCATTTCTCTCCCCTGTCCAGCTGAGGAAGGGAGTGACAGAGTGCCTTTGGTGGGCACCTGGTGTCCAGCCAGGGCCAAACCACCACAGTAAAAATTAATTTGTATACTATGTCGGAAAAAAAAAAGTTCTTTAGGATACGTATTTCAGTGTCTCATTCCCAAATATTCTTTTACTGTCTTGAGCTCATAGTTATTTTTTAAAATAGTGACATCTCAAATCCCTTGTCATTGACTAATTTGAACTGCTCCAAATCAGAGTTTTTTCCATTTTACTTACTCAGTAGGAGATCACAATGGAACAACTTTACTTATACGCTGCATTCTCCACTGGAATATGACAGACAGGAATGTTATTTCCATGTGGCTGGCTGTGCAAACAAGCACAGCAGCAGAAAGCAGATCTGGAGTTCATCACTTTGCTGGAAAAAGAAACTAGAACAAATTAAAACCCACAAGACGACTGGGGTTGACACAGAGAAAAACCATTTCCCCAAGCATTGCAAGTCTCCAGCAAGAAAGTGAATGACCTTGTAAGTTCTTACAGGTTACAACTAAGCTAGAAGCTTGTATGTTACATGGGAATCAAGAACCAGAACTTCACAGCAAAGGAAATTCCAAAGTGATTTGTCAGAGCTTAAAACCCATTAATTTTAGGAACACTGATGAACTAATCTCTCTCTCTCTGGCAAGTGGATATGTTTCCACTGCTTTCCAATAAACTGAAGTTTAAATGATACTGTACAGTTTATCAGCTTGCTCCCTGAGGGGACAGATGCAAATCAATCTTATGTCAGTCAAGGACAAACACTTTAAAGCAATTCTAAGTAAAAGCTACAATCACTTCCATCCTTTTAGCAAAGTTCACTTTAATGACACACCTTTAGCACAAATACCTCCACTTCTTACCCTAAAAAAAGTTTTACAAAGTATCTGCCAAATATTCTACATTCCAAATACCAAACTCACTTTACGTGAAGATGAAAGGTTAGGTGTCCCCTGCCAGAGCCAATCTAGACTGTCTCCCAGTATCCCACAGAGTTTTTCTATTCCTGTTTCCCAGGCAAATGCTTGAACATCTTTAAAAACTGTCCATTAGGGCTCAGTAGTCCCATCTACTCTTACTTCCAAACAAGAACTGCCAACTACAATTGCCTACCACTCCTGAATTACATCTGGAACACTGTGCAGACCCTCTGCCCTAAGCACTAACACAAAAAAAACCCACAAAAAACCAAACCAAAACAAACAAAAAAATACAAACAAAATTGAAAAGAGAGGAAAATACCTAATTTCAGGTATATACACTTGTATTTCCATTGACAGCTTTGTTAGATTTATTCTTACGGTGTTACTAATACAACAGGCTTTTCCTTACTAGCTGCACCAGAAACCCAGAAAGTTCAGTAAGAAGGAAGCAGGTAGACCAAAACCAACATGTGTGTGCTGGAAGCAAATCAATAAACCCTGAAATACTGTTTAAAAGAACACTTTTGTAGTTCCTTATCTCTCAAACAGAAAAATTAAAGTCCATATTCTTATATGAGAAATTAATTTGAAAAATAAGTGACTTCCAAATTACATCTACTTTCATGATGCTACTATGTCTCTGTGTGTAATGGATTACTCTAATGAGCCAAAGAAGACCACACTTCATTAGGGCGTTTTTGATGAATCAAAGTAACAAACACATAGGCATCATTTTCGTTATTCCCTTGAACTCACTAAAGACAGGACACACATGGGAAAGAAACTTCAACCATAACTGCAAAACTTTCAAAACACACAGGAACTGACAAACGAGTGCTGGCAAACCTGTTTTCTGTTATCAGGTGTCTATGTCAAGACCTGAAAACAACATAAGAACATATTATATGTGACTTTTTTAAAAGCTTTATACATAGCCAAACTTAGAAGAAAATTCATTCCCATTACAAAGACTTACATGAATATGACAGAAATAAGACAAGTGATTTTATCAAGTGAACATGGACAGTTTAGGCACATTCCCATCAACACAGTACTCATACCTAGCACACCCTAAAGAGAAAAAAAACACAAACACTTTCAATAGCCCAGATATTTTCCCTAAAATACAAACCAATATACAGATTATCATGAATAAATAGGGAACAAGAAATTATAACAATTTAAAATAATATATCAATCACTATTGAATATTCTTAGAACACATTCAAGTCAGATGACTGAACACTGGGTTTTTTTCCCCCCCATGAAACACTCTCTTATCATTTCCTGGCTGCCATTTGATATTTAACTGGCAGAGGGTGCGTGGGTGGAAAAGTGTTCTTTTTCTAGTTCAAGTATTTTAGGAGAAAGTCATTGGGTAAGGAACACCGCATTTTAAAATACAAATTTAGTCTGCATCATAAAATTTATTACTAGACTAAGACAACTTCCTAGCCACACATACAAGAGAATTTAGCATTCTAGTTCAACAATTAACATGATGAATCAACAGCCTGGGGGAGGAGGGAAGTCTTGCATCAAAACAAATTACAAGTTTTCAAAATTCAGGACCAGCAAGCTAAGTGCACTAGGAAAAATTACAAATTAAGAAAAGACATTCCCTCATTTGAAGTATCATACATTCATTACATTAACACTCTGCTTGAAACACACAGACAGCTCAAACATGCCAACTACCAACAAGACCTGGGAGTCTGCCCTATAAGCCTGCACAAAAACTCACAGTTCAGAACACGCCTTTTAATACTCTTCCCTGCAGAAAAATGCCACAGTTCTAGTCAAGTTTTTGGATATAAAGCTGTAAACTAATTCACTAGTTTACAGACTATCCTATGTGAAGAGCATCTGAGAAAGCACAGATACAGAGTTGTTTTCTATCAAGCTATGCAGATCTGACATAAAGCATGAAGAACCATGTAGTAAAAAGATGCAGTAACAATGCATAAATACAAGGCAATCTGGGAGCTTCCTGAGCTGTGAAGTTCCCTTTCAGTTCTCTCCACAACCATTTTCCTCCCCACAATCCCTTGTTTTCAGTAACCTATTTTAAAAACGATCACTTACAAACTTTAAGAGAAGTGTGGGTCATAATAGCGCATAATTAATTCAAATCGGAACAATCAGGGGTTTATAGCTACCTTCGTGCTTCAAAATACCCTGTGTTTACTTTTAAAAATGAAACAGGAAGACACTCCATTCTTAGACATTCACTCGCTTTCTTCCCACCTTCCTGCTAAGGTTGTCAGTGACAGAATACAAGACAATGGGTTGCCAATGCATTTAATTTTACATTCTGCGTTGCACCTTCCAAAATTTTCCCAAAGGAAACCGTTTCAGTCGGTTTGGATAATTCACGTGAGCCAGTATCTAACTAAAGGAATGTAAACAAAGGTCATGAAAACAATAGTGCAGGAGTCTGTACTAGACTCTCCTGATTAAAGTTTTGAGGAAAGCAGATGCAAAAAGTTATGCAATTTACATTGCAAATATAAATCTCTCAGGTGAAAGTGCCGCAACTGAACTAATGTAAACTCGACCCATGCTGCTATATGGTAAGGACAGCCAAATGACAATGCAAGGCTTGCCTGTCATATGACAGTTATTTTCAGCCAAGTAAAACTAGTTTAGTATTTCTAGTATAGTAACAACTTCTTGGTACATAATTCCAAACTGCTCCATCTGAAGACTGCTACTCCTGCCTCAGATTTTCAGCTCTAAGGAGAATTTTGTAGTCATATCAGGGTGTAGCAGGCAAAACTTTGTACAATGACTCATTATACGGGAATGCTTGTCTTCCAAAGGTTATTTATGTAACAGGAGTTCCATTTCAAAAATTGTGTGTTTTAGCAATTTGCTGCACAGAATTTTAATACTAGCTATTTAGTTGAGACGCACCTGAGCGACTTAAAAAGCCCCTCTCTAAAGATAACCTTTTTCTAAAATTTTTTGTTAGAACATTTAATATTAAAGCAAATAATGGTATTTGATGCAGAAAAGATTTTTCTACCATTTGTAAGCCACAACTGGAGACTGAAAGCTAATTTAAATGACAGCTTAAAACAAAAAGAAAAATGACAGAATAATTCAGGTTGGAAGGGACTTCTGGAGCTCATCCAATCCAACCACACACTAAAAACAGGGCCAGCTTTTAAGCTGAATCAAAACACTAAGAATTTATACGTTTGAAGATTAGATATGTTAACAGGTCTGCTGAAAGATCATAAAAGAAGTTAGATATGCAATTTGCCATTATAAACAGCTCAAGTTCAAACTTTCACTCCCCACAAAGACACCTCAGCACTATTATTTGCCACCTCTTTCCAAGACGGGCCTCTTTATGCAGGCCATTGTTCCATCTCACTTTAAACCTGCCCAGAGGCTTCCACCACCTCCCTTTGTAGGCACTGGCACTTGTGTGGTCGCACAGTAAACTCGTGAAACTGATCCAGCTGAACACTAAACTTGGCAGAAAACTTACAATTACTTGGCCAAGTAAATTCTGATGCTGGCACAAGGGGCCATTGGGAAAGTGTAACTGGATGGCAGAACATCCTTTTTGTTGGGAGTGAACATTTACTTCATTTTGAAACTGCAGAATCAGTGCCTTTACTAACCCCTCTGATTCTCTCTTCAATAAGAATACATGAATGCAGAGGAAAGCCCACAAACAAAATTTAAAGCCTCATGAATAAGGAACCATTAGTAGGAAAAGTTTTAAAATTCTCACTGCTCCTCTAACTTTTAACTGTATCACAGGAAGCACATAGAGGGAACAAAACCAAACCAAACGGGGAAAAAAGGAAAAGGCCACACCTTTTAAACTGCAAAGAAAAGAAGAACTCCACCAATCTAACGAAGACTGGTACATAAAGCCTGGTAAAAGCTACTTGGAATAAAAATCTACATGTTGGCTATGGGGATTAAATGACTGTGCACGAAGGCTGAGGAGCACCTCTTTTCCTCCCTTTCCCAGGCACACATCAATGGGATTAAAGAGGAGATGGGACACAGCTTCTCACCTGAACCCTGACACTAAAATGGAGACTGTACCAGACTATATAAAGGAACAAAGGATTGAGTATCTTGAAAAGCTGAGATAAAGGCAGTAGACTTAACAAGGCTAATGTGCAGGTTCAATACGTGACCCTAAAGCCAGAAAAGGATTCAGGATTCTTGAACCTCACTTTTGTAATGAGACTTCCTTAGAGAGCAAGTTAAATATGCACTAATTCTAGTCAATGGAGAAGAAACCTACCATGAGTTACTTCATCATCTGATGGGGCAAGTTTATACAACTTCACTTTCCAGGACTGACAATCCAGCATTGTCAGTTAAGAAAAGTCACAAAACTTACATTAAAAACATAATAAAAGGAACATCAAAACACAGAAAAAGTTGTACATGCACAGCAGATGGGACCAAAAAAAGGTCCTGGATCAGTTCATGCCATCTTGGACAACTACAAACCCTGTCAAGCACGTAAATCTGGCATATGGCTTCCACCATTTCACACACGGTCACTTTTAGCAAATTCCTGATTTAATTCTCTCCTCTTATTTCTCATCCAAAAGTTTCTTTCCAGACTTCACAGAACTCTCTCCTCCTTCAACTGAAACAAAACTTACTCAGAAATATCAAAGTGCCATATGATTCAAAAGTTATACAAATGATAAAATACCAGACCTCTCTAAATAGTTCAGTTTCATAATGTACTGAATTCAAACAGCTGTTTAAAATAAAACGCTCTCCCCTCTTCTTAGGAACATTCTGTTTTCCCACCGTTCTTATTCACATTTATTTCTATGTTCAATACTCCAGCTCTGTATATCCTTTATTTTCATTAAGTGTTCACAAACAGCAGTCAAAGATAAGGATTTAACTTTCTTCTTTGAAGTGGCACAGTATTTACCCTGAATATGCAAAAGCAGCTCTACACATACTGCATTTGAACTTGTGCTGCCTTCCAGCCTTGGTGCACGAACCCAGGAAGCTGGATTCTGCTGGGCCACAGAAAAGCTCCAAAGATGCTGCTGCGGTGTCCATTCTAAACCCCCCTAGGAAAGGGTAGTATCACATTTAAGTTTTATTGTCCAAGAACAAGGAAAAGCAAAGAGAAAGGTAAGACATCACAGGTCCAAAAACTCTGCATCGAAACCAGTAATGTCTCATACCAAATCTACTACTTCTGTAATCCACCCAGAAGAATCATGTTCTTTCATGGATTTCCTTTTAACTACATAATGAAACATACGAAAGCAATGGCATAGGTTAATTCATAATCGTTAACTGCTTCTTTCAGAATCTGAAATACTGCTATGAGGCTCTGACAAACTGGTTTTAGACACTACAGAGGTTATTTAAAAATTAGCATTTTTTAAAAACTTGGTATTGTTTTAGAAACAGCTTCCACAAACCCACACCCCAGATTCAATACAGGCACACAGTCAGCATAAAATTGTTGCTAAGCTCAAAAATTATGCTAAAGGCAATTTTAGAAACTAGAAAACTAGTGATGATTTGATAAATGGGAGATAAATAATTCAGTTTATGTTGAAGTTTAAGTCAAAGAATTTTATCTTACCAGAAACAAAATGCTGCCTCTTCTTTAATTTTAAAGAACAAGAACAGGACGCCAAAGAATTGTTTTGAATACTTCAAAATTATAGAACAGGCTTTCATTATTATAAACTACAATGAAAATGTTTTGCCAATAACCCTGATTCAACTTTATTTCGCAGCTGGCTCTCACATAAAAAAAAATAAAAATCTTAGAATGCATATCCAACTACACTATAGTGTGCTAACAATCTGAAAATGTAGTAGTAATTTAAAGAATCTTGCAGAGGCAGAAAAGGTTGACTCTTACCTTAGATTTTATTTTTTATTTCCATAAAAATTCGGTCTTTACAGACTAGATCTTTATGACTCTCACATTTTCAAATACGGTTAAAGCTGGACCAGCCCTTATATGCAAATCTACTCAGGCACAGAAACAACACTAGCAGACTAAGATGCAAAAATAAAAAATACCAAACAAACCAAAACAACAACAAAAATCTAAAAATATTTGTAGGCATCTTCCCTGGTTTTTCAGACTACCTGCACATTTAAAGAACATATTTGCAGTAGTCCCAAAACTCAGTAATAGTTTCTTTGTAATAATAATTTGTTATATGAAAAAAGAATGTATGATCTATACATGCTTAAAGGCCTGCGGCACCTACAAACAGTTCAAGAGGTATACTGATACTTTCAGGCTAAAATTTTTCTTTAGTAGTTTGATACCATGTTCACAAACATCAACTCAACATGTGGCTTTGGACCAGAAATATTCTGGAACAGGATCTTTATGTATGAGTCACATAGTGGCACTTAGCACAGCATGACGTGAGAGAAGGTGCTACGGTACAAGCATCATCTCAGCACAGCTTTAACACACTCAGTTTGAAAACTTTGAGAAACAGGGAGACATGATCAATTGTCCAACATGCCTTTTTTCCCTCTGGCTCTCCATTCCCAAAACCATCACTCACATGTCTCCTAACTATGGGGTACTCTTGAGTTCACCCACGTTACCTTAACTACAGTAACTAACACTGAACCAAACTAAACTTCTTTAAAAACAAAACCTAACCACAAAAAGACACACAAACCCACAATACATCCATGTATGTATATTCGTACACCATGAATCACCTAGAACAGAAAGCAGTTTAACATGGAAAATAATCACACAGAAGAAGGACATGGACTTTGGTTGTTAAGTACTCACAGCTTAATACTCTATTCTTACTCACACCTCTTCATACTTTCCAGATGCAGGCTGGCAGCCCAGAGCTGTCTGCAGTACCCCCCATGGAAACTGCTTGGGTCCTGCTAAGCATTAAGCTACTGCACACAGGAGTCATTTTTCTTATAAATCACCCCTTGGTAATTTTAATCTAACATTCTCAACTACCAGTTGGAGAAAGGATCAGAAGAGTGTATCCCAATGCTTCAGTGTCTTCACATTTGAGCATGCCTTATAAAAACCCACCTACAGTTCCTACAGCTACAGCAATAACATCGCTAGCCAAAGGTATAACCAGAAGTTGAGAGGAACGTCTTTTTTTCCTATGGCAAATAAAAACACACATTGTATTGCAGACATCCACTTGCTTATCAGGTTTACTGAGTACATACTTAACATCCATCAGCAGTTCAGCAGTAACCCACAATACTTACGGTCTACAAGAATTTCATACAACTTCCCAAGAGAAAGAAGACCCACCCAATTTCTTTACAATAGGACTCTAAATCTGTTTAGTTAAAAAGGCGAGTACACATCTATTTAGGTTTAGGCAGGCTTTGTCCTTTTACTTAGGTAGATGAGAAAACAAAACAAGAGGGGGAAAAAAAACCCTAAAAATGACTCCGAACTAAAGCAGAAACTTAAGCAAATCTATAGGACTCAAAATGCCACAGCAGACTTTTAATTAATGTTTTAATATGGCATTACTTTTACTACAATCATGCACAGTGTTTCAGTTTCTGTATAATACGTGCTTAGGGATACAAAGAAAATTGTCTAAATCTGTTTTCAGAATCAATTTTTTAAAAATACTAAGATTTGTTCCTATTTTGGTTGCCTGCTGTTTGCTGACAGACTGCACACAGATACAGCTCCTGGTACCAGGCCAAATTTACATTTAATCTGGGGAAAACAAATGCAGCACGGCTTTTGATCTGTATGTTGAAGAAAACAGGAGTCAAAGTCTCACTAACCCAAAAACATGTCAAACATGGTATGTTGGCATGTTATAAAAGTCGTATTAAGAAACCAAAACCCTGAAAATGGCAAATTAGATTAACTTTTTTGGTTGTTTTTAGAAGAATGAAGTAAATTTGTTACACCATTTACACTATGAAATTTCATTACTGTTTTAAAAACACAAGGCAACATGATACCTGGCCTTTAAAAATTTAGAGCCCTGGTTTCCTACCTTCAATCCTGTAAGTAGCAATACTTAAATTGCCACTTTTCTTACATATGTTTGCATCTAAATTACATTCATTCCAGTATAAAATACAT
This sequence comes from Scytalopus superciliaris, assembly GCA_013400415.1. Lineage (NCBI taxonomy): Eukaryota > Metazoa > Chordata > Aves > Passeriformes > Rhinocryptidae > Scytalopus > Scytalopus superciliaris. The sequence goes on from VXBX01004000.1 coordinate 372,531, forward strand.
ACAGTGCACAAAAATGTTGCTAAGAAAGGAGAAATAGGTTTATTTAAAGATCATTTTGATCTCCAATTCTTTCTCGCTTTAAATTCTGCTGACTAGTTTTAAATTATTTAGAAAAGCACCCACCTTTGCTCCCTCCCACTCCATAAAATCCATGACATCTTCCAAAGACAGCAGAGGTCTAACTACATGCTAGCAAGTCTATGAGTACAAATCTTATTTTTTTTAAGACAGTAATCACAACACTTTCTGCAGATACATTTTTTAGATTATTCAGTGTTGACATTTTAAAAAAACATAACTTGGTCTCACGTTGAATTAATTCATTTTACATGCACAGTACAGAATATTCCTATTGTATAAGCACCTGTTTATGGAAGAAGTAAATCTAACTTAGGAAACTAATAATTAACATTACAAACTCTAATGTGATAGCACAACAGCACCACTTTCAAATTGCAACAGAGCATACTGCCAGCAGAAAAAAATTCGCCTGAAATAATAACTTTCTGAAAAAATAAATAACTCGAGGCAGCATTACTGAGTACTTAACGTGAGCCATTAAAGCAGCAGCCAATCCCGAAGGAGGGAGGATGGAAGGAAATCACACCTAACACGCAAAGCTAAAGCTCTTTTCCAGTCAAGGACTCAGAAAGATACCACATCAAGTAAATGTTTGACATCACGTACAATTTGAGTTGAAAAGTGGTTTATTAAATCTCAGTTTCAGTCCCAGAAGAGTAAAAAAGGTGTCCTATATTTAAAACACAGCACTGCCCTACTGGAGCAATTTCAAGTTTATTTCCCTGACCAGAAACCAAGAGAACATACTTCAGTGTGTACATTAAGATGGATAACGTCAATACCTATTAAAGAGATGCTGGGCTCCACATACCATCCATTAGCTCTTATTTGAAATACGAAATCCATGAATCTCCAAGACAACACACATATTGCAGAAAAAAGAAAAATAGCAGCTTTTCAAGACATTATGGAAGCAGCAAAAAGACTCATATAAACCTTTATGACTGAGAGCAGACACTGAAGATACTTTTGATTTAAGTGGGCCTTTGGTTTCCAGAAGTCTTCATTTTCCAGACTGCATTTAGTCTGGATGCTACACTTATTTGGAAGCATGATGCTTCCAGAATACAGCATTAATGTCAGCAGAAAAGAGAAGAACCAAGACCTCTAAAACTTAAGAACACAAGGGAGGAAAAAATTTAAAAAAACCCCACCCTACACCCAAAACTAAACAGGGGTGATTTACAATACATCTGCCAGCTGGTGTGAGAGAAGTTCACACTTTTGGGGAAACCCTGCATACTGATCAGTTGCTTTCTCACAATGCCACAGGGTATGTAGGTGTTTGCAGCCAGCACTTACTGCTCTCTCTGATTTCTTTTTCCTCTGACTTCAGTCAAGAGGCCCCTTTCTCAATCTTTAGTTATTTGGACAACTCAAGACGGGAATTAATTGCCATTTTATCAACGGTAACAAATTACTCCTTAAAATATAACTTATGCACGGCACAAAGCTTGAGTATCTACAGCTTAGTTACCAGCAGATAGTTACTATATACAGCCCTCCACAACAGATCTAGCTTCAGCTAATTCATTTTAAATGCATCAAGTCAGAACACTTCCACTACACTGCTGTGTGATCGCAGGGAAGGAAACCAAACACAATACAGTGCTCACATAAGAGCCTATTAACTATATTATTTGAGGCTCGCATCTCCAAGAAGTAAAACTATTTAAGCTTTCTTACGCTGTCTTCATTTTAATCATGATCTTTCACTGGAACTTTGGTGAAAGATATGACAAAACAGGAGTAAAAGACTCCCATTTGACCTACCCACTACAGTCTCTCCGGTAACTTCTTTAGCAGAGGTAGGACAGGTCACATCAGGTACTGCAATCTGGTAACGTGAGAACAGCTACCTGGATTTTTACCATCCCAACAGTGCCCGATGCGGAGCTCCTGCAAGGAGCCCCTGGCAGAGATGTGGATGGCTACACCTGAGGAGCAGAGAGCAGCCGAGAAAGCAACAGCACGGAAAGAACTGACAGGAACCCTCAGGGGCTCAGGTAAGGGAAGTGAAGGAGCAGCAAGCTCCGCACAGCACAGGGAGGAGGCCAGAGGCGCACCCACCGAACACACGGCTAATCCTACCGAGCAGAAACTACACAGCAAAGCAGTTCGACTCTGAAGCTGGATTTCAGCTAAAAAAGAATTAATGACGGCGGTTACGAAGAGTTATTAGAAAGCCTGAAACTTTCAAAGGAAGATTCAGAGAAATACCCCGCCACATCAGTGCGCTGATGGAGCCACCGCAGCGCCGGCCCCTTCGGCCCTCATGTCCCAGCCCCGAAGCCTCTCAGACCCACCGCCCCGCTTCTGTGTCACTCCCCACGAGGTAACCCTTTACTGAAGCCCTGACAGCGACCCTGCCTGTCTGCCGTCTGAACTGGGCTGCAGGGACACCCCGGCACGGCCACACCGTGCGCGTCACCCGAGGGCAAGGAAACCCAAACCCAAACCCTGCGGGAAACTTTACTGGTGCGAGGGAACCCCCGGCCGCGGCTCGGGCTGTCACCCGAGGGCCGCGGAGCGGGGACAGGGATGGGGGGACAGGGGGACGCCGAGCCTCGGGAGAGGCTGGGGAAGCGGAGGAGCAGCCGTGGGGCGCGGGAGATGCCGTGTCTTCACCCCCTCCCTGCCTCCCTCCCTCCGGCCAGGCCGGCTCCGGCCTCCGGCCTGTGGCGCAGCGCGGGCGGCGAGCGGGGCCCGGCCCGGCCCGGCCCGGCGGGCTCTCCCGGCAGCGCCGAGCGGTGTCGGCCACTCACCCAGGCGGGCAGGTCCGCGGAGGACACGCTGAGCCGCACCGCCTCCTCCTCGTCCTCCAGGAAGGCGAGCGCCCGGCCCAGGCGGGAGCTCTTGCCGCCGCGGTGCCTGCGGATCCAGAAGAGCCCGC
>VXBX01004000.1:375767-412513 GCA_013400415.1 Scytalopus superciliaris
CGGCGGCCCCGCTCATGCTACCGCAGCGCCGGCTCCTTCTGCTGCTGCCGCTCCTCCCGCCGCCCCTCCCGCCGCTCCTCCTCCTCCTGCCGGGGCGCTGCCTGCCGGCGGGCAGGGGGCAGGGCGGCGGCGTCTCCTCACACCCCGGCCCCGCTCCAGCACCGCCCGCCGCCGCTTCCGGGCTCGGCCGGGCCCCGGCCCCGCCGCTGCCCCGGGAGGAGCCGGCCCTGCCCCGGCCCTGCCCTGCCCTGCCCCGGCCCTATCGGCGCCCAAGGCTGCCTCCCCACCGCCACAGGCTCCTCTCTCCCTCCGGGCCTGCCCGGGGAAGCGGCGGGACCCCCGCCGGGCCCGGGCTCCCTGAGTGCGATCCGCGCCGTGCCGGCAGTGACGGGAGCGGGGCGGCTCGATGGCCGCCCCTGTTACACCCTGCGGGTCTCCCTGCCCCGGGCAGGGCTGTCACTCGAGCACCGGCTCATCACCCACCCCGTGCTTTAGTGACAACAGGTGTTTGCTGAAGCTTTGCTCGCACATCCTCAGATGGAGCCGCCGCCTTCTGTCATCGTGTTAACACACAGGAGTACCGTCAGTCTTGGGATTTGTAAGCCCTTCTGCGTTAAATTCAAAAAGGTGGTTTTATAGCAGGCTTGTGACCTGTATCCCTTTTGCATAATAACACCTGGTCCCCCGCATCATTCCTCTTATCTTTTTAATAACTTTAGTGTAGCCACCACGTTGATAAGGGGCAGCTGTTGCCTTTCCTTAGCTGTGCCCTAATCACTGTGCTGGGATGCACTCACTGATTAAACTCAACATTTACCAGGAGTTTGGGGGGTGGTGGTTTTGTTTTCAGTAGCTAACCTTTCACTTAGTAGGAATGGGAGTCCCTTCTCCTCTCTTCAGCTGCCAATTTTCACAAAATTTGTAGGACTTTGAGACTTGGTATTTGCAGGCAGGGAACGGGGGAGAATGAGTTTAACCAACAGGCTGAAAAGTTATGAAAGCACATACAAAGGGATGAATAGGAAAGCTACATAAGCTTCATTTTCTTAAGAAGTGAAAGCAGCTTCATCTCAATTATCCAGAGAAGTAGAAAGGCAATAGCACAAAAAGAAAAGTTGTTTACTTAGTGCAGCACAGCAGAACTGGAAAAATAATCCATATCATGAATGTGCTGTTCTGTTTTCTCATCCTTCCAAACTCCCTCTGTGCCTGCAATGAGACACAATGGACCACTCCAAGCAAAAGCAGTTTCTGGACAGAGGCTCATGTTGCTCTTATTTACTTCCTCTTTACCATTGACAGTGTATGTTCTCCACCTGTGTAATTATGTTACTCAGAATGAAAATTCTGAACAGCCAAATGATATGAAAAGGAGTAACAAAAACAATGATCCAAGCTTTGAAATTACGATTTACTTACTTTGGGCCTTCCAGAGAACTCAAAACAGACTGTAACAGTGAGAGGACTGAAGAGCAACATAAAACTCTATAAAATCTCACTGCCTTAAACTGGAGGTATCAAGTATGCTGCTGTGACACCTTTGAACACCAATAATATCAAAGGGCAGTAAATCTGGATGACTTTCTGTATTCCTCTTCTAGTTACTTATTTTGCTTATATAGACTGAGCTTCCCTAACACCTGATACAAATGGACATGCTGTGTGTTGGCTCCTGCTATTACAACCAAAACTATTAATATTTTCTCACTTAGTCAAGCTCTTTCTTCTCAACCTTGGACTCACTGCTCCATTTTACTTCCCTATCTGGCTTCACAGTAGCTGAAGCAGAATACAACAGTACCACAAACCAAAATGAAAATTCAAAGTAAGAAAAAAAAGTGATTCAATTAATGTGACATTTGCCAACTAACATTTTCCCATATGCTGCATCTTATTCTGCTCTCCTGTGTATTCAGTGCATATTCTGCAAATAAGGTGGATATAGAATATAGAGGAGTAGCCCTTACAGTCAGATTTAACACACTGGATAAATACTCCAGGAAGAATATTAATCTTGTAGTAGCATTTAGAAAAACAAACATATAATTGTAGGTCTGACAGCCTAGCATTGAGCCTGGCCAGAATAATTCATTAATTGATATGGAAGTTTGATTAATGAGAACTAAAAGTGAGTGATAATGTGCCAATCAAATAGGAAAACAGAAGCAAGCTCTTGTAGCATGAATTTGATAACATTTACCTGTAACATCAGTAGAAAGTTCTGATAAAGAGGTAACCACTGACTTCTTAGAACCTCTGTAGATAACTGACTTGGGCCCACACAGTGTTTGGATGAAGAAACTGGGTGGTATGAAATTAGCATACCCAGTGTTATAATAGAGACAAAAGAGCCTTGTTAAAATCAAGATATAAACTCTGCTGCTGGGATAAATTAGGGTCAGTTACTCCACTATGAAGTTCTTCATAAAATGTTCTGGATAAACACAAGTTATTTGTTTATTCTATCTTTTTAGTGCTGATAAATTGTCTAATAATTTGCACAAGAATCTTGGGATTGTTAATATATATGTTTCCTGATCCTATTTTTAAATATTTGTGATAGCAGTCTTCAATGCATCAGGAACTCTTGAAGATAATCACTTACGGCCCAGAGATTACTCTGGCTTTTCCATAATATCCTATAGTGAATTGTATCAGCTACAGAGCTGATTGTATTTAACTCATTTAGATAATATTTATTCCTTTCATATTCTGCTTTTGTAGGTCTGTTGCCTTATTAGAATTTTAATTAATACCTTTTGCTTGCAGTATTCCTTTATACCCATTCTTACCCATATGTGTTTGTTTCTCCTTTTTAATGGATTCCTTTTAACTTTTTCAAACTCAATAGCTTTTCTTGCAGTCAAACCAGTGCCATCCTACATTTATTTTTACCTTGCATCCCACCAACTTTGACATCATGATTTTTTTTTCCCCCAGTAAGTACTGGCATTGTTCTTGAGAATAACTTCCCAAACAATCTTGTTTGTACATCTGGGTTTCTGAGGAGGAGAAAAACGGGCAACATTCAATTTATACGGTGAAAAAGAAAACCTAAATATCCCTGACTTCTTTGGATTTCAGACAAGAAAACATGCTTTGGAAGCAATTTTAATTGTTACGTCTTGACCATTTTCAGTAACAGTTAATCTTCAAGAAGAACAATATTTGGTATTACACCTCATTTTACCCAAGAGAAGTATTTCAGTTTGATGGTTCTCTCTAGTGGATTTAGCTATTGAAGAGAAATCTTTATTGAACAGAAATGTTTCCTCAGGAGTCTTTCCCAAGAAAAAAAAAAAAAAGAAAAAAAAAAGAAAGAATTATTAATGAAAACAAAGTTTACATGGAGTTTCATCCTGGTAGATTCTCATGATTCTCAGACTCTCTACTTCTGTGTTTGATTTTATCCAGCTGTCTCAACCTGCTTCAGATTATCTAATATAAAGCACAAATATTTTCTGTCTGCTTCAAATTATCTCATATATATAGCACAAAGAAGAGTCAAAAGACTCTACAATACCTGAGCTTCTGTTGTTTGGAGCAAAACTGTCTATGTCTGATCCCTGGCATCACCCAGTCTGGCTTCAGTTTCACTGAATGCATAAATTGTACTCTTATGACAAGATCCTCAAATATTTATTGTTCCTGAAGACAGAAATACTTTCCACTAAAATGTGTTTCTTAGTAAGTTTTCACAATAATCAGAGTCTTTCCCCCTTGTGGGACTCTTCCAAGTTATAGTTCAAAACTAAAGACACAAGCTTTACTTCAGAGATTCACATGTTTTGCTGTTTCTATTTATGAACTTGGAGGACAAACAAAAGCACTTTGCAAGAGGTCATGTATGTACCTCTGCTGATACTAATATTTGAGTTTTCTTCTCATCTTCAAAGGGCCTCAGCAGAAATTGATTAAAGGGAAAAAAAAAAAGCTACAAAGCCCAGATCCTAGCAACTTTCTTATTTTATACAAAAAGCTTTTTTTTGCTTTTTTTTTTTTTTTTATAATAAAAGCATCATGATTTTTAAGCATGATGAAGCATTGCCATATGGTCCCTCTGAGGGGTGATATTTCCAGTAACTTTTTGTTGTAATGCTGTCATGTGTCATTCCATACAGAGGTGAAGAAAAAAGCAATATTGCTTCACAGACTTAGAGGAACATCCACAAGATTAAAAAAAGAAAAAAAAAAAAGAAGAAGCTTATGACTACAGAATATAAAAAACTGAGTTATTTTATATTCCTGTTTTCCAGATAACACTGCAGTTGGAAAAGAAGAGGTATGTACCAAGCCAGACAAGAAAAAAACACGTAGAAGTTAAAATTGTATCAAAACTCCCATGGCTACCAAACCCCTTGTTTACAACACTTCTCTGGGAAAGAAAATTTAGGGCATCATTTTATGCTGTTCTTTTATACAACAGATATGTGTCATTTTATTGCCTGTATTCACTGGATTCTAACACCCATTTTTATAAAAACAGTAAAACTACTGATTTATTAACTTTTTGAATTGCATTGGTGAGAAACTGTAGTTTATTTTAATACATGGTGGAAACACGCACAAATTTTAGTACTGTTATTCCAAAGGTGTTATTCCAGCTTGTGTTCTCATGCAGTAGTTAAACTTCAGTTTGATCCCAGAGTTTAAGTTTTGAAAAGTTCTTTCCAAACCCTCTAGTGGTGCTTTCCCACATCTGTAATTTTTCTCTTGTCTTAAAGCTGCCTGACTAGTATATTCTAATAGGGGTAAGAAAAGAAAAGAAAAGCTGTTGTATTTTTATTTTTTGGTAGCAAATGCATATGCATAGTCTAAAGAGTAAACAATAGAAACAGAACTTGGAAAAAACCTGCTTCTGCTATCCAGGTGTTGGTTATCACTGTCGTGTCTGCTTGTTTTAGTGATATGTATTTGCTACATTGCTGTTAAAACTAAAATTCAGTCAGAAGGCAGTTTTGTCCTTCAGTCTCTATACAAAGGACAGCATTTCTGCAGAGTATCCCTTTCTAGGCAGATGTTCAGTTCCATGTGTTCATAACACTGTAACCATTTTGGCTAAAGAGCTCTTTGAGTTACTTCAAGATGGTTTGTAAGACTATTTTTAACTGTTCAGAAAAAGAGGGTATAAAATCACAAAATCATAGAAAAGTTTGGGTTGGAAGGGACTTCAATGATCATCTAACTCCAACCCCTCTGCCATGGGCAGGAACACCTTCCACAGACTAGGTTGCTGAGGGTCCCATCCAGCCTGGCCTTGAGCAGTTCTAGCAATGGGGCATCCACAACTGCTCTGAGCAACCTGTTCCAGTGCCTCAACACCTTCACAGTAAAGATTTGTTTTCTAATATCTAATCTAAACCTGCTCTTTTAGTTTGAATCCATTCCTTCTTGTCCTGTCACCACATGCTCTTGTAAAAAGTCCCTTTCCATCTTTCTTGTATGCTCCCTCCAGGTGCTGGAAGGCTGCAGTTAGGTCACCCTGAAGCCTCCTCTTCTCCAGACTGTACAATCCCATTTCTCTCAGCCTTTCCTCACGGAAGAGCTGCTCCAGCCCTCTGATCATCTTGGTGGCCTTCTCTGGACTCACCTCAAGAGGGTCCATGTCTTTCCTGTGCTGGGGACCCCAGAGCTGGATGCAGCACCCCAGGTGGGGGTCTCACCAGAGCTGAGCAGAGGGGCAGAACCCCCTCCCTTGCCCTGCTGCCCACGCTGCTTTTGCTGCAGCCCAGGACACGTTTGGCTTTCTGGGCTGTGAGTGACACAGCCAGGTCATGTCCAGCCTCTCATCCACTGGCACCCCAAAGTCCTTCTGGGCAGGGCTGATCTCCATCTCTTCATCCCACAGCCTGTGCTGTCACCGGGGTTTGCCCCGACCCAGCTTCTCATAGATTATTCTTCTTCTGCCAAAACCAGATAAATAATTCACAAGAAGGTTTATGAATAGTTTAGTATCCATATATGTTTATACTTAATGGATGTAATTCAGCCCTTAAAAGTCATACTTACAGTTAATGGTGTGCTTGGGGGTTCTTTTTGTTTGGTGTGTGTTTTTGTTTGTTTGTGGTTTGGGTTCTTTCTTTTTTTTTTTGTAAATAAAATATTGAGATGGGTTTTTTGTTTTGTGTTGGGGGTTTTTTTTTGCTTATAATTGCATGTTTGATATGCTTTTCTGTTACACGATAAAGGAAAATACCTCCTAGTTCAGACAGTGAGGCAATTTTTACAGCATTTTTTAATTTATTCTGAAAAAAACGAGTATGAGGGGTGATGTCACAGGTTTGTATGTACTTGTCAAATGACAATGTAAGGCCAGGTATAAGGGGTTAAATTTTATCTCTTTGAAGCCAGAAAGATAAACTTCCCTTGAACTATGGCAAGAATGTTTCTCAAATGCAAAAATGCCTCTTTGCTTTCCCCCCCCCCAGCAGTCAGTTTTCTACAAACATCAATATTAGCAGTAGCAGTTACATATTAACCTTTTATTTTAACACTCTTAAAATAGGCAGCGAAGTTAAAAGGGCCCAGAAGAATTTTCAGCTGGTGTTTTAAAGCACAGGTGTTAGCAGGTGGCAAATGTTTGCTGTGAAATAGCACCCACCTTTCCTGCAGGGAACCCTCCAGCTCCTTCCACGTGCTTGTTGAGCTGCCACAGGAATCAGCCCTGCTGCTCCTCACTGGGGGGCATTATTCACATTTTTATTGATTTCTACCGGTGTTCTGTATACCTGCCTTTCCCCGGCATGTGGGGCAATGGTACAATAAGCATTTCGCCCTTTTCCTTTTTTTTTTGGTGTTTTTGGTCCCCTGTCACTCGCGGACACCCAGCCCAGTTCCTGTCGGACTCCGCCCGCGATCGGCAATCCCGGCCCGTGCCATCCATCGCTCGGCGAGCGGCTGCTGGCCCTGGTTGCCAGGCGGGCCGTGACGCGCCGCCCGGATCCCGATCCCATTCCCGATCCCATCCCCGGCCCGGCGCGGCCTCCCCACCCCCATGGAGGGGGACAAGGTGAGGGGCGAGCCGGCCGTCCCGGGGGCGGGGGAGGAGAGGCGGCGGTGCGTGCTGTGGGACCGGCTGGGTGCGCGGCCGGGATCCGCCCCAAGCGGCCCCGAGGAATCCTTATCCCTTTATCCCTCTGGCACTGGGAGGAGCCACAGCAGCCACACACCTTCCCGCAGAAGGTGGCTTAGGAAAACACCCCTCGCTTCGCACCGTATATTAAAGTATATTTAATAATCGGTGCTGCTGTGGCCGCTCCTTGCCAGGGGTCAGCTCTTTGGGAACCCGCGTAACTTTTGCGCTAAGGTGTTAAACCAGGGGAAGTTTGTGGAGCTCCGGGATAAAGGAAACAAAACCACGTGCACACGCTAAACATCAGCCAGTGTGCTACATTTCCCCTTGAAAAAGCAGCAGCCGGTCCTATCCGTGTTGTGCGAGTCTGGATTTTGCAGCTAATTAATTTGTGGCCGTGCCAGATGGGAAATGCAGCAGCGGTAGAGTGGCTGGGCAGGGCGTGTGAAGCAGTGCTTTAGGATCCCTCTGAAAAGCTTTAGATCCAGTTTCGGTGGCTGTGGGTACATCGGTCACCTCTTTGCTGAAAACAGTGAACTTTGATGGGAAATGCGATTTTCCAGGTGAGTTGGTGCCCCAGAGGCAGCCCCGCTGACAGCCGCGCTCCTCTGGCTGCCTCTGGGCTCTCACTCGTGCTCCTGACCCATCGGAGGGCTCGCAAACTGGCAGCTCGTACTGGAGCTAAGGAAGATAAATATATATATATGTAAAAACCAAACAAACAAACAAAACAAAACAAAAAAAAAACCCCACCATCACCAAAAAAACCCCCAAAACTCTTCTCTGTTTAAAAACTACAGAAATTTCTCCTATTGCTCTTCCGTTTGTTTTCCTTTAGAATCGTAGCTAAGTGAGTTCTTAACTTCGGTAAAAACTAAGCATTACATTCTGAAAACCTCTGATCTTTCCAGCTGTGGGTGGAGAAACGCCTCTCGATCTCTTTTGAAGAGTTTACCTAAAGCATCAAGGTTTTGTGTTCCACTGACAGTTTTTGTTTAGATGAAAGCATGCATTCTTAAATGGTAAAATGTTTCATAGCACTGTTTGAGTTCTCTGTGTGAACTGAGTGCTCTCAGGTGGATGAATTAAGTTAAACCCTTGTCATTTAAATAACTAATCTTAATCTGGATTTAAATGAGTATATAGCTACAGCTAATCTAAATTAGCAGACAGGTGAGAAACTTCAATAAATCCTTTTAAAGTTTGTTTTAAACATTTTTCTCTGTGTACCTTTACTTATAAATGGACAGTGGTCTCAAAGGTAGTAAGTTTCTTTAAACTTTCTGAAGTATTTGTATTTTTCTGTTTATTTTTTTAGTCTCTTGCAAAAACGGAGATTTAAGTGGGAAATCATCTTACATAAAAGCAAGAGGTTCTGATGGTAGTGGGGAGGTGAAATCTGCAGACCTCAGAAAACTGGCAGGTGCATATTATTGGGTGCCAGAGAATCACCTCTGAATGTTGGCTGAGTGCTTTTGTCTCAGCTTTGAAGTAAATCTCAAAACCTTACTTGATACTATCTATCCATTATGCTGGTTTTAGGCTATTAACATCATTAGCTTTCTTTGTTTGTTTGCTGATATATACCTAATTATGGCCTAAAACCAAAACACGACTATATATATATTAGGGATTCTAAACAGGTTACTATTTGAGACTATAATACAGCATTCTGTTCCCTTCCCATCCATATCCTTCCTTCCAGGTTACCCTCACACAGGTTCTGTTGAGTTTCTTAGGCTTTGTTAAAGCTTCACTTAGGAAAATGATACTCTTTGGGTTTACTTTCTTGTCTGACTTTATAAAGTAGTAAATACTGGTGCTTCTTTTTGCCTTTTCTAAGTATCACAAGAAAATTTAAAGGGCACTTTCTTTTTGTTACAAAGCCTGCCTTCTTGAGACTTCTCATCAGCTTTAGATGAAGTTTACCAGTCCACTACAATCTTCTATAAAATCTGAGTTTGAAAAGACGAGATTTTTTTAAAATGTAGAGTAATTAAAAAGTTAAAATAGACAGTTAAAATGCTGTTTTCATATAATAAATTAACAAAAAAATGGGCATCATATGTTTCTTTTCTTCCACCAGTGCAGCTCATAATTCCAAAATTTATCAGTGAGCATTTTCTTAATCTTTAGTAGCTTTTGCCAGTCTGAATTTGAGAATAACAGTAGCCTGATCACGTCACTTTGAGTGTAGCCATCATCCTCCAATGAACTGGTTAAAATATTCCATAGATTAAAATTCCTCCTTTACTTTAGTGGTCTCAAACAATATGATTTTTTTAGTTTAGTCTTTTTAGGAGCAGCCAAGCAGTCAAGGGCAGGAACTCTGCAAATGAGGATAGAAGAAATATAACCTATTTAATTGGGGAACACTCTAGTGAAAAAGCCATCATGTGTAGTTGGATTAGTTTCATTATCTCCTTGGTTTTTTTGTTTTCCTTCAGTGCTACATACAAATATTTAATGTGGCAATTAACTTACACATGTAGTCTGAGCTTTAGGCCTCTTCCAGGTCCAGTCAGATCAAGTTTACTGTAAACAGACATTAGGATTAAACCAAATTACTCTTTGCATGGCAAAATTCAGTGACACTTGCCATATATACCTTGATCCTTTTCTTTGAAATAATACCAATTGTTAAATGATGTACTTGTCTGTGCAGATTGATTACTCAGTTTTTTTCATGTTTTCTGTTCTAGAGAAGAACCAAAGAAGATACTTGGAAATCAGAAGAACTTCGGAAACATCTTAAGGTGATTTTACTTTATTTTTTTAGTTGTGATCTTTAGTTACCTTACAGCAGTGGAATTTATTGATGGTCCAAACATAGAGAGGGCTGACTGATTGTTCTGTGAGTCACTCTGCCTTATGGGACCTATAGTAGTTCTTTCTCTTAAATGCTTCTTGGTGCACTAGGCACTTGAAATCTGGACCATCAAATACAAACAGTACAGATCTTTAATGTGTAGCTGCTGACTTCCTTGTTGCACTGACTATTCCGGATTCTGTCTAGTCCAAATGTATCTAGAGCCAGGCCCACTCAGCTGTTTCTTGCTACATGAGTCATATAAGATTACTCTACAAATTTGTTAATTAGGTAAATGGAAATAATGCAGTCTTATGGTAATCACACAGCAGTCAGTGGGGTCTGATTTGCTGGCCAGCCAAATCCAAGTTACAGCTCTGCTTTGTATATGCTTATTCACTTTCCTACATGTACATTATGTAATGTATTTATATTCATCTTCTCTCATATTTGTCATTCGTTTTTAAACTGAGTAATTACGTTATCCACTGGTCAAATGGGCATTCAGGCTCCAGTCAGTTACACCATTGATACTCATATGAGGTTCATGTTGTATTTTTTAAAAGCTATTTTCCAATATATATCTTACTATTATTCCATTTACAATAGGCACAGACATAATGTTAGTAATTGTACAAAATAAGCCTGGAAATAGATCAGCATTTTAATGTGATTTGGGAAATTCAATATATATTTAGCAAGCCACCAAAATTTTATTTTATTTTTCATATGAATATACTCTTACCAATATAGATTGCTGAATTATAATGATAGATTGATAGATTCTTTTTTTTTTTTTTTTCAGGCATCACAACCAGATAGTCAAAATGAAGACCAAAAGCATAGAGAAAAGAAACTGCAGAAAGATAGGTCTGTTCTTGACACAGACACTCCTAAACATGAACGCAAAGACAGAGGGAAGAGCAAGGAAAGAACACGAGAGAGAGAGAGGTTTAAATCTAGTGAAAGAGAAAGGGATAAAACAAGAGAGAGAGAAAGAGGAAAAGAATACCACAGAGGAGACCGAGACAGATACAGAGATAAGCTTCAAGAGTCACATTTTGAGAAGGAAAGACACAGTGTACCAAAACATAAAGACACAGAGAATGATAGAGAGCGAGACAGAAAGCATAAGAGACCTGAGATAAAGCGAATAGATACACAAAATAGTCTGAAATCATTTGAAGGAAGAGATAAAGAGCATCACAGAAGAAGAGAAAGCAGGCATCGTTCGGGTAAGTTGCTTTAGGTTGCTTTTGTCCATGGAAATATTTGGATAGGAATACTCTGAAACCATCTGTACAGAAAGGATAAGGACAGGTAGGTGTGAATGCCTACTGACATGTATATTTTTACAGAGCCTCAGGGTAACCTAGTTTTATTTTGATGCTTTTAAAAAAAGTGATGCTTGTTTCTCTTCCTCTGAAGAGAGGATGAGTGTCACTGGTTCAAGCCACTGATCAGTTGGCTTGAAGAGAACAAGTACCTTCCTGCCTGGACATTCTCTACAGAATGACCCCTTGAATTCCCAACTTGCAGGGTGACTGCTGAAGTTAGTAGCATGTGTCATTACTCCTACCATTACACAAGACAATTGAGAAGAGAGGGACTCATAAAGAAAGAAGGAGTAACCAGCTTTGGAGAAAGAATTTCAATAGAATATGAATTTTTAAGAAAGCTTCTATGTTAGAGAAAACGCGTGTCACTGAAATACTCTTCTACATGCTAGACTTAATTCTGTACAGAGTTTGAGTATTATAAAATTTGTTCCTTAATTTATACATCTGTTTTCTAGAGGAGGAAAAAATAAGAAGCGAAGAGCAAGAAAGAAGGCATAAAGAAAAAAAGGTAATGGAAGGAAAGGCAGTGAAGTGTTTCATAACGGAATAAGATAAAATTGTAGAATAAGGAAGAAACTGGATCAGACTCCATTTCCCAATAAATCCTAGAGATGCAGAAATAGTAAGGTGCTCAGAAGTGTACAAAACACACAACAAAATATATCTCAACTATTCTATTTTAAGGACATACTTAATTTCTCTTTTTAAAGTAAACATGAAATAAAATTTTCATAGCAGACAGCACTTCATTTTGGTACAGCTATATCAAAATTTTCCAGCTGCTATTTATGCCATTATTACAAGGCTGATTGATGGGTATACATCCTACTTTATGTTAGACCACCTGGTAGATAAGAGTGAAACTTTTGTGTGAAGAATATATAATCCAAAGAATTTTCTGTAGCAAAGTACACAATGTCCTGGAAGAAATATCAGCATCTCAAGTGCTATGATAATTTGGAACTTGCTATCATAGGAAATAAGATCCACATGACAGAAAGATTAAGGACTTGTAAAGCCATCCTTCTAATGGTCAAAAATTGATAGACTTGTGAAGATAAAACAGTCCTGGAGAACTTTCTAACCCTTTAATACCATTTTTCTCTTTCCAGGATAACGATGCAAGAAAGAAAATTGACAAATTTTTAGCCTATAAAAGTGAAGAAGGTGAACGTGTACACAAGTTAGAGAAAGATAAAGAGTTGGATAAAGAGGAAGAAAGAAGGCACAGATTAAAAAAAGAACATTCTGTTGGGCCAGAAAAAGAGAGGCTTTCAAAGGAAAGAAGTCACAAACGTTATGAAAAGGAAGAGGAAGAAAAGCATAAATCAAGGAGGTCTAAGGAAGGATCTTCCCATGGAGACAGAGAAGGGCAAGCAGCAGAAGCTAATGAGAGAGTAAAAAGTAGAGACAATGAAAGAAAGAAACATGATCTAAGGGTAGGTTTTAAAACTTTATAACTTACTTTAATTATCATACCTAGGAGAATAATAAAAATACTTGGATTTTAAGTCAACGTTTTCTGAAATTTGGGGCTAAAGTGGTAGATTAAAACACTACATCTCCACGTAAGTATCCTAATCCAAAGCTGATCCCTTCCATGAAATTTAATCAAGAAACTTGTTTATGTTAGAAATGCCTCTTATTCGTAAAATTCTTTATTGCTATGACTTTTGAAATTATTGCAAACACTTCAAAGTGGAGATGTCATTAAGCTTGAGGTCCATTCAAGTCTATTGGCTGCCTTTATAGAGTAAAATATGATTTTAATAGAAGCTATTTTCCATGTTGTCTATAAAGGCACCATGAGTATATAGACCCCCTATATTTCTGGGGTTTGTCTCTGCTTCTGTAGCCACAGAATATCTTTTGTGTTTTTAATATAAAGTATGATGTTATTTCCTAGAGACTTAATCAAAACTTTGACATTTTTTACTGTTTTTTTATATTATAAGTATTTGTTTACAAGCATAAAAGAAGGAGTATCTAGTGACTTGTAACTCTTAGATAAGTTTTATGGAGCATAGAGCCATTGATACGGTCAGGTTTGATCCCTGTACAGGCCATTCATTAAGAGTTGGACTTGATGATCCTGGTGGGTCCCTTCCAACTCAGAATATTCTGTGATTTTATGAGTGTAGCTGCTGCCTAAAGAGTGAAAATGTACAGGCTTCTCAAATAAAATTTCAGAAGTATCTTTTCTACTGAAAATACTAGCCATCTTCACTGTAGGGGCCCACCGTGAGTGATTCCTGTAACTGACTTTCTGCAGCAGGCAAGAAAAGTCTACCAGGAGCTTGCTCAAGGCTTGGCTCCCTTGGAAATTTACTCAAGTGGCTGTTACAGAACATTCACAATGATGCTTCTGTTTCACAGTTATGCTTTGCTTTCTGAAGTTCATGGAGAAAGACCAGCACCTTTATGTTAAACAACCTATTGAATACGTTTCCAAATGTAGGCAAACCTTCATAATACAGAATTTAAGAGTCAAGTCCCAATACTGGGGATTAAAAGTGCCTGAGACTGTTCTCTGTCCCTGGGTCCAATTTGTGTGAATTATTGCACTACATACTGTTAAAAATCTCTGTCTGAAACAGGCTGGCCTCAGCCTTCCAAGGTCAGCCTGTAGTTCTTACCAGTTTTTCGGAACATCTTACAAGCAATGACTGAAATAAAAACTAGTATGTCATTGAAGCAATTAATTTGAAACCTTTTTACTGCTTGATAACATTAGTACTAATACAGGTTCCTATACATATTTCTTCCCAACTTTTCTGACACATGAATATTGTGCCTTCTTTTACAGAACAGTGAATACAAAAAGGAGGAGAGGATTCAGGAGGAAACAGGCCATCAGCATGTAAGGTAAATAATCAAATGGATTGTTAAGGAGCAGAGCAGAGTTGTTGGTTCTCTCCTGCTCTCTGACCCTGCTTGTATTGTCCTCATAAATAAAACCCCTGAATGAAAAAACAGGTTTGTAGTCAGTCTGTGATTTATAGCTTTAGACCATATTGCACCAACCTGATCTTGATCTCCGGTTTGCTGCAGATATTAATACAAGTAATAAATGTCTGGGTTTAGTAGGTTTTTTTCTTCCTTATTTTTTCTTCCCTTTTGCTGCAATTATAGCTGTTAAACTTGGACAAAGTTTTTGCAGTTCTTAGCTGATTAATCACTTGGCTGTTTCCTTATCACTTAATATAATAGAGATCTATCAAAGTATTAGTAGAAATACTTCAATTTATTTGAAAATTTTCAACTGGTTTTTTTTGCTTTTTAGGAAAAAAGACTTTTTTTTTCTTATACAAGCAAAACCCCCAGAAGCGAAATCCAAAACAGAACCGCTGTCTTCTGAGTTGAGCAATAAAATTGATGTTCTCTTTTTCTTCAACAGAACTGTAAAAGATAAAGGAAAACTCATTGAAAAAGAGGAGAAGGACACAAGACATGAGGTAAAACTGTTTGGTTTTGGAACTTAGAATGTTGCATTTATATTGAGATTAATAAAAATTGAAATACTTGGAAAAATATTCTCAATAAATGGGAAGAGTTTAGATGTGTAATATAAATCATCTGTAGCTACTTAAAGTGTATTATTTCTTTCTATGAACAGCTGGCACAGGCAAATAATAGGGAGTGTAAGCCAAGTAAAATGCAGCTAACAATGTAGTTCATGTGTGTCTTAAAGCAATTGCCATAAGAAAAAGTATTTTTATATTTTCAAATGGACAATTGCAGACAGAACCAAATGGTCAGCAAGTCTGAAGTGCAAGCTCTGTAGACTTGGGTTTACTTGGACCAGTCTGTGCAGATACAGTCCAACTTTATAATAAAAATTTAAAATGTTTTGTCATGTTTTCAAGTGTTTGATTCAGCTTTTCTTTCAGTGTGAGTTGTCTGTGGTGAGGACCTCAATTTCATTTGTAGTTTGTGGAGAGAAATAGACAGTCCAGTCCTTTTATATTTGGTCTCCTTCTCCATTATCTTCTCTGTCTTCACTGGCAATAGGAGGCAACCCAGGAGGGTGAAATGCATATTTAAGACCTTGCTCAGCAGGGAGAATTAAATCACATTCCAGGGGTTTGCACTTTATGCTGTTGATTTTCTTTGTATATTTGTTACTCCTATTGCTACAACCATCCAGGAATTCCAGCATGACTTCCTGATCCTGCTTGGTATTGACAATATATTCTCCATATATTGTTTAAAGTAGGAACCCAGACAACTACTGACAGGTGGAGGTTTTTGGTATGTAAAAACTACATGTGTGAGGAAGCATTGTTATAAACATCTATGTCATTAATAAAGATGACAGCTTTGTAAGCCTATTCTGGCATGAATACAGTAAGGTAATAAAGACTGTAACCATGTTTATGAGTGTGTCTGACTACATGGAATAAGGGTTACTGCTGAGTACCTGGAACCTTTCAGGCTGAACTAATTAGAGAACTTTTGTCCAGATAGACTATCTGAATAATATAATTTATTCTTGATCAAAGAGTGAGTTGAGAAACGACAAAAAGTGGCAACTAGAAGTACTATAGTCCTAATCCTAGCAGTTCCAGAAGTCTGTTGGTTCTGAGAAGTAAGGTATCCATAGAAGCTGTTTACTGCTATGTAATGTCCTTAATACTTCTGTAACTCCTCCATCCTGTGTAAACTAGGTGGCTGTAGCTTTTCAAAAGTCACAGAAGGATCAAAAATGTGCCAGCTTGGCACTGACAACCAGCTGCTATCCTTTGGTTGTAAATGTAGGACCAGGTAATAGGTGTGCTGTTATGCTGGTTAATTTTCATAAAACTTCACATTCATTCACATTTCATTTTGAAACCTGCTGAAAGCCCTGTTGTGGGGATAATTTAATCTATGACTTTGAAGATGCCATAGAGGGAAAAGGCTAGTTAGAGGTTGAATAGATCACTATGTGTTGTGTTAAGCTCCATGTTTGTTTGGGTTAATGTTGGGGTAAATAAATGGCATTGTTTTAATTAAGTTAATAAGCTGGAGAAAGGAAGTCTCTTTGAAGTTATTTCAGGGATGCCACAAATCTTAATCCAGGTGAATAAAGTGGAGGATTCAATTTATGTATCAAAACATCTCATTTTCCTGTTGTATCCATGCCTCTGTTTTTCTGGTTTCAACATTTGCACTATTTTATTAGCAATATATGAGTCCCCCAGTATAATTTAAGTCTAGGAATAATTTTGTCTTAATACTCAAAAAGATGGAGTAGTCTTGTTTTGTTTTTATATCGTCATGGAAATTACAGGCAACACAGCAGTTTTTATGCCTTTTCCAGTAAAAATGCTGGTGGAAAACCAGTTGGTCTTCACAAGATAAGACTGAGTTATGATTTTCTTACTGTGCTTTTAGTTTAAGGTAGTAATTATCACTTGTTAATACACTGTTATTTATAAATTATATGATGTATGTTTGGTTGGAAATGTAGAAATACTTAAGAAGAACCATTAATCTATTTTATGCTAAGATTGGACACAAATATTTTTTGTAAGATTATTTAAGTTTCACTTACTTTTCTCATTTAGGAAATGAAAGATACAAAAATCTACAATTCAGACACAGGACTTGATGACTTTTCAGCAAATTATGAAGATGATTTTGAAGTAAGTAAAAGTGTGCTGTTGTTTATGTTTATCAAAATAGTGAATAACTTTGTTCACATAAATAAAAACTGCAGGCTATTACATGGTTTTTAGTTCTTATTTTTTTAGTGACAGTGACCTTAACTTGGCAAACAGTAGACAATGAGTAAAATGTTATGTAGAAATTCTCTGCTCTATATTTAGTTTTCATTAGGGGTTGCAAACCAACTTTTGAGTTGAAATCTTCACAAAGTGGTTTGCTTTGCCTTGCTGGATTTCAATTATTTAAATGACTTTCTGTGAAAAATGCTGAATTGTTTAGATAATCAGAGCTAATAATTTCAGGTAAAAATCAAAATCAACTCTTTGGTTTTCATCGTAAAAATACTGTAGGAAAAAAATACTGACACGTAGCAATCCCTTCATTAATTTGTTTAATTGAACTCCCTACGCTTAGCTCTCTTTTGTTTACTTTAAAGTAATTAAGGTACCTAAGTGTGTTGAATGTGCCTTCATTGTGAGCTGAGTTGGAATCATCTCTGGTCAGCAAAGCTACAGTTCATCTCCACTGGTGTTAGGGGTGAGGATGTCCACAGCTGAGCTGCTCACTGCAGTAGGTCTTTACCACTCAGGGCAGAGAAATGAGCACAGTTAGGACTGGTTCATATCATCTGTGATTGTTTTAGCATGAGATGAATTGTCTTAGTTAAGAGAATTATTGAAGTATGAGCCTTAGGCATGGACTTGCAAACATTATAGTAAATTTGAATCTGCCATTAAAGGGCAGCTTGAATTAAAACTATCAAATAAACAGTTTGGTACATTCCTGAAGCATTTATGCCACTGAACACATTTTATTTCTTCAAAGAACACATAATTCACTTAAATACGTAGTTACTACTTTAGGATATTAAAAAAAGACTGTTTTGGGTACTGAAGAGCAACATGGGGGTGTTGTGTTGATTACAATTACTGCACAATCAAGAGATGCAATTTTATTTCTATCAAACAATTAGTTTAGAATGCCTTTCAGTCAGGGGATTTATAGCCAAGTGTATGAGATTTTTATTTTGACACTATTTTGTGATTTCTTTAAAAGGTCTTGAAAAAAATGCATCTATAATCCATATTTATTAGTTATTGAAAGTTCTGTTACTTTTAAAGGATTATGAAGATGATTTTGAGGATGATGAAGACAAAAGTGCTGAAGAAAGAGATGCAGAAGAAAACCTAAGAGAGGTTCCATTTTCCAGAACATCAGAAATTGAAGAAATTCAAAGAGCAATCAGTGCAGAAAATGATAGAATTTTTAATTCCCTGCCAAAGAAACTTGAAAATGAAAAAAAAGAACCAGTCATGGGTATGTGATTAGGCATCAGTCTTTTTTACTAAATGTATGAATAAGGCATACAATTTAGGAGTAAACAGGCCTCTCTTTCTACAAGTCTGCCTAAAGACAGAAGTCTGGTCCTCTGGATGAGTCACTTGGGTTTATGGCTAAGCACTACAACTTCCACATTACTCAAGAATGATTCAGAGACATTACTAATCATTTAAAATGTGAAGTATAAAAGTGTACAGACTGACATTTAATATGTCTTATTTTGGGTAAGAGCAGGATATGAAAGTCTGGATTTTGAAAACTGTAGGAGCATTAAAACAGTCTGAGGCTTTTGCTGGCATCAAATCCACCTTTTTCTTCTAAGCAAAGTTGAAGCCACTGTTCTGGGTGGGAGGGCAAGAGAAATATCAATACTAATGAAATACATGGTCCTACATAACTTCTAAATTCAGGCTCTTTCTGCAGTGTTGTCTTGCATTCAGTTGATCTGATACCTGGGAGTGCCAGAGCTACTTATTTTCCTACAGCTGTGGTTCTCATTTGCACTCATGTGAATGACTGTATAGAATCATTGAGCAAAAGAATATTAAATTGCTTTTTAGTCTGGTTCATACAAAGTTAGTGCAGTCATGAAAGAATATTGTGGAGTTTCTGTACGTCTTTGCAGTATCTCTCAAAGGTCTCTTCCATCGTAGAAGATTCTGTGATTCTGTCAATAGATTTTCAGTTAAGTAAAAAAGTCATTGCAGTCAGAACCAGTATGCTGTAATGTGAATTTCTTCTTGTAGAAAATCTATGCAATTACTATTTTTCTAATAAACAGTATAGAATCAATAAATTAACTCCATTAATGCTATAGGACAGGATACTGTGACAGTAATTATAATGAACAGGATGGCATTCAAACATAGAATCAGATTTTAAGATTTCAGAATTGTAGCACTTGGTGCTTTTTTCTAAATTATACAACACATTCTTTTTTTGATGAAGTTTCAGTCTCATTTGCTTAAAATGGTCGTTGAACATTCTGGTAATTCTTTTTACAAGATTAAAAGCATTTTACAAGTATTGCCTAAAAGGATAGTCTTCTTTAGGGGAAATGAAATGCCATTAGTCCTGACTGGAAGTTGGATATTAAGGTCAATTAGCTACCACCAAGCCAGGAAAGGGAGTAAAATAGACATGACATCAGTTATTGTAGTTGGTCTATTAACTGTGGCTTTTCAAGGAAGTTTTCAGTGTTTTCCTTATTCATCCAAGGACATTAGTTAAGCCTGTGTTGATGAGGTTCTCCACTACCTGTGATGATGAATTATTCAGAGGTGTAGCATGCACATGGTGTAGCCTCTGTGATGTTGGTGTGATTTTTAGCATTTATCATTTTACTGTAGAGCATTTTACTGTACGCAGGGGAACAAGGGACCTGCTAATGGCAAGAGCAAGAAAGAGGCCCTTCTCCATCATAGTCTTCTAAATTAAAAATTACAGTGGTCAGTCATTTTGAATTGATTGATGAAGGACCATAACAGGGACACGTGCTGGCCCATTGCTGAAGTTAAGCTTGTTATACTGAAAGCTGTGCTAGAGCACTCTGTGTAGCATACAAACTGGTAACTTGTAGTAGCTGTGTTGTAATGAATCTGTTGCTTTTTGGATCTGCTGCTTTACATTTTCATGCACTGTAAAGTGTGAACTGTAACACTAACAATGTTTTGTAATTGACAGAAAACCAGTCAGAAACTGTCAGAAACTCGTTTTGTGGAATATTCATGGATTTTCAAATGGCAAATCAACGACAAAGCAGCCGAAGTATGGCCAGTAAGCAGAAGTAAGTGTGTTTGAAATAATCCACACGAAATGGCAGCTGACTATGTAAGATGTAATTTTCTTCATTTTGTTTGAAATATGTAAAATTCATAAGCTTGAGGCTTATAGAATCAAGTATTCTTTTATTAGCTAGCAGTAATTAGTTTGTAAGTAAATATAATGTACAGACTTTGCTACATGAAATTTTATAGCAGAAATATATCTACGTATCGGTTTATGTGCATCATTTTATTACAGAATGAGTTGCCAGAATTGTAATTTCTGTGTACATTTCTTCACTCACCTAACTAGATATTGACCTAAAGTACTAAAGAGCAAGCCTTTTAGCTGCTGTTGGCTCTCTGCAGAACTGTAATTTCTTGAAATAAGATATATGGTGTATACTGTTGCCAAAATAGCATGTTCCCTTACTGATCTGACACATGTTATTACTGATCTAAAATTGATCTAGATTTGAGATATTTAAGACATCCCTATATTTTAAAGAAACAAATTGATGCCTGCTTTTTGTGAAACTTGCCACGAGCTCCAGATTTATCTGAAGCAAATTTATCTGTAGTTTTCTGTTACAGTGCTTGGATGCACAAAGCAAGAGTATTAAATGCTATTGTTAATAATAGATTCCACTGTTTCGTGGCTGCACATCGGTGTCTGATCTTTACATATGGGGTTTTTTATTGTCTAAGCTGTCTAATTCACCTTGCCTAAATTTATATGCCCAGATTTTATGCAAGTTCATTGTCTAGGCTTCCTCTCTAGATGGTGGAGACAGATTAGGAGACTCAGGAAGGCATCTCTGAAGAATTGCCTTCTGGAGTGTTCGTCAGCCTCTAATGGTTATGTACTATGACTGATAATGGCTATGTATAAAACTCTGTGTACATGCTAACAACAAAATAGCCTGTGAAGATAATGAGCATTTTCATGGAAAGAGAAAGGGGTTGTGGAATTTAATGCTGTGATAATACATTATTGTCAGTAAACAGACTGAAAGCATCCCTTAAATGAGCTGTGGCACTTTGGAGTTGTAAGTACTAATATGAGCTTATTAGTTTATTTTAAGCATTTCTCTGCATATATCATTCAGGTTTGCAACTAGGAAGCAACTTTTATACATTTGAGTTAGACCTTAGCAGTCTTTGCCCACATTTGTGAAGAGGGGGTATATTAGGAAGCACAAGTTAAAATTTGGGTAAGAAAATGCAATAGATGTCATCAAGTAGCAAAAAGGAGATGTGAATATTGTCCTTATACATAAAGGAAAACCCAACTTAAAATACTGATGAAGGTCTAATTCTTGTTGCTCCAGTCCTTTCCCTTTTCAAATACCATCTGACTTAGAAGAAACTGCAACTAGAATTGCATCTTTAAGACTGTTTAGATATGGATTAGCTACAGATCCACAATTGTAACTGGTTTGTATTTACTTATCATTTTTAAGTACATTAAAAAACCCTGAAAGTACAAGAGAGAGAAGGGGGTGTCTTGCACTTTCAAATTTTGCATTTTCAAATTTTTTACAAAAATTTTCTCATTGTCAAGGAATCTGTACTGTAGCAAGAGCCTGGAATTAACTTGTAAACGGCCATCTGTATGTAACTCAAGCAGTCCACTCTAAAAATGAAATATCTTAACAGCTTTATGTCATTAAAGCAGATAGATAGTTGTGTGAATTGTGATGAAGACTGTCAGTCATTTCATTATCCACACATCCATACAAGTGGAGTGACAGGAATCTCTTTGTAGTTGATGATAATAAGTAATAGCACATAAATGTTTATTTCATTTTACAGAGTAAGATACGGTATATGAATGTAGACTTGCTTTCCAATTAAGAATCAAAATACAGTTCTATTTGTGTGCAAAGGTGAAAAAACTAAAAATTAAAGTAGGCAGAAAGTAAAAAGATTGAGGGAATATGAATAAGGCAGTTGAGTTATTTTTTTATCATTCCAGCAAGGGAATTTAGGAAGATGGAAAGATTTTGTGTTTCACAGAACAAAATGATTCAGAGATCTCAAATCCTGTACAATGTGCTCATCTTATTCAAAACTAAAAGTGCAAGTGGAAAAATACAGTCTCCCTTGATCTCGAGTACTTATTTTCTTACAATTTAGATCAAGTCCAGTAGTCGAGTAACTGAAGTTTTTTTGGAGGCCTAAGGGCAAGAGGTCAGTATTCATGTCCACAGGTTATGAATCAGCAATTAAGTAATTTGATATGTATATTTAAAATATATTTTAGGATTGCTAAACTGCTATTGTTATTTGTTTCCTTGCGGTATAAAGAGTACAAATTTAGGCAATCTATTACAAGTGGAGGTCATTCAAAATACATTTGCATGTGTCTGACAAAGCCAGGACATTACAGAAGAACTTTATTAAGCATTTACACATATAAGTGATGTACATTAATAAAATGAGTTTAGGAGAATTAGCCACCATCCTAACTCCAGGAAGAGACAGTCATCTGCCACCTTACAGAACAGCCTTGGAATACTTAGAAAAGATGATCTGCTGGGCTTTGACAGTTTGGGTTTAATAATAAACCATGTAAGTTTGTGATTTGCAATCAGTATTGCATTTTCAAATATGGTAATTATGTCACCATAACACTAAATGAAAACTCATGACAATATTCTAGATACTTCTCTTGATATATTTTCACCTGCCAGTTAGGTTTGGTGCAACTTCATCTCACATACATTAAAGGACTGTTAGATCTCTGGTACTGTACAAAATCAGGTTGCTTTTCTTTGGAATACCAAATACTTGGTCTTAACCATTTTTTTTTTCTCTTTTGTACTTCATTCTAAAGAAAACGGAGCTCAGAACTTCTCCCACTAATTGACCTGGATTTCTCAGTTAGTTTTTCGTTACTGGATTTGCCCCCTGTAAATGAGTATGACATGTATATCAGGAATTTTGGTAAAATGAACACTAAACAGGTAAGTAACAAATATGTAGTAATATTTAAATCCTGAAAGTGATGATTCTTGTTCTGAAAAGTAATTTTTCTTAAAAAAGAAAGTTATTAAAGCTAATAGAACAGTAGAGTAATAAATTAATAATTTTCATCTTTAAGCATTAATTACCATAAAACAGTAATCTCAGAACCTTTGGGCAGACAAACCATTTCTTTTCTGTGTTAGTAGAGGACTCGTTTTCCTTCCCCATTTTCTAAAGGGCTTTCTGAATGCCTGTGGCTCAGTGTCCCCAGATATGCTGGCTTTGTTGTTTACACATCATGTGAGACATTCTGTATTTTTGCAGTAGGTGTGGCACTCCTGTGTGAAATGTGATAAAATGTGCATGCACAAACTAGGGACAGTGTGTCAGCATCCTTAGTCTGAATTTATGAACAGAAGAGGCTGAGCACATCAGTTTTAAAATTATGAAGTTGTGTTATGTGCTGTCATTCTTAGCTGTGTCACCCCATATATTGATCACTTTATCTTCCTACTTCAGGCATATGTTCAGTGTAACGAGGACAACCTTGATAGAGACATTCAGACTGAGGAGGTTGAGACACTGGAGAAATGGACACAGCATCCAGGAGAAAGTTCTCTTGTATCTGGAGGTGAAGAACATTTTAATCTTACTAATTTAGAAATGTGTTTGTGTCATGTAAACTTTCTTTTTAGCATCCATTAATAATGAGAAGTTGTAGTGTGGCAGGCTGCACTGATACCAAACTGCCATAAGCATTCTGAATCCCCATGTGAAGGGGGTGAAGAATAAGTGGCAGAAATAGTTCTTCCTTCTGGATTGCTGTTTCTTTTGGAAGCAAAAATGATTCCCCGAGAGATCTTGGTCTTCAACACTATTATTCCTTCTGAAGAAAAATTGATTCCTACCACTCTCCTCATGTTTAAAAATTAAATTGTTCTTACACTTCCCTTAATTGATTCCCTTTTGAATCCTCAAGTTTGATTTTTGGGTTATTTTTGTTTTCCATAGGTCCCAGAAACAGCCAGGATATGTCAGTGAATGGTGCTCTAACTCCTAAAATTGATTCACAAAGATTAGCAACTTTCCTCCGATCTGCTTGCCAGGTACTTTGTCCTTAATATCCCTTATGAGCTGTGGGCATAAGTATACAGTGTGATAGATCACTTACAGTTCTTGTTCTAACTAATTTAAATAAATTACTTAAATAATACTCATTATCAGTGAGAATCATCTCTGCAAAGGAATGGAATCAGAGCTGTGCAACTTCTGTGTCTGTAAAGCTGTATTTGCAAAGAGACAGAATTAACAAGAGAGTTGGTAAAGGTTTATTAAATTTATCCACATAGCTTTAGAAAGCTAAAAATAACAAAGCTGATATAAAGGATGACCCTTTTATTTCTATAAATGTAATTGTGTTTGAAAGGTGATTGCTGTTTTGCTAGAGGAAGATCAAGTTGCAACACAACCCAAGAAACTAAGATCTCGACAAACCAGTCTGTCTATTAGTGATAGCTGTTTCCAGTTAAATACTAACCAGCCATTCCTCCATGGTAAGGGAACTTTATTCTACACCTTCTAGTATACAGAGTGAACTCTTTCTTTGCAAAATACCATGCTCTTTGTCATAACTGTGCAAACAGCACATATCAGGATATATAGATGATGTAAACCTCACTTTTCTTTTAATTGCACTAATCCTGCTGTAACTGTGCAGGTTGGTTTCACATAGGTGACATCAGAGCATCCTACAAGAAATATTTCCCATCTATTCCTACCAGAAATACAGCCAGCAATTAGCATGATGCATGTAATTTCTTGCCTCTGTTGTTGAAAGGCCATCCCAAGTGGTGTAATATTGTTTGAGCTCTTTCTGCTGACAGTAGGGCCAAAATTGCAAATAAAGGCAGGTTACTGAACAGGGAGAATATTGCCTGATATATTTGAAAAGCAATTATATCTTCCCTATATAAATGGTAGCAGTTCAGATGAAAATATAAATGAGAGATGGAGCGTCTGTAATTATGTTAGGAACATAACACACGCAATCTAACACGGACACGTGAGGAACCAGAAAAAGCCTGGCCTGTGCTGTTTCCTGTTTGAGACTCAGCTGAGTTTTCAGTCTATATACTGACGTCAGATCAGATGGCCTTGCTTATGCCCACAATAATTATTCTAGTCGCTTCCTTTCTGTTTTCTACCTACTTACAATATTTTGGATTCCTTTTCTAGCCCCTTCTTTTTTTACTGTATAGCTTCAAAAACAACCCACTCTTAATAGAAATATTCTTCGTAATTGCAATTAGCTTCTTTGTTGCTATAGCAGCTAAATTTGCTTTTTCATCTGCAGTGAGTTTGCTTTTTCATTTATTGCCTTTCTTTCTTGACTTTTTTAATGGTTTAGACAGAAAAATATCCTGCCTATATGTCTCTCAAGTTCAGAGGCAGACACTGCTCTCTGTTCATGGATTACCTGAAAAGCCAGGTGTTGATTTACTGAACAGGAAGAGCCTTATATGTGTGTGGAACATCTGGCAGCCCTCCAGTCCTCAGAAAGTTTTAATAGGTGATTCAGAGGTATGTTTTAATAACATTGTGTATGTGCCCATGAAAAAGAAAGACTTTACTATGTGTATTTTGGTTTTTTTGTCTCGCTGCAAGACATACCATCTTTTGAGAAACACATTGGAGCCTAGTGAACAAAGCACTATTCTCATTTTGTTTTGTGCTCCAGAACTAGGTTGTACTGATGGTTGTGGTGTTTTGTTGCTTGTTTAATTTGGACTCTAGCTCATGGGCTGAAGATTGAATGGTAGTAAAACATGAGGTTCCGATGTTGTCAGGACTTCTCTCTACTCATCACTGTCATACAGCTGAGTCACCCCTTCAGCTTGTTGGTAGTAGGTGCAGATTAAAAGCCAACTGTCTTGAAAACAGACAGACTACTGAAAGTCTCATATACTACATCCCCTTTTAAAATTAGTTCCCCTTTTGCCATAAAAACATGTAATCTGCATAGGAATTACACTAGAAAGTACAGACGTATTTCAGGCTTATCAAATCATTTGCCTTTATCATAATATATACCATGCATGTTTTTACTGTTTGACAGGTAATATGTTGCTGCTTTAGTCCCAGTAAAACCACGTTAGTTTTTGCTGGAACAACAGATGGTTCATTGTTGGTCTGGGACCTTCGAGAAGACTCAAGAATGCATCCTCACATGATGATGAATGGAACTGACTGGACATTTAGAGTTCCAACATTTTCCACTGGTTAGTATCTGTGCATCGTGGTGAGTCATTTTGTGCCCAGCAAAATAATTCTTAGTAGGCTAGTTTAGCCAGTTCAAGGATTATATTTAGTCTAGTAAAAGGTGCCAATAATTAATAGCTGTACAGAAATGTAAGCCAGCTCAATGTGCATCAAGCAGTGAAAACAGAGAGATGGACCAGCTGTAGAACCTAAGGAGCATTGTACTATTAAAATGGGACTACTCAACTACTACCTCACCTGAAATCATTAGCTTAATCAATTTTCAACATGTTGTCTTCCTTAATATAACCTACATTTTTTGATCTACATCTAAACACATATAGTAAGATATATTTCTATGATTCTCTGATTAAACTTAAACATATTCACAAAATCCTCTTTTCTTCACCAGTGTGTCTAATTGCATCAGCCACGTAAAAATGAACAGTAGTGTGTTGTTGATGGACTTAAAATTTTTTTAGTAGGTCAAAGATGCTTGGTCTTGTGTGTCAAATGTATGGAGACAGTATCATGTAGTTGCTTATATAAGCAGGCAGGTTTAATGCTGTATAATCAGGAAGCTTTATGCCTTTAGTCTTAAACGAAATCAAGTTCAGCACACAGGGCAAGTCCAGAAATCATCAGTATCTGACAAAGAACACATAATGAAATTACTCTAAATATACATTTATTTTAAAATGTTATTGAAGGGTAAATACAAATTTTCTTATGGTGAATTCTTTGTTTCAGAGCAGTTACTTTCTCTTAAGGGTCATTTTTTCTCCAGTTCTGGTGGGTTTTTTTTTAATGTTAAGCAGTGATTTATTTCTACCCCTGTTTTTTTATGAAGCTTGAAATTACTGTAATTTTTTTCTTGCTAACCCTGAAATGGCAGATTTTAATGAAATGTCTGGAACAGAGGCATAAATGGTGCAGCAGTCATTTGGAAAATGAGAAGTAAATAGAAATATTGAAACACTGATTTATCTAGTTGTATTTTGTTAATTTAGGAAACAGTTTGCAATATTGTATTTGAGACTTTCAAAGTAATTCTTTATTAAATTCCTTGTTTGCCTTTTTTTTTTTTTTATTTTATTTAATCATCATTCTCCCATAAGCTGAAAAATGATTAAGGTTTTGTTGTTGGTTTTTGTTGAAGGTAATATCATGTTTAACTTTCATTATTCTTAATTACAGATGGCATTCTAAACTCAGTAAACCACACCTCTCCTATACTAGCAGTGGAACCTGTCTCAACCTCTCTTGACACTGATCACAATTATGGGCTCTCAAGCCTCTCCTATCGGGAGGGTATGTAAGCTGCTCCTCAAAGCATCAGTACATCTGATCCTTTCTTTAGGTATCTAGTGAAGCAAATATATCATAGCCAAAATCTAGTTTATAATCCTACTTTGCCTCTTAAGTTGCTTGTGGTATCAATTGCATCCTATATTCATGTTTGGTTTTTACCCTAATTTTTATGATGTTCATTCAGTGCAGCTTCACATCAGATGTGGGTGCATGCTTGTTATAGCGTCTGTTTTCCAGACACTATTTGTTCTTCCATGATAAAACTCTGAGTCAGTGAGAAACTGCCTTTAGAAAAGTCTTAGCACTTCTATAATGTCTGAAAAAATCCCTGTCTGAGTCAGTGAAGCAACTTGTTTGTATTTGAAAGCACTTAAAATGTGTGACTGTACTTGGTGTTTTTTTGCTGTGCCTTTTGCCTATTTTTTTATGACCAGCCTTTGCAAAGAAACTCTAATCCTCATGTTCTCAAATTCTCAGACAGTGTGCTGGAGGAGACATTATTACTTCCATTGCAGATTTATACTTTGGAATCCTTAGTGGTTCAAAGAAATGTGCTGCATATTGCAGGTTTTACAACGTGTCATCTATTGCACTCTGTGTTCCCTTCCAAAGTCCATGCAGAATCCAGACATTTTTAAAAGATGCAGACAGAGACCATCTGCCTTTCTGGTAGGACAAGCTGCTCATACTGGAATAGACAGAGATATAGAACTGACTATTGGAGTTGGAGGGGACCTACAAGGATCATTCAGTCCCAACTGCCTGACCAATTCAGGGCTGACCAGGTTAAAACATGTTAGTGAAGGCATTGTCCAAATGTCTCCTGAACACTGACAGGCTTGACCTTTCTAGGAAGCCTGTTCCAATGTTTGACCTCAGTAAAGGAAGTTTCATGCCTTTTTTCCTGCAGTGGAATTAGAGCACTTTCCCTTTCTAGGCAGCTGAGAGGATTGTAGAAGTTTCAGAGAATATGTTAATGTAGGAAATGTTTCAAATCCTTTGATATTGTTCAGGAGGAAGGTCAGTGTATGGATAAAAATTGTTGCCATTCCTTCCCTAGAAATGTCAAGCCCTCCATTTCAGATAGCTTCAATGGATGAAAATGGAATCCTCAATATGTGGGTGAGTAATACATGTATGAAAAGAGAGATTATAATGTATTGAAATAATGAAATGCTTCAAATATAGCAACCCAAATTCAGAATTTCTGATGAGAATTTTCTCTTTGAAAAGTACAGCAACACTAGGTGAGTAATGTATGTATGAAGAGAGTGATTATAATGCATTGGAATAATTAAATACTTCACATATAGCAACCCAAATTCAGAATTTCTGATGAGAATGTTCTCTCTGGAAAGTACAGCAACACTAGCCATTCTGTTGGAATTCTCCTTGAAATTTTTGACTTAACTCCCCTAATGTTATCCTTAGGAAAAACTATTAACAGATACATGAATTCATGAAAACTTGCAATCAGTAGTTTTAGGAATATGTTCACATTTTTCTATTAATTGATTAATAGACTTCAGTCCTCTTTCACCCACCTACTTTATTTTAGAATCACAATGGTGTCAAAGACTGTACTGAATGTAGGGGAGAAATTGCAGTCATAGTTTATATAAAACAAATGTTCAAGAGACAGAAAGTGAAAACCAGTGGATAAAATTGCCTTGCCTAAAACAGGATGATCAGGATGGCACCAGGTCTGTTACTCTCAATTACTATCCTGACAACTCTTCTTTATCTCAGAAGTTTTCAGTCTGTTTTTTCCCTGATGCAGTGTTGGCCCAGCTGCTGAATTCAGTTTTCATCTGAATTGATCTTGCTTGAGGAACTGAATGGCTCAGTGAATAACAAGGGGATAAAAGTATTTCCCTTCTGTATGACTAGTTAAGTCCCTTAAAATTCTAAGTAACTTCAGTAGCAGCAGATTCAGGCTAAATGATCTATCCTTGTAATCATTGTAGCATTAGACCTGCCTCTCTAAATAGTCCTCTAGAGTTATGTCATACATACTACAAATAGTTAAAAAACTTGGAAGTCTGGTAAATATTAATTGAATTATTAATGTTAAATATTGACTTTTCAGGTAGTTGTTGAATTACATAAAGTGGATTTAGCTGGTTCACAAACTGATTTAGGTGAGTACTGTACATTAGAAGTAAAATAAAATGCTCCAGTTTTGAGACTAAGAAGTTAGAAGAGAGAGGAAGAGTCAGTGATGCCAAGCAGTAGTTTAGAAGAGGCAAAATTACTGAGGAAAAGATTTATTTGGAATAGTACATATCTGATGTTTGGGGTTATTGGTTAGGTATAATGAGAATTATTTCCACTGCTATCTGAATCTCCTCTGCTAATTGTGTGTTGGTAATTGCCACTAGACAACCACATTTCTTATAACGTCAGAGCAGTTTTTTGTATCCTCAACAGCTTTTTTTCAAAGATTATGAGATTCTATGTCTTTGGACCTCCTGTTCTTATTTTATTTTTAAGCAAATCTGTTATAATAGTTTTGTTGTTGTCTGTATCCCATTTTGATAATTGTCCTGAAAGTTCTCTTTTGGGTAAGGTATTTAATTTAGTGTGAGAGAAAAGCTTCCATGGAGAAAGTAAAGAACCAAATCCATTCAGCTCTTTTTGAGTTATGTGAATAAAGAAAATTACATTGTTCTTTAAATGGACTTACATACTTACCTAAATGGAAAAGGCTGTGATTAAAATCCTAATACATTTAAAAATACATAAATATACAATTAAATAATGCCAACAGAACAGAATTTTTGATCAGTTTTCTATAAGCTTGTGTACAATATCAGGCTATGTTAAGTTGCTGAAGCTGGGTAATATGTCTGTGGAGAGGTGCATTTTAAAGCTGTGGTCCTGTGTTGACACAGTTTTACTGCAACCAACATTCATTTTTTTCCTCTTCAAAAAGTTCTTGTCCTTGAAGGATTTGAAATATTTATCTTATCCTCTACTAACAAGTAACATAGACCAGCTTTGTGGAAGCATTATTACAGTGTCTCATTACTAAAATTCATTGTCAAAGATCCAAGTGACACAAATGTGCATTTTAACCATTGCTAGATTTGGATTTTATGCTGTGATATTAGAGGATGTTATATGCATCCTGAAAAACTAAAACAAACATTCAATCATGTTGCCATTTCTGTCAAAGATTGCAACTCCTCAGATTTGAATTCTGAAGTAAATAGTTCTAAATGATATAAGATTCCTGCATGTCAAGGGCTGTGTCTGCAGTAAACAATTTAACTATGAAATATCCTTTACTAATTACCTTAGGATTTAATTTAATGATTGCACTTTTTTAATGCAAAGTACCTTAAATCCGTTTAAATAAGAATTTTATATAATTTTAGGTTTAGTTCCTGGAGGGAAAGTGAAGTTAGTACATAGCTCTACTATGGAACTGAATAACAGGTAAGAAAACTGGGGCATTTCAATTTTACGTGTGTATCTCATAAAGCTAATTCATCCTATACTTTATTAATTTGTTGTTATATAAGATATATTTAACATTATTTTCATGAGTTGTTTTGCAGGGATTTTTTGATACACATTTCTTTCTAGAGCTAGTCATAGACATTTTAGATCAAGAGTTTCTGTATGTACTTGCATAGCTTTAGGAGACAACTTCCTGTATTAACATCATCTTTTCCCTTCACATTTTTCCCAGTCTTTTCCCAAAGGATATTCGCCAGAGAATGCCACAGACACTGACTATTAAATTTCTGTCTTCTAACCCCAATCATTTCATTGTTGGAACAAACATTGTGAGTAATGTGCTGAAATTCATCTCACTGTTATTTTTTGTTCTAGAAGATGTCCCATTTAGTTGAAATTTTACCAGTGGACTGTATATAAAATGTGTAATTTGAGCCTATTACTAAAATTTGCTAGCTATTAAAATTTGTTAGCTCATAAGGATCTTTCAGGTAGCAGCTCTGTGACTTGTTTAACTTTTGCTTGTAGTACCAATAATGCAAATTTTGTTTTGTTTAATTAATTTTCTTTACATTGTTCATAGGGTCTGGTAGGCCATGGTACAAGACATGATTTAAAAGTTGTTCCAAAGCTATTCAGGCCCCAGGAGAGTGGACTGAGATCAACAAGCATCACTGCAATTGATTTCTTCCCTTTTGGAAAGCCTCTATTTTTGGTATGAAAAAGTTTTGATAAAAGTTTTAATTTCATTTTTTAATTACTTGCTGAGAGAATATTTCTAATTTGATGTATATAACTAGATCTAATAATTCATTTACCTCACTTGTTGCTATCTACCATGAAGGATGACCAAAAAAATCAGAATAATTTAGATTGAAAAAGACCCCCAAGATCATGGAGTCCAAGCCTTAACCCAGCACTAGCACATCCACCACTAAGTCGTAGCTGAACATCACATCTGCACATCTTGCAAATACCTCCTGGCTGGTGACTCAGATGTTGTGTCTTGCTGTTTGAACTTGGCATATGTAAAAGGGGGATCATCTGACTCAGAGGAAAAAATGGCACTTCGATTTAAAACTTACAACTTATTCTTTGAATTTACTGAAATTCAGCATTTCTGCTGTTTGTGAAGCCTCAGCTGTTTCTGACTGTTGGCATACATCTCTTAGTGACATAATGATTTTGGAGAGAAAACATCTGTATTGCTGTGAAATAAAGGTCTGTGGGGCAGCTCTGGGTATTTACCTGATGTCACTGGGATTGCCTGAGGTATAAAATCAATGTGTTTGGCTACAGTGTAGGTATTTTCTATCACCTCTGTGCATTCAGAACTTTCTTTTACCAGTATGGATGTTCTTACTTTTTTCCCAAATCCATTTTTCAGAGTGATACTGATTTTTACAAGTTTGTATCTGCAAAATTCTTTTAAATGTAAGCACTGTTTATGGAGTCATTGTAAAAATTCACTATGATTTGAAAATTCAAAGCAGTCTTCCTGATGTAGAGGTGACCCACGGTAGTAAGAATAAATTATTTTCTGTTTTCACAGAATAGTTTCTTTTGTATGTGAATTAGAGCAAACTTGTAAATGTTAGACTAAGGTTTTAAGGAAATACCTGGAAGCAGTGGGATCTGCCTGTCTTTAGATTTAGTTGTTCATTATGGATCAGTTTAATATCATTATACTATTGAACACAGCCTGTCCTACTGACAGCTATTGGTTTTACAGAGAACATGTGGCACTAAGTAGACCTTGCCCTGATTCAGACTGCTGTCAGGTTTTGCTGGATCATGGCATTGGTGAAGTTTGAGAACTTTTTGTAAAGTAGGAAATTAGGACTTTAACTCAGGATTAATGAATACTCAGCACGCTCAGTACAGAATGACTGCTTTTGGACTCAGAATTACATATTGATACATAAACACAAGAGCTAAAATTCAGACTGTCCGTAGAGTGAGGTGTGAGAGACATGTGCCACTTGAGTCAGATAACTTATTTGTTTGCTTGATATTCTCAGGAATTAAACAGCAGTTTTTATCTTGCTTAGTTTGTTTTGTTCCAGACGGTATTGTCATTTTCACTGTGGTACAGGTTGGCTGTTCTGATGGAAGTATTAGATTACACCAGATGACATCAGAGTGTCCCCTCATGCAGTGGAATGACAGCACAAATGGCCAGCCAATTATTGCCCTGCAGTGGGCTTTAACAAGACCTGCTGTGTTCTTTGCCCTGGATGCATCATCTAATATTTACATTTGGGATCTTCTGGAAAATGACTTGTTGCCTGTGGCAAAGGAAACTATTCCATCAGAGAAGTAAGTGCATTGCATTGCTCTCTTTTTAACAAAATATTAATTTTATTGCATGGGTTTTTTTGCTTGACATTAGATGCTCATTACTTTTCTAACTGTATTTTGTAAACTACTGAAGATGTGGAAACAAACGATATCTAGCTGAATTCTCAGTCTGATAAAGGAGAAATAGTGTTAGTGTAACTCAAAATCAGATATAGTGTTACCAGTTGGGACAGGTGTCTGTAGAAGGAGCAGCTGCTGCTTATATGAAAGAAACATTTTGTTCCCACTAAAATCACTGGATTTTAAGTTCAAAGACAGCTTTGCTGGATCAGGATCAACCCCTAAAACAGGCAAGATGTTGGACAACATTTTAAAATGCTTTTATATAGTATGCTTACCAATCCAAAGAAATACATTTTGTTTGTTGTCCCAAAGTGAACAAGAATATTTTTGACTGGCACATACTCACCACAGGGACCACCAGGGTTGTCTCACAATACTCTGGAGCCGGGGAAGAGATCTGGTATCCCATAGATGGATGCATAACAGCACTTTCCTTCAGCCTTTCTGAATTACAGCATTGAAGGTTCTCTTTCCTCCCTGAGGGGTGTCCTACTGGGAGACTCTGTCTTCCCTAGGCTGAAGCTAGCCTTGGTGAATGTCCCTCTAACTGAAAGTTTTCCTTGTATCCTTGTAAACTATGGTGAAGCACTGCTAGTTTTAGGAGAAAATAGTACAATTTAAAAACTTGTTACACTGTACCATAAAAGTGTCACAAAACATTATTAATTTTTACAAGCCTGAAATCATAATTAGAAGTTGCTGGTGGAATGCATGGGTGAAGAACTGCATGTTATATTTACATTAAATGATTGCACCTGGTCAAAAGCTAAAGAATATGCTGGGACTTGAGCAGAAAAAAGGAATCATTAGTTGACTGTAAGGAACCTGATATAAACATGTTTGAAAGCACCAATTTCTATTAATTTTGCCTCAATTAAAAAACACTCTCCTGTTCTGATTTCAGGATTGTATCTATGGCTCTGCTGGGAGAACCAGAAAAAGCAAATGGATTGTTGGGCATCGTGCTGGCCAAGGAATCTGGGCAGATAGACATTCAGTATGTAAAGAAGAAGTGGGCAGCACCTCAGCCTGAGGAATCCGACAGACTGCACTCGATTTTATTGCAGTCTTTATAGAAACAGGGTTGTACAATTTATTGCAAAATGTTTAGATTATTTTTGTCTGCAGTTAAAATATTTGCAATTTTATATTTGTATATAACTTGTACAGACTTTAAAGGCTATCAATACAATATTTCAATTGAAACAATATATTTTATTATAGAAATGTCAGAATAAAATCTACCATTATTGTACATAGAAATACAATGAACCATATTTCGTTATTGAAAGTACTCTAGATGTATATATATTTTTTAAAATAGTGAAAATGTGTGCTCATAAATTGCATGGCTGTTTCTCATTACTCCACTCTGGAGTAAATTACAACAGTCCTTTGACAAGCATAAAGTTGTGCCTCTGTACAACCTGAATGTAAGGAGATTTCCACCTCTGCGCCTTTTAAACACTAATGCTTGGTGAAACTTTCTTGTATCTACCTAAAGATGTTATGCAAACATCTGAGAATACAGATGTACATTACAAATATCTTCGGATTTTGACCCAGAAACTTTGCAAAATCCGACTAACTGAAGTTCTGAGATGTACATTCCCTGTTTGGATCACACTATGTGAACAATATGCTTGGGAGATGTACTGACATTCTAAGTCTTTGGGGATTTCTGATGTAAAACAGAAAATACTGACCTGTTTAATTCTGCAAATAATTTCCAAAGCTCTTGTTTATCATATGACACTAATTTCTGTACACTACTGGTAAAGTTTGGATCAAGACCAAGAACTGAAAATATCTTTTGTAGCCTGACAACGTCTGTCATGAGGACAACCCTGATTAAACAAAACCCCCATTAAACAAACACAGATTCAGTGAAAAAAAGGACGATTAAAATATGTTTTTAGTATTTAGTGAACATATATATATTTAAAAGATTTAGCACCTCCATCTAAAATAGACTGAAATATTTATAAATTTGAATCAATTAATTGCTAATGTTTCTCTATGTAAGTTGTTACTTAAATTGAGCAAACTCAAGAGTGGCCACATGATGGTGCCAAGTCACAGCAGTAAAAAAATGAGTGTCTTATAAAAACAACATCCACCACTTAGGGAGTGAGTCTGTTGTCCATTGCAGGAATTCAGAGATGAACTGATGGAGAAATGCATATTTCAGAAACCATTTTTGCAATCCCATTTCACTGGCTAGCCATGGGATTTTTTTTTAATGTGCATAAACACAAGTGACCCTTCTCATCTTCATTGGGTTTATGCAGCAATAATATACACTACCAGTTAAATTAGAAAAGCTTTAGTAATCCAGATAAAGGGTAGAGGACAGTTACTTTCTCCAGTAAGGTAGCAGAGCATCCCTACTGTGATGCTTTCAGTGAAAAAAACAAAACCAGATCTCTCACTCTTTCCATCCCAAACTAAGAGACCCACATTCCACAACTCCTTCCCTGCAATTTAAGATGAAAATTAAATTTTAGAATCGTAGTTGTCATCTGAAAGAGATCTATTGCCTTTTCATGACTTTCATCAGGAATTCCTATCCTGAGTTCTCTCTACTGCACCGAGGTCTGTACATGGGAACTGTAAGAAATGGTTGGGTTTTTTCTGCCTTGTGCCACCTTGTGCAGTTGTGGTGGGTTTTTCAATATGCAGAAAGGAAACAATAGTGCCAGCCTTCACACCGAAATACCTGCCATTATTTCTGAGCTGCTGTTCAGGGATGCTTGAATTCAAATGTCCAAGCATTTCAAGCCAGTTATGCTTGTACTGCCAGGAGAGTCAGTTCCTGCACTGGGCCTGTGCTACTTGCCTAAAGGATGAGTTTTCTCTCTTGAACTGCAGAATAATGTAATAGTATCAGTGTGTCCTGTGCTGTTATGAGAATTGGAGAAAAAAATGTGTAGAAGTTGCTCTTTCTTTGCATGTTCTCTCACTGGGTAAATGCAGGCCATTGGAGGAATGCTTCATGTAATCTTAGCAGTTGGACATATCGATGTCCCCATTTTGGAGCATATGTCAGAAAAGTGGGAAGGTTTGGTTGGCTACAATGCAAGGAAAGCATTCCATGCATCAGGGTTTTTTAAGTTGTTTCAATCAGCTGCTTCTAGTGACTGTCAAGTTTATATTGTTAACAAGGGATTGGATTTTATGCATATGAAAGCAACATGGTTAATTATGTTTTATGCATATGAAAGTTAACATGGTATGGAAAAAATTCCCTGTATTTTCACATCCATGTAACTTTTACAGTACCTGCTGCATGAGGACCAGCGTGGCCAAGTCAGGTATGGCAGTGCACTCTCTGAGCCCTTTCC
>VXBX01004000.1:412681-508616 GCA_013400415.1 Scytalopus superciliaris
ATCTATCGTCACCACCTGCAACACCCATATTAAAAACTTCTATAAAATACAATCTCTTGCTCTTCAGCCAACAAATCCTGGCAGCGAGTCTGGTAAATTTTAAATATGCAAAATGCTAGAAAGTTTTGGATAAACTCCTGCTTTTATTTTCCACTTTATGAACGTACTTTGAAAGCTTTTTCTATTTAGAACATAAATATTAATACTGTTTTCATTCAATTTTGTCATCTCACAGATGGGAAACTGAGGTTTTCAGTAGCTGAATCATAAGTTAACTGAGGAACAGAATTCTTGAATCAGATGGCTGATTTCTTACAACTGTTTAGAAATGCCTTTGTTAACCTGTCAGTCTATATTTGCAGCAGAGCTTGGAAGAACAAGAATAGCATGACTCTTCTTTTGTACCAGAACATTTCTTTTTAATTGTACTGAAGGCGACCATCCTACTCAATGCAATTTTGCCTAATTAGTCATTGCTGTCATTTAGTTAAGACATGTTGAAGGATATGAGCATTGTGACCTCCATAGCAATGAGGGAATGTTCTGCTAGCTGATTTTTTTTTTTAACCCGAACACATTTAAATCATAAAAGTAGAAGATTTTTCTTGAGGAGTTGGAAAGCCTATCTAGGTCTGTTCTAGGTGTAGAAATCGGCTTGACTAAAGCAAATTATTACTAAAGCATCATTGAATTACACAGACTGTTAGGAATAGGCCTATGTAAAATTCCCTTGGGACGTAACCAGAGTGTGGCCATCAGCTGTGAAATACAAACCAGGAAAGGTTGTGAAGATACCATGGCAGAAAAATGGCTAATGAGCAATATTTTCATTATTAGCTTCTTTTATAGTCTATTTATAGTCAGTTGCTTGCTTGTCCATGTGTTTCTGAGCCCTTTCAGCTGAGAGGAGGAAGGCAGATGAGAGCTGTTTCATAGCATTGATGGGCTTCATTTTGAGTGCAAGGAATTCTGTGCTTTCCTCTTCACATGGGTTGCTGGCATAGTGTGAAATACAGACTCAAATAAAAGCACTAACATTTGTACACAGTTGGAAAAATGGGTATTTTTCATGGATGTAGCTTAAACTTTTTGACACTGTGCTATTAAACTGATGGAATTTCAGCTCCAAATAATTTATGTCCTGTTATAAATTAAAGCTGCCTAAGGGCTCCGTTTCCCAGTTCCACTGGTGCAACCCAATTGAAAATAGCAATGATACCCTATGAAAAGCAGGAGCAAAGTAATACTGTAATAGCCTATACTACCCATTGACATTTAAAACATGATTATTTTTCACCTCAAGTTGAACCCTTACATCTATTGGATTCATGAAATTTTGTAATATATTTGCTGCCCTTTTCTCCCCAGATGTCAAGTGGGTTTTCCTTTTAGGAGTCTGAAATATAACAGTTCCATATGAAACTAATCCCATGCACAGGTCAGACAATCTGTTGCTGCTGAGCAGGTTTAATACAATAATAAATGAAAAGCATATAGACTGTAACATTAGTCTTTTGAGTCAACCCTTGAGGTGCTAAAGAGGTCTTTCCTCTTAGCCAAAAGCTCTGCTTCACCAGCTGATAATTTCACTGCTATTCCTCTTTTATGTTTTCTGTCTTGTGACCAGGCAAAACCATTCAACTCATCTAGACCACAGTTGTTGTACATCAGGGATTTCATAACTTGCTTTCAACTCAAACTGTAATATTTGTGGTTTTTTTTCTTTTACGGGAGAAAAAGAGACATAACACAGCAATTCATTAGGCACATACCTTTAAAGCCACATTTTTAATCCACTTGGTAATTCTTGGAGAGAGAAGATGAGAGAGCTGGGTAGAAAAGTGTTGCTTAGGGACATACAGAGACTCTTTCAGAGGTTTAGAGAGCAATCCATAAGTCTGTAATCAGACATTTGCTATAATTTTTAAATAGCAGAGTCAAACAGTAAACCCTTACAATAAAGATGTGAATTACCATGCCATGTCCTAAGGGCAAAGAATTAAGAGAAAAATTTAATAAACTGTCCTCACCTAGAATAATTGTTGTCAACCATTTGGGAATCAAATTCTATTGCACTGTTGAATTAAGTGACCAAGAAAAGAGTCTTTGTCTCCCAGAGCTTATATGATGTAGGTGGAAAAGATTTTTTATTTGATTGCTTCATTTATTTGCACTGGTAATAGGATACTCTTAATGCCCATGCAGTTGAGCCAAAGGACAGGCTGATTAATACCAGAAAAGTAGG
The DNA here is from genome assembly GCA_013400415.1 of Scytalopus superciliaris. Lineage (NCBI taxonomy): Eukaryota > Metazoa > Chordata > Aves > Passeriformes > Rhinocryptidae > Scytalopus > Scytalopus superciliaris. The sequence continues at coordinate 414,927 of VXBX01004000.1, forward strand.
ATAAAGGAAAAAATGGATCTGAAACTGCCCTTCTAACCTTAATTTAGAAAATTAATGATTACTTAGGTTACTTTAGATATCCAGCTATTTTTCAGATTATAAAACAGTGTCAAAGGGCCTCATTTAAAGATCAATTCACCCAAAATGATGAAATTCCTTCACTGGGGTTGTTGGGTTGAAATGCAGGACATAGGCTACAAAAAGAAACTACATTACTGTAGATTCCCGCTCTGTACTTCACATTTTGGGGGTTCAGCAAGGTCAATTCACTGAGCAAATACATGGCTACTTATGTGGGTGCTGCATGAGGTTCAACTAGAAACTACCTATCTACAATCTTCAAAGACATTAGGAGTAATTTACATTTGTTTAAGCTCCAATCTGCATTATTTTCATATTTTACAAAGATAAGGATTTCACAATATACTACACTTCATATCCTTGCATCCATGTCTTTAAAACCAAAACACTTCACTTCTTTAGTGTCTTTAGTGATCCCTGAATTTCAAGGTTTTTCTAAAAGATTTATCCACACATGAAAATAGCCACATTCAATAACAGGTTGATCTTACCCCATCCACATGGGCCAATAGCAAATGCTGAAGAAAAGAAATACAGAGTACCAGAGGAAGAATGCAATGACAATTTTCTTCCAAGTATGGTATGCCATCCAAGCTTCTGGCAATCTGTGGCATAGGAATTTTCTGACTCAGATTATAGAAGATCACAGAATTTAAGAGAAAGGGAGGAATTTTTTTCCCAGTAATTGATCCTACAGCTTTTAAAAACCATTTTTATTTTGCCCCCCAAAATTTTGTGGCAATGTATTCCACCAAATAGTTTTACAGTGTAAATAAATAATTCTGGCTGACCAGTTCATTATGTCCTACATGTTGTATTATCTGAAAGGGAAAATTTTTGCTGGAAATAAATAGGAAAATTATTATTTCCCATAGTATTTCTGTCTATTTATCACTCCTTATGGAGAAACTCTCCCAAATTTTCACCCCTGTGTTGAGGTGAGTTGCATTTATAGCATGATTTAGGCTCAAACATCTCACTTTCAACTACAAAGGTGTTTTCTGTAATAGTCACACCTGGGAATACAGTAAATTGCGTGAGACCCTGCTCCAAGGACACTTGTTTGGATAAGGAAAGTAGATGTGTGTTGAAACTCACCTTAAGCAGAGCCTGAGAGCCTCAGCCCTTGTGCAGTGTAGCTGTAACCTATTTGACTCCAGTAAAGGTCTGTACTGGAAAATGTCATTATTCTTAAAGGGATCACTTCTTAAAATAAGACTGTATTTTGGCATAGAATCAGGTTAGAGATGTGGTAGGTCAGCCAGTTTGGTCTCCCCAGAGAAATGAGAAAGGTGGTTCTTGTTGAGACCCTATTTCCAAAGCCGAGCAGCTGGGGCAGGACACGCAAGCACTGAAGTGAGCGAGGGGTTACAATCCTTAGACAAGGAACTTGAAAAGAACAACTGCCCTGTGACCCAGGGGAAACTCTGGGCCTGTGTTACAGGATCCAAATCCACACACGCCTCAGGGACAGGGGAACTCGGATTCCTGTGGTTCCTAATGCTCCTTCAGCAAAGCTGCACTTGTACGCAGCAAGGCTCATGTGTAAAGGATGGACTGTCTTTGCCTGAGGTGCTGACTGCTTCACTGACTGCCAGGAAGATTTATCATTAATCATCTTAATCACATGTCAGTACGTGTCTGTTAATGTAAACAATATTTGTTTGATCCGTAATATTACCATTTTGAATCCTTTCAGGTGGAAATTAGACTGTCAGAGTGAGTCAGGGTGTAACACATTAACAGCTGGCAGCTGTTGGGTTAAACTGGCTCTTAACTAGTTTATAGGAAGTATTAGGAAAAAAACACTGTTTATTGATCAGTATTGATCAATATTGATCCTTGAAGTCAAAGGCTCATGGAGAACAGATATCATTCAATTCCTAAGACAGAACCAAAGACAACGCATGGTTATCTTGTTTTTACAACACACTTTCAAATACACTTGTAAAATGCTGACATGAGAAAGAAATATGAGGAGTATCAATCAATGGGAGTTTAAAATATAAATGCTAACCAAATCATACAAACATATATATTTCTTTGTGTCTAAAATTTAGACACGTCATATCTAGATTTAGATAATTTAGAGACCTAACATAGACAAAGATGCTCAGATTTAGATGTAAAAGCTGCTTTGTAAGCAGAGACACCCCCTGTTTTGTGGCCATTACTTCCTCTCGCAGTCAAGCTTGGCCTTACCAAGGAACTTAATCCTGAGCCAGGGACAGGCATTCCAGGTGTCTCTGCCAGGCAAGAGGTGTCACTTATGCCTAACAGCAGAACAGCCAGATTTAGGATTCACCCTTCTCTTAGTTTCCTGGGATGTCCCAAGATACTGGATTCTAGGGTGATGCATTTCAAAGAGGGAGAAAAATGTTCCTCCATGAAATTTCTTGGAGCTTTTTGTGGTACGGTACGATTGACATGATTAAAATAAAACAGAGACTGAAACAATACTAGTCACTGTAAATCTCTGAAATGTCTTCATCTATGTCATTGTGGATCTGAAATCTACTCTCCCTGACCCATCACCAATCTGACAGAGATGGGGTTTCATTATAATACTATAATTTACCTCCAGATCTCAAAAAAACCCTGAGGCAAGACACCAGGTTCTGCAATATAAATTTCACCACAGAAAGCTGCTGAAACTGAAGTTTCTGAAATACTGTTTTAGTCCTTCTCTGCAATGTATTCCTTAGAGATAAAATATGTACATACTGCAGTGCAGAGCAGTTGCTGCCTCAGAAGGGACTGTGCAGTGGGTCACCTCTGTGCCTCACAGCCAGCTTGTGCCAAAGCCCCATGGGCAGGCTATGGGTGTATATATATATATATATAGCAAACAGGCTGTGGGGCACCTGAAAGGCTGAAAGCTGACCCAAAGGAAATCTGCAGTGTCAGGCTTGTGCAGGTCTGGCTGTTGAAACCAGAATCATTTGCAATACTTCTACAACTTGCATCATTCAGTGGTGGAGTGAGGCTTAGAACATATTCTCCCAGGGGATCTCTGTGTCTGATCCCCAAGAATGGTCATGAAAAGTTTCTAGTCAAAGTGGCAATACAAATTCATTAAAGCACTTCCATATTTTGTTTAACAAATGTCTTCATTCATTATTTTGTCAGTCTGTCACATCCATTGCATTTAGGGCATAGCAATACCCAACCAACCAGTCTGGTGGGTAAAATCCATCACAAAGTTTGATGCTTGACTTAAAGATGACTATGGCTCATAAAACTCTACTGGTCTAAAAGGATTATCAGCTGCTGAAATCACTTCAAAGTAATTTTCTGTTCCAAATTAGAGTGCATCTTTGCAGTTTAATCAAGTAATTTAATTTACAGCCACAGTTATTATTTATGGCTTATCATTCATATATTATAAGTAGTTTGCTGCAAACTACATTTGTAATGTTGATAGGTACATTAACATACATAATTTAAATCAATACATTTTAAAAACTTGAACACCCATAATGGCCTACTTAACAATCACTGTGAGGCCTTTAAAATGTTGTTAAAAGCACAGAGATTGTCTCACAGGTTTTTGCATTATGGCACTTCTATCAATTTGAAATAGTAGCAATAACATCACTTAAGATTTTGTTTAAAAAATCCTTTTAATATAAAATAAAATCATCAACAGTGGAAAGGGGAAAAAAGGGAAGTCTTTTATCCGGGTTGCTTCAGGGATAGGCACATATATCCAGATGTAAAAAGTTGCCCACAGAGAGATTTGGAGTTCAGTGAAGTGTGTGCTGACATATACATAGACTAAACACACTGTAGTGCTGGGTCAGGAGTGAGAACATCATGGAATTGCTGGCATTTGTTTTCCATTTGCCTTATAAACTTGACAATCATCTGGATGAAAGTCCTTATGTTTTCAGTCCCTAGCTCAGTGGCTGCCCAGCTGCCTTGCAAGGAGCTGCAGACATCTCACTTAATGCAGTTAATGCTTAAACACCATGGAAACAGCTGCCTTAAAAGACTCATACAGAACAGCACAGTCATCCCTGCTGATTGAATCCATTTTTCCATGATGACCATCCAGTTGTGAGCCTATGAAACTAATTAAGCCCAGGTGTTACAGCAATATGACCATGCTGCTGCAACAGCGTACACCTGTGGAAAACAAGTATAAAATACTTACAAATAAGTAGAAAATAAGCATAAAATTCTACCACTCTTTCTTCCTCTAGTTCTGCATGAATGCAAGGGACAAGACAAGGTAGGAGGCAGTTACAAATCAGGACCTATGGCTGTTGGTGGACTTGAAAGACACAAGGAGCTAGTGCTGGGCTTGGCATAATTCAGCTCTTTGTCTACTTCCTCAGCATATCATTATGGGCTGGTATCTATTACTCTCATCTGGACAGCAGTTTCTTTGTTCACACTCATAGGGTTGCCTCCTTTTTTTTTGCTTTGTCCCACCTTTCACTCCCTCAGCCACCTTCTTGCAACATCACACTGTGTGCCACCATCCCCCCTGTCAGGCTGGTCCCAAAACTGGCTGTTGTCTTTCCACAGCATCCTCCAACCATCCTCACAACCTAAATAAGTTCAATAACCCTCTAAGATGCAATCTGTCCTCCTTTTCCACACAGCTTTATCCTTTCACTATTTTGGAGCTTGGTTATTTCAATACCCATTACTTTGACCTCAGTAAAAATCAATAGATGAATAAATTAAGGTGTGCTGAAAGAAGATAAGTGTTACTGAGAATTTGGATGATGCAACACTTGTGAGGTAAATAATTTCTGGCAGTATAAAAAGAGAGAAATAAAGCAATCTGTTTCTGAACTTGCCATTCTGATTTTCAAATGGCACATGGAAAATTTTTGCTTTTTTCACCCCAATGAAAAGCTGGTGCTTTCAGCCTGATGCTGAATTCCATAATAGGTGATCAGTGTTTTTCAATACCCAGCTGTAAAGATAACACCTCCATGTCTCACTGTGAATCACCAGCAAATCCAGAATTTTCTAAATATTAGTGTTGATGCCTGATGATTCTTTGAAATTTTCAGTTTTCTGGAACTTTCTCATCCCCAAACTCGGTATCTCAGAGTCTCCTTAGCACTTGTGAAATGTGACTAATAATACATATCAGCTATGGAGAATTTAGCAATTAGTAGAAGACACATTCCAACACAACACCTTTTATTCCTGTAAGAAGAGGGTGGTGGATGTGCACACCTGTTTGAAATTAGGAAGCCAAATACAGTTTTATTCTTAAAGAAAATCAGTTCCTTTAAGAAATCATCAACACCTTCAGGCAGAAACAGTATTTGGAAACCCCTGAATCTCCAGCATTTTATTATATCTCTATAATAATAAGTCTTTATAAGTCTAAAATCTTTGGCTATAAAGATTTACGCCAAGAGCACAAAAGAAAAACTTAAGGAAATATGATACCATAAATGATGGCACTGTAACAGTCTGTCTGATACAGTCAGTTGGCAGAAATTAGAAAGTAATGAAGATAAGCATTTTGCAGTTCTCCAAAGTGATGCTTGTTTATCTGATAGACAATAGAAGGATGAACGATGGGGTGCAACCCTCATGTGAGGGACTGGCTTGTAGAACAGGCAGTTTGGAGCAGAAATTGGGAGCCTTTTTGCTGTGCAAAACACACACTGTGTTTCGTTTCTCTGATTTTTAGCCATAACACTGATTGACTTTGCAATGAATCAGAAACCAGAGACAGAATCAGTCCTATTAAATGTTAGGAGAAAAAAGGTATGGAGTCTGAGTCCCACCTTCATCCCACCTGGGGTTTGATGTCATGTAGTCTCTGCCATCCTTTTTGAAGACCTAAATACCTTTTTGCTTTTGCCCTGACATTAAAGATATCTACCCTTTGGGCATCCACTCAAGCTCACAAGCCCCCAGCTCTGGAGCAAGAGTGATGTTCCTCCTCAGATTGCTGATTTAACTATGCCTCCTGTGAGCCTCAGGGCTAGCAGTGGTGGTAGCCTTTAGCATCTGGGCCATTGACCAAAGCTTGAACATGACTTTTGCTGGAAAGTCACAGCATATCCTGTTCATTTTTTCCTGAATAATGCCCAGCAGCATTGAGTGAAGGCTGGCATGGGCTGCTGCTCTGCCACAGGAAAGCTCCTGCTGGGATACTTCAAGCTCAAATGGAAATAATAAGCAATAGGTTCCTCAGCAAAAGACTGGCTGTTGCCAGCTCAGTCTCACAGCCTCGGGATGTACATACATTATGGATATCACACAGATATCATCAGGATTAAGGCCTCATTCTATAAAAAAGTCCTGCCTAACACCTGTTCGTTTACATTTATTGAAATGCTAATAAAACATCAAAGGCATTGGGACAGCTGTAAAAGGTAAAGAAGTGCCACAATCCAATGTCTTATCAGTGTTGCAGCTCTTGTTGACCTTTTTCCACACAATCTGCATAAAAGCACCCACTGGTACTACATTACCCACCTGGGCATCCTTGGATGATGGACCCTGACTGTTTTGCCTGCATGTCCATCCATGGAAAGGTTGGTACTCTTTGAAGGGCAGTGCCCCATATGAGGAGGGGATGAAAATACCTTTTGTATTAACTCAACCCCAATTCCCTTGCCATCCTTTCTTCTGTATCCCTGCAGGATTTTGAGGGACAATAGACAGTCACAGGGATTTTCATTTATTTTTCCTTGATCAGTTTTACTTGTGCAAAGAGACAAGCCAAACCAGGGTAAACTTCAGCTTTCTATCCATGAGAAAGGAGGAAAAACATAATCAAAGAGCAAATGCACAGTGTTGACCTGGAGATGGACACTTACTGGAGATAGGAGCAGTCAAAGAATACTTTGTGAGCTGATGGAGATAAATATTCCAGTAAAAAACATAAGGATCAAGTTTAGTTACTGGGCACATGAGACTTCACAGGAAAACTTGAGTCCCAACAGGCATTAAATAAATTAAAATCAATATTAGCACGTGGCTGTATGCTTGGATCCAATTCATTTCTTGAGATATCAAGAGTAAAGAAAGCCTAATCGATGATACCTCATAAAAATACTTTGTGCTTGTGTGTCCCAGCTATTAAGGTTCCTGGAAAGATGAATTGTAAGTATGTAGTGTGGAGAAAGCTGGAGTTGTAGAGAAAGTGCACACTGTGGTGTGTGTGTGTGTGTGTGTGTGTGTGTGTGTGTGTGTGTGTGTGTGTGTCCTTATGGATGGAGTGCACTTCTTAGGCTCAGCTATTGCTGTGTAAGGGACTGACTCTGTGCCTAGGGAGGGCAGGAAAGGAGACAAGAAGGGGCTATGGAGGCAGCTCAGAGGGAGCAGAAGAGCAGTGCATCCCTGCACACATGGCAGGATCAGCAGGGAGAGTTTGGCAAAGAATAGGATGTCCTCTATTTCAAATACACCGGGCCTGGCTTACCCTGGTCCTCATGACCTGCTTTCAACTCCAGGGTTGTTAAAGAATGCTTTTATCCCTTATTTGCTCTCTCAGCAAACCTGTCTCTAGCTCCTGAGGCAAGCACTGGTTCTACCATCAGAGAACACACAGGGGAAGGGCCACATGCAGGAAAACTCCCCTTGGATGGGTGTTCTCCCCCTCCCAGGCTCTGTGGGTGGAGCACGGAGGTGGGAGCAGCACACACAGGTGGAGAGGAGCTGTTTCACACACTGATTTCATACGTGTGTCTCTCTTCATGTGCAATCCCAGACGGGCAGTCTTTGTGCTTCTCTTTTTCTGATGACAGCTGCACTTTCTTTGCACTTGCCTACCTAAGAAACCGTGATTAAGAGTCCTTTATCTCCAAAAACTGTGTCACCATCGTGAATAACTGGAATAATGGAGAGCCATTAATTGTGCTGAAACCCACACTCCAAAATGCCTGAAGTAATTAAACGTGTTGTTATGATGAAATTACCTCAAAATATTTTCAACACTGTGCAAGCCGACTTGAGGAGGAAGGAAGCTGGTTGGCAGTACTCATTAGTGTTTATTATGTGCTTTTCAAATGCTCCAGAATGGAGGTGTTCCGAGGGGGTGGAGGGGCCAGCATGATGCCTGCTGGCAGAGGAGCCATTCTCTGGGAATGGATGGATTCCAGCTCCTGTGGTGCCTCCTGCAGTGACTTTGCTTGGATTGCTGCCACCTATTTCTGTTTTAGCACGAGCAAGCACCGAGTGCAGCTCTGGAGCAGCCACTGACAACAGAGCCAGCAGAATACATTTATAATTCAATATTTAAGACAACTATCTTTCATTTAATGACCTTGAGATGGCAAAAAAAATTGTGATAAGTTGGAAAGAGACAGAAAAAAAAACATTTTCTTGACCATGGGTAAGTAGAAGAGGTGGGCAGGTGAAAACAGGTAGGAATTTCAAAAGCATTTCAGTGAAGTTTGTCCATTTTAAAAGTGTCATTGGTGCTCAGAAGATCACAAGAGATGTGCAGACCTGTCAAGTTGTCAACAGTCATTTAACAGTATTTTCTTCTGGACCTGTACAACTCAATCATTTTTGTTTTCTTTTCAAGTTTCACTTTCAAAGCTTTCAGTGAAACTTACTTTTGCATGGAAAATGCTGTTGTGTAATCTGTTGGCTGTTTCACAGTGGAATATGTCTGGCATTAAAAACAAGGAGTTTGTAGCTGCAGGTTTGCTAAGAGAAGGAATTGAAGGGATTGTGGTGTCCACTGACATCTGTAAAACACCAGTGGCTATCACTTTGGAGAGCTGAATTTTGAGACTTGTTCTCCCTTACCCGCATCACCCCTGCACCAGCCTTTTGTACCTGCAGGTAAACTCCCAGAGATTGGTGCCCGTTCTATGGGCTGTCTCTAAAGATATCACCATGAATAAGGGGGGAAAAATGCTTGCATAAGTGGTAATAATCCTAAATAAATGGTAATGTTCTAAAATACACGTTACTGATATTTTGATAATTTAAAAGTTACTGTTCACTTTATAACGCATACACTTTGTAAGGCACTGCTCCTCCGAACAGAACAAACTATTTGTTTGCTGCCTAAGATAGAACAGGAAGGGGACAGTCAGGAGGAGAATTTTAGCTGTTATGAAAATTCTATTTAAAATGTTTTTTTAAATAGAAATGCTCTAGCTATTTATTTTATTTTCATTTTCATTTAATTTTATTTTTAATAATGAGAACAGCTCTTTACATCTGTTTCTAAAAATAAATGTGTTCATGCAAACACTACCAGGTGTAAGCTGGAAGGCTGCCTTGTTCTCAGTTCCTCTGAGTCCCAGATGAGGGTTCTGGACTCCTTCCAGGCTACTGTATATTGTGCTTGAGTGATGGTGGCTCCTCCAGCGCTGACTCTTTCCAGCAGCAAAGGCATTATTTACAGCTACATGCAGATTTCCAGATGGGTCTGGAGGGGGAATGTCAGCAGCAGTTATGCTTGGATTGTCTAAAACACTGCTTTTTTAGCTTATGATCCTGGCAAAGCATGTGGTGTTTCTGTTGGATTTGAGAGGTGCAGGGCTCATTTTGGGGTGAGCAATCAAGAGCATAACACAGTTTCCTTCCTTGGTTTGTGTCACTTGCTCGTAGGTGGAACCGTGACACTTAGAGCAGCTCCATTGTCAGGTGGAACAAAGCAGTGCAAGAAAGACCTTTACAGCAGAAAAATGCTGATCCTATTAAGTGAAGTGAGGGAGGGAGGAGATATCTTCCACAGCTCTTTTAAGACTGTCCCCTCACATCTCCATGCTGACTGTCAAAACCTCTCTTGCCTTCTGTCTCTGATGGGTGAAATCAGAGTCTCCTCTCTAGGGGCAGGGTTGCACCTGTGAAAATCTAGTAAGTATGGACAAACTATTAATGACCAATTACATTTATTTCATTTTTCAATACTTTCATGGAAACCAAAATAACAACATAACACAAAGAAGTGTGAGGATGCATCCCTAAATTGCCGGAAGGCTATTTAAGAGCTTTGAACAGGCTGGAATATGGAGCTGATAATGGTCTCACTAAGTGAACATGGAGAGAAACTACAGGTTAGGGCAGGTTAGGACTAACATATGCACTGAGATTAATGTACACTGTTTCACAAAGCTCCCACCAAGTAGCTGTCACCCCAGAGTCATACCAGTTTGGGCACAAGATTTCTGAGAAACAAAGAGGAAGGATTTTTTTCCCCAGTTATCCTACAAAATGCAGCAAAACAGGTGATGGTAACTACTGTTGGGAAGACCTCTGAAATCCATAGGTACAATCTGAAGAAAATTCTAGGTGTTTCCATCAGCATTATGTGTGAGATTTCCATCAGTGAGACTGTGATTTGGTTTGTTTCTGTGAAACTTCTGCCCAAGGGACAGAGGATGGTGAAAGGCTGGACCTGACTTGGTGACTGGTCATGGGTTAGCAACTCCAGAGCAGAGCACAGAAAAGCAGGTCACTTTTAGAGTGTGGTGCTTAAACTCAGCTAATCTCACTTCTCACACCCACATCCTGGTCAACCGGGCTAATCGTGTGTGGCTCTGAATTCAGGTCCATTGAAACTCGGAAACATTTTTTTCCTTTGGGGAAGTGGGGCTAAGTGGAGTGAGTAACCTCTGCTTGCATGTACACGGTTTGCTGCCAGCAAATGTGCCACTTGCTAACCTCTTGGAACAGCACTTGCTGAAAGACTTAAGTCATAAATGCAATTATTTTGCTCATGTCATCACCATCCCTCTTGGCCATGATAGTGCTGCACGCTGCTATCACACAGAGCTGCTGCATGATACACTGCTGAGTGCTGAAATTCTTCCCTCTGCAAACAATAACACACAGGCCAGCCCTCTCGGCTCCTGGCCTTTCACCATCCCACAGTAAAGCTGTAATGAAGCACCCTTTTAATGTCTTTTGACACTTGCTGTTAAGAGCTCAAGTATGGTGCCGCTGCTTCTTGCTGTTGCTTGAACTTCTGTGTGTTGTCTTCCTCTGGCCCCCTGATCCGGGAGCGGGGAGCTGGCACGCAGTGCTGAGCACTCTGGGGCAGAGCAGAGTAGCCCAAACACACCAGCAAAGCTCATAATCCCATCAGCTGCCTTTGTTGCTCGGTGATTTTGTAGGGGAAAGGAAGACCGGGAAAGCTCAACGCGGGCTGTTAAGGATGAGCTCACTGCAGAGTCAGGGAGGGAAGTTAAGCTCTGTTTGCTCTGGCTGGCTGTTCTGTGGACAGTTTGCACACACACACACTATTTCAGGTGGGGTTTTTCATGGCTCGTAGCACCACTGATCATTGTCACAATTTGAGATGCAGCTAAATCTTGAATGTCTGCACATCAGTGTTTACTTCTCACAATGTCTCTCTGGGATTGCTAGCTGCAACACGTCAGTTGCTTTTTTGAAGTGCAGGGCATTAGGGTGCACAAAAATTGGTTTTGGTAGAACAAGGAAGAATACATTTTTCTCCAGCTCCTTCTGAGACCTCAGAGCCAAGTTGGCTCCCTCTGGCATTAATTTAGGTTAAGATTCACCAAACCCTTGGTAAAAGCAGATTTTGTTGGCTAAGGGTGGATTTCAGCATTCACTTGAAAGCAAGTATGTGCTGCAGGGCCTGACTGAATGTTCTTCACTATTTAAGAACCAAATCTCTGCCAGATCTCTGAGTCTCTGCCAGGTGGCTTTGGTCCTTTACTCCACTTGAGAGAGCATAACTGCACTTGTACACTGGTCACCAGTCATACCCATCCTAGATGAAAAGACCTCTGAAAGGTCCAACCTTCAATTCCAGCTACACTTCCCTGCCTTGAGCTAGAGAGGAGCCTGAACATGAGCCAGCATATACTTTGCATGGACAGTGAGGAGACCAGAGTCTTGGTGCAAAACTGGCTGTGCTTCAGCATGACAGAACAGACCAGTTTACTATGTATCCTTTTGCCTGTGCTAAAGTCTGCTGATAAGCTTCCTCTCGTTATCTTACAGTTGGTGGCTGTGGTGGCAGTTTGTGTGGACTGTTCCCAGGAGAAACAACATTGTCCCACGCTCACAGATGGGCTGTGGAGTTAAAAATAGAGGAGCTCACATACAAAAAATAGTCCAAGCATCTGCTTCTTGTCAAACAAGTAGGGGAGGACATAAATGCTGAGCATGTGGACAGTCCTTGCACCAGAACTATTCACATTACATCCTCAGCTGCAAGTAGGAAAGCAAATTCCATCTTCTGTATTTGATTGCTTACTGACTTTGGGACTGTCCCAAATGTGCTGACACAAGTCAGGTGGCTTAAGCTAACTCATTTCACTGTGCAGTTCAGGTAAGTGAAAAGCACGTGGTGGCTCAGCAGCTCTGTGGAGACAGATGGAGTCCCAAGCAGCAGGAGCTCAGTTTCTGATGATTACAGAACATCCCAGAGGATAACACACTAAGGTCAAGCAGAGAAATATGCAACAGTGGGGTGTGCAAATTCAGTAACTTTCCCTCTTAGTGATTCAATTCTTGTTACAGCAAAGGGAAAGGAGGGCTAGCTTAAATTTTATTGTATGAATTTGCATATTTTCTGGAATTCTCAGGTTTTGGTTAAGAACCACATGGCCTGATAACTCATATGTGTCCTGCAATATCTTTCTTTAGGGTTTTTTTTTCATTATTTTATAATTCAGTTGTGCAATAACAACTTTTAAAATGAAAAATCTCTTCTATACGATTGTTTTGTGTCTGACTGTTCAAACATTACTTTTATCAAGGTTTCTTACATCTATTTTTAATAGGCAGCATCAGCAGCAACACTTTCTTATGAACTTGGCTCAGTTTCTGCTCCTCCTATTTTGTTCTACCATTGACATTTCTGCTACAGCCCTGAATGGTTATTTTTATCTGTCAAACTGCAGTTCACAGTTTTATCTTAACTTGCTTTGTCTGGTTTAATTTATTTCTCTTTAGTGATTTCCATAATCAAGACACTATTTTGCCAAGCTGACCTTTGGATATTTGTTATAGTTATTTATAAAAAATAAGATATCATACCTCATAAACAGTCTGTACCTCAAATTATTGGAGCAGCAATTTATAGATAACATATGGTGACTCTATTTATATAACTCCTTTTAAATTGTCTGTAGAAATAATAGTGGAAGTAGACTTTAAGGAGAACTATTCAAGAGAATAATGCCAGGAAGATCTTAATACACAATGGGAAGTAATGGAAAAGGAAAGTTAGAATGATTAAGGTGTGTATCACTGGCTGCAGACATACCAGTTCAGGCAGAAGTTGAGTTGCAATGGCATAGAAGAAACTATGGTTAGGATAGGTATAGACCATAGAAAGGTTAAATGTGAAAATGAGTCAGTAAAAGATTCCTGAGAATATTTAAAAGACGATTCATAAAATAGTTGTCCTGTTTTTTCTCTTGTTTTTTTACTGTTTCCATCCAGCAAGAAACTTTCATGGCCTTAGTTTGGGTAGTGCTATTGGGCTGTTGCAGAGGAAAAAAGGACCAGTTTTTGTTATGCTGGCTGCCATTTATTCCTGATTTATTTTCTGCCCTAAATCTTTCAGGTTTTGTAGCCTTGCAAAGACATTGAAATGCATCATGTCTGCATTTTAATACCTGCATGTCTTCCACTGGGTGATCAGGCTGACATCCTTGCTGGCTTCACTGTGAAGAAGGGAAGGGTTACACAAACCCCATCTGGGGGCTGAAGTGACACCTGGTCTAACAGAGCAACAAGAAAGATCAAATGCTTATGTCCTCCCAAAGACTGATTACTGTTGAAGATGAGGACAGAATTTCTTGAATTATTGAATTTGTACCTGCAACAGGAGGGATATCCTTCCCTTTCTGTGCTAGCACTTATTATCTCCATCTGCCTGGAAAAGGACAGTTAGCTTGAGATGGCTGATAGTGTGAAGGAAATTTTTGTTTCCCTTTGGGTATAGGAGTTCTGTTCCAGCACTAAGACTTTGAAATATGCAAAGGAGGCTTATGTGCAATGGGACAGAAGCCATCTTCCAGCTGTGGAATTGGCCCAAGTAATGAAATAGGAAGTGCTTGTTTTAAAGTGTCCGAGACACTGTCCTGGCTCACAGCAAAAGTGATGCATCTTCCCCTTCCTGCAGGCCTGCACTGTGTGTTCATGGCTGAACACACAGTCCTTGGCCACAGTGGATAGAGGCTGTCTGGATAACAAAGGAAGTGGAAGCTTTGCTACAAGGCAGAGCAGTCATTTCTTGCTGAGCCTTGCCCTTAATGACACTGGACTGCTGTTGGGATGGATGCAGCTGCTTTCCTGAGAAAGAGCACTACCTAAAAACAATTGGTGCTGCACTTCTGGTAGCCATCCCAAGCAATTATCACCTTGGTAGCGGAAAGAGAAAAAAAATTTAAAACTTTTGAGGGAAATGGGTATAACTCCATCTCTGAAAAAAACCCTCTCTTTAATGCTTTCTCATTCCAAAGTGCATCTGTCTTGTTGACATGCTGTTCAAACTTACTTAGACCAGACCCTCTGTTCCTCTTCCTCTCCCATATACATCCACCACTGCTTAATGTGTGTCAAGACCTGCTCTAAAGCCCAATCCCCTTTAGCATTCACATCATTAGCCTGCAAGGACACTCAGGTCCAGATTTAGTTGGAGTCCCAGGGCACTCAGAAGGACATTGCTGTGTGTGCCAGGTTTGTCAGGTTGGGCTTGGCCTTTTGCACTCAGAGTTAAGTTTACCCCAACCACAGAGAGTGCCCCTGAGCATGGATCATGGTAACCCCCTCCCAGCCCTGTGTCTCAGGGAGCAGCAGCACAGGCACAGTGGCTGGTGACACAGCCAGCTGAAACCAACACCTCTCACCAGCAAGGCAGATGTGTCTGTGCTCTTCACAGCAGCCAAAATGCACAACTGTAAATGTCTCTTTCCTTTCTACCATCAGCCATGAAAAATGTTGGAAGTTGCCAAATGACTGTTATTTCTTTTATTGTCTCTTTAAAAAAGCACATGCCAGATAAACAGAGGAAGTGCACAATATAGAAGCTGGTATTTGAAATGATAGCAAATGCTGCCTGGTGGAGCAATTTTTCACAGATTAATCCACTGATTTGATAATCAGTGCAAAATGCAATTGTAACGAGCAAGGGGCAGCAAATGCATGGAGTGTCTTCAGTGCAGAGGAGAAGCCAGTGGGTGAGTTGATAGTACTGACTGTATGAACTCCAGCCCTGAAGGGAAATCCTCAAAGAAAAGTGAGCAAAAAGACAGAATATGTTCTCAGATCCTGGCTACAGAGCTGTGGACTCTGGAAAACTGCATGGGAAGTGTAGTATTCCTTCTGTGGGAGATACATGGTATGTTTGTTACAGCCAAGAGAAGGCTGTAAAATATGACAGATAGGCTACAGTCATTGCGAAGGCACTGACTAGTTCAGTTTAAATTAGAGAATAGTCAAGCCATGGCAGTGATACAGTTCCTATTCCTATAACAGATGAACTCATCCCTGACTGTGACAGGGCTGTCCCTTTTCATATTTCATTGTCAGAAAAGTTACTAATTGCAAAATGCTGCTTGGCCCTCATAAAACTGTACTTGGGTTTTGAGTGCTTATTTGTGGGATAAGCAGTGTGATGACACTTTAAATGCTTTCTCTCTGAATGGCAACAATGACCTGATTATTTAAGTGATTTTTCTCAAACAGTCCTCTGTTGAGGAAACTGAAATACAGGAAAAGTATTGCCACGTAAACATTACTGGCAGTAATTAAGCAGTGAGAAATTTAAGATGGTGTAATTTCTTTTTTCCCTCTCCTATGGAGATTTTTGAAAGTGAGTAGAGCTATAATGTCCTGAGAAATATTTTGGGGTAACAGTATGTCAGCATTTGAGGAAGGGTTTCCATCTCTTCAATAGCAGTTACCTCGTGGTGTTTCTATAAAAATTTAGAATGAAGTATAAATAAACTGTACCCTGGATGCCTAAATGTAATTTAATGGCATACATTCACTTCTGAGTGTAACTGTTATGTCCATTAGAGCAGAAAATAATTTATCAGGGGACCACTCTCCTGGAAGTTACTGAATGTTTCAGAATAAAAAGAAATGGGCTGCTATGTATGTTGTCCAGTGATTCCATGAATTTCTGTTAATGGAAGATTTTTAATATAGATGGGGCTTTATGTTTCAGAAAGCCTTTATCAGGAGAGGTCCTTCAGTCTTCACTCCACAAAAATGCTGAAATACTGGTTTAGATTAAGCTGATCCTGGAGGACAGAGTTTGCAAGTAAGTCCATTAATTTCTTGAGGTCTCACAGAAGATATGCCATTCCTTGATTCTATGATCTATTTACAAAACTACTAAAATTAAAATTAAAAAATGACGAGGCAGAACTCTGTAGAACTAGAACAGATTTTCTAATAATGTTTCCATGATTTATTTAAGTTCAGTGTGGATATCACTGAGAAATTCTTTTTCTTTTCTTGTATCCATATGCTAATGCAAATATGATGATGCTGAGGTATCCGTATCTGGTTCATTTTTACATATGTTCTCTACTCAGTGATTTCACTCATTAATTTTCTGTACAGCAGCAAGTATTTCATTAGCTGTTTTTTCCCTCCTGCAGAGACAGATACCTCTGAGGAAACATTTATCACTGATTACTGGAGAAAATATTCTTGAATTGTGAGCTGTGTAGAGCTTTTTTCTATTGATTTCTTGACTTATTCTGTTTTCCATGTAAAAAAAATATTTCCAAGACAAAATCTCCTGCGTAGCCCTTCATTTTGTTACAACTGATTATTATGTTCAATTCTTTTTCTGACATTAATGAGGCTGCATTATTTTATTAATATTTCCATTCATTTATAGACACTATAATGCAATCCTTTTTTTTTATCTTGCAGAAATTACAGCTTTACTGTTTACTTAAATAGATATTTTACTAGAAGAAAAATAAGACACCATGTTGTACATAGATAGTGTTTTTCTGTTGTTAAGGGTAGTGTATATGTGTATATTATGAATATACAGCATACATACATATAAATGAAAGTAGAACAGCATTCTGTATCAGCATCTTAAAGGATGATATTTCTGTAGTGATTATGGCAGTGATATTTGATATAGTAATACTTGACTTCAATGCATAGAAATTTGCATGGTCTTAATTGGTAACAGACTATCCCATCACTATTGGGTATGTGCTGCAACATCCTTGCTAAGTGTGGGATGTCCTGGTTCAGGCAGGGCATGTGACTTGGCTGTTGGGTGTTCTGGGAAAAAGAGGTGGCAGGGATTGGAGTGGCAACGTTTGGAGGCCACTGCAATGTAGTCATTGAAGTTTAAGATTTCATCAGATTTTTTTTCTGTAATTTAGTACATGTCTTAGCTGCTGTCTTCTCAAAAGTGTCTTTCTGGCATCAGTGATGTGTCTGGAAGGATGAGTTTTTCCTCTGGGTTCCCAGTCATCCACTGGCATCTGATAACATATTTGTGTTTCTCCAAGATCACAGTATGAGACTCCTTGCCGAATTGTTTGATCAACAGAGCTGCTGAGAAGCCTCAGCTTCTCACCAGGAGACATGACTTGCCTGGTAGTGACCAAACTCAGTTTTTATTTTCAGGTTATTAAGAACCATAAAGCTTTTTATGGTTCAAAACCAACCAACCAAATAAGCAACACAGTGAAACAGTGATTTCAAAACCTGGCCACTTTCTAACATTCTCAGAGTCAGATAAAAAGACCTTCAGAAAGAGGATCCCTATGAGACACAGCAATGAAAAACCTTGCCCTGGTCAGCATCTTATGGTTATGGCCCAGTGTATTGGTCCCACATATCCAATATAGGACTATTTTAGACAAAATGGAGAAAAAACTGGTTTGGCACTCCTCTTGTCTACAGTAAGCCTTGGTTCATTGGGCAGCACCTTCTGGTGGTCTCCCTCTCCTTTTGGGCTTGCCATGTCTCAGTCTGCAATTGCATGTGAACAGAGAATGATCTCTCAGTCCTCAGTTAAACCCAACTCTAGCTCTGAACTTTAATTAATGGAAAATCCTAAGGAATATCTGCATCATCAGAAAGGCTCTGATGCAAAATGAATTACTCAGGACCAGTGAGAATTGCTATGGGCCTCTGAAAAAAAAAAAAACCCAAAACCCCAAACAACAAATATTCCCTCCCTCATCTTCTCCTTGCTCCATTGCCTAGACAGGACTCTGGACATCCCATTTCTCCACTAGTGACCTGTTTACCTCCTAC
This sequence comes from Scytalopus superciliaris, assembly GCA_013400415.1. Taxonomy (NCBI): domain Eukaryota; kingdom Metazoa; phylum Chordata; class Aves; order Passeriformes; family Rhinocryptidae; genus Scytalopus; species Scytalopus superciliaris. Next base: position 433,185 of record VXBX01004000.1, read on the forward strand.
CCTCGGTACAGTGGGAGTGTCCCTCACCCCACATTTCATTTGGACTGCCAAATAACTCTAAGGCCAGGAACAAAAAGTCTTCTTTGTGTTTGATTTTCTGCGAGCATATTTTATTCAGTAGTTTCAAAACTCTACATATTTTATAAACATTAGTTGGATTTATCATCTGTGACTTCGTGCTCTCCTTCCAGGAATTAGATCTTTGAAGTCCTTTTCCAGAGAATATTAAAACTACGATATGTCTGTTTCATTGTAAACTTACTGACACTGGTCTGTCTTTCCAGATAGATAACACAACCAGTTCCCAGACTGCTAGAATTTAAACTCATCTCATAAACATGCCCTAGCTCAGTATAGTGAATGGATATCCCTGATGTCTTCCAATGCTTTGGAGAGTCCAAAGCCAATGATTTCTAGGAAAAGAAGAATACTTGCCAAGCTAGTACCTGTTTTAAACCCTGTGACTTGTTCTGCATTTCAGATGTCAGTACTCAAGGACATGATGGTCCTGAGTGTATATGTAAAATTGGAGGATGCAAATTTGTCCAGTGCATATTATAAACACAGAATTTCTTTGAAGATCTGTATTGCTCCACAAAGAAAAAGATGGATCCAGGGTTTGCTGTTTACATGAGGACAACAGAAAGGACGCAGTCTTAGAGTCACAGTATTCCTGTCATTCCCATCCCTGGCCAACTACAGAGGAGACGTAACTGTGCAACACTAGGACAGTCTAACAACCTAATTTTTATAGCATTGATTTGATTTTAATGAAACAGTTGTGTACACAATTGAGTCGTGTTAGCATTTTTTTTGCTTAAAGACTAATACCAGCTTACAGAATGTGACAGCCCTTCATCCCTCCTAGGGGAGCTAAGCCATTAGACTGAAATGGAAGGGGAGAGTCACAGAGCAGGAACCAAAGTGCTGCTTGTTGATGAGTAATATTTCTGGAAAAAGGGGCTTGGGCTATGGCAACACCCAGCCATCTACATATTTTAGTTAGTGGTCTTTAGTTCAGAACACATGAGCAGCAGTGGAAGTCAGGACTGGAGCCCTGATACCTTCTAAAAAATCACTCTTTTAAAGCAAGAATAAATATTGCTAAAAACATTCAAGGGTTTGATTGCAGAGGTGGTAGAAAATGCTCTTTGTACACTTACATAGGAGTTAGAAAACTGAAATACATTAACAGGTTTGAAAACTGTTAGGAATTCAGTCTTGATTTTTATCCCAAATGCCATAATCCCCAACACCATATAACATGCATTTGTTACTTGTGTAGGTACCCATTGTGTTGCTCTTACTGATGGTATCATTTTCCCCATAATATGTATTTTATTCTTTAATGATTAATCACTCCCCTTTCCTATTAACAAAAGCAGCAACTGGGATGCTACTTTGTTTCTTCCTTTCTGAGCAGACCATTTTATACACTTTCCTTGCAGCAGACAGTAAGGAGAAATAGAGACTGGTTAGTAGAGAATATCTGCTAAGGATACAAGTATCTTTTATCTCTCTGTTCTAAGACTGCATGGTGTGTTAACATATTAGCCAAAAGGCATTTAAAGCTGAACATAACTATATTGCATTAAAATTTACTGCCCATCTTATTTGGTTATAGTCCATTCTGTAGAAACAAATGTCAAAGGTCTGTTTTCCCTGAGAATTATAAAGCTTCAAAACTAAGACATACAAACCTATAGCATTGATGTTAATAAATGCTGTCAGACTCAGAGGCTACCTAAAAAAGACCAGAATTGACTAAAGAAGCATTTACTATACAGATAAGCCTTTACCAACAATATATCAAACATTTTCAAATAACTCTTTAAACAAAATTCGGAGGAAATTAACTTCTGGTATTCTTTGTACAGTAATCCTTGCACTATTGCTGACACAGATGTAGGTCAGTGCTATTTCACTGTAGGGTGTATCTTGCCTAAAAACATCCATCGCTGTGATGTGAAAAAGCTCAAATCTAAAACCAGCAAGATAAACAGACAAAAGAGATCAATTTAATTCAGCACTGTAAGGATATGGGTTGTACTTCTTACCAAGATTATATAAATGAACTCTTAAATGACTGCTCTGTGGGAAGTGACTTGATTTGTTCCACACATCCACTCAGCGTTATGTTTGCAATGTATCTCACATGAAGGATAATAAAGGAAATAGCTCTTGCATTTGTTATTTGACTGTGGTAGAAATAACAATACACAGTTACTGCTTAGTGAAAAGCTGTTGGTGTAATTCTGTAAGACTCTCTGATACTTATTTTAGGCTCTATATAACTGACATTTTAAAAGGCCTTCAACACTATGCAAATGACTATTTGCATATGTAGCTGTGTGCTAGCACACACAGAAGTGTGAATTATAACTAAAAGCTTTATCCAGTGTACTTGAAAAAATCCCAGCTTGAGAGACATGTACACTGAACACTTGTACCAAATGAACACTTCAGCCTGTTCTCGAGAGTTACTTTTAGTGCCAAAACACCAGCATAAATATTTGGAAAACAGAACTAGTAGAAGGTATTATTTTAGCAATATATGATAATATTTGCAGAACCTCTAATACCTAACTCTGTGGAGTGTTGTATGCCCCCTCATTGCTCTGTTGAGTTATGTAACTCTTATAAAATTAAATTTCAGGACCCTTTCAAGTTCTTACCAGTTGAGATGTGTTTGTTGCAAGGAACTACACCACTGCAGCCTGGGACTTGATCCAAAATCTATTTAAACCTCTTGAAAATCAGGTGATAACTGGCCATACTGTATCTCAGGCCCATGCTTTGTGTTCACAGGATTCTTAATCAAATATAAATGTTTTGCCAGTGAAGCAGACACGAGTGATTTGCTTAGTCAAGGTCTATGAAAAAAAAAGAAATTATCCTGTTAGCACATAATGGTAATTATCTTGTACTGCTTGGCTTCCGAGGCACTTCCTTGTAACTTGAACTAGTTCGATACTAATTCAGTGAATACACTGAACCAGGGATACTGTGACATTAAATTAGCTTAAATAGCTTTGTAGCAACCAGGCGGCAACTCAGCTGGCATTGCAAGGATCTTCATCCATTTCCTCTTGTACTGAGGAAAACTCACAAACTGATGTGTTTTACTGGCACTTTTATTGCTGCAATACATTAGTTTACATATGAGCTACTGAATGTGAGATTAACAGTCCAAATAATCCACTTGTTTTCTTTGGGTAGCTAATAAAATAATTTCAAAAAATTAATTATGCTTTTTCCTCCCCTGATGTTTGATCTCACAATAATCTTATTTAATGCTGAGATATGAAATGGTCATAAAACCAAGCTTTGTTTTAAACTCATTGAGCAAATTTGCAGACTATCTATGAAGCAATTTAATTACCTGCTCTACAAATGGCATAAGGTAAACACTACTGCAAATCACAAGACACTGCACAATTACAGGTTTTGTTTAAAAACTGTCAGAGCAGACATACTTGGATTTATCTGAAAAGATTCATTTACTTTGACAATTTATGCCTTGACTTAGTTCACTGAAGTACTCAGCAGATGAGACATTTCATAGATTACTTTTGGAGTAACCACGTGCTAATATTCATAGATAAATGTCTGCTGAAAATATGTTCATGCTGCATTTTGATGGAAACCTTCATCAAACAAACCCACTCCTGGGAGCTCCTGCTATGGAATAATACATGATTAATGGGCAACTGAGAATGGGCCTTGAATGCTGGGAGGGGCTCGTAATGAAGAAGGCTACAAATAATTCATATTAAGAGGGAAATTTATTATCTGGCATTGTTCAAGAATAATCCTTACTAAACCCAGAAAGAGCAGGCTGTTCTGGCTCTGAGAGCAGCTCTGTGTCAGGGGCTGTGCTGCTGCTCAGGGCTGCAGGTGTGCCTGTCCGTGGGCTGTGTGTGGGGACAGCTCCTTGCTGCCCCTGGCCCCAGGGAGGTGGCCAATGCCCAGGGCTCAGGCTGCTGCCCCCCCGGTGCCCAGGCTGGGGGTGGGATGGGCCCTGCCTGTCCTGCCAGACTCTGCCTGCCCTGCCTGGCCAGGCACCCCCTGCTCCCCAAACCCTCCCACGGGGAGCTGCCGGACGGCAGGACACTGACCTGCAGACTGAGCCTGCATGGGCAGGTAGGAAGAAACTGTGGCTTTTGGTGACGTTTCTCCAGTTATAAGGACTTTATTTAAGAATTAGACACAAATTGGCCAAAAGAGCTGAACGTAGCCTGAGGCACATCAGGCACAGAATCGCTGGCTCGTCAAAGGAGGGGATTGTCTTGCTCCACTGGGTGCTGGTGCAGCCTCACCTCGAGCACTGTGTGCAGTGTTGGGCACCACAATATAAGAAGGAAAAGCTATTGGAAAATGTTCAAAGGAGGGTGAAGAAGATATTAAAATGGTGAAGGGCCTGGGGGGAAGTCATATGAGGAGCAGCTTGGGTTGTTCAGCCTGAAGAGGAGGACACTGAGGGGAAACCTTCAGCTTCCTCATGGGGGAAAGGGAGGCGCAGACACTGATCTCTTCTCTGTGGGGATCAGTGACAGGACCCGAGGGAACAGCTGGGTCAGGGGAGGTTTAGGTCAGGTGTGTTGGGAAAAGTTTCCTCTCTCAGAGGGTGGCTGAGAACAGGAACAGGCATTGGTGGTTCTTTGGTTGTTTGGTTTGGTTTGGTTTCTTTTTTTCATTTCCCTAGGAATGAAATTACTCTACTTAAGGGCTACATTGATTTTACTTGACTGCAACTACAGTATTTCCTAAGATAGGGCAAAAACATGTGAGAAAAAAAGCGAGAGGCTTACAAGGAGATGGTTGTGAAAAGAAACTGATGTTATATAGAACTTTTTACATTTTGTTTTTCACTGATTATAAGTTACTTTTCAATCAACTCAAAATGCTTCTGCTATGTCATGTAATGAAAAGAGAAACCAAAGGTTACAGAAAAGAATATTCAGCTGAAAGAAAGATTCAGAGTCATGTTCAATAAGTCTTTTTGCTCATAGGACTTCTTTGCTGTAAAGCTTCCATGGCAAGGTGTTCTGAAAACAAGAAATTGAATGCATTATGAATGAGGTTCAGAAACTCCTGATGTGTTCTTTTCTGAGGTTCATTTTGGTTTAAGTCAGTTTTATTCTGGAACATATGCCTCTCAAAAGACTGCAGGTGGGCAGTAAAACCTGTAGTTGTAGGTATATGTGGCATAAAGTGAGCTACATATACACGTACCATAGTCACTCAAAAAGGTGCCTTTAGGTGATTATGTGAAAATGGTATCTTGCTGGTCAAAATTCAAAGAGAATATTAAATAATGATCTTTACTTAAGATCCATTAATATGCTTTTCTTAACAAGCAGAAATCATAATTGTAGAAGTCAATGGTGGAGCCACTTTATTGCTATGTGTAGCTCAGGTTCCTATTAGAACAGAGATGTAGCAAAGCTAGAACAAAAGAACACAATCAGAGGGACAGAGTGTCTACATACTGGAACATGTCAAATAAGTGCTGTGGGTTAACTCTAATAGGCAGCTCAGCCACACAGCCACTTGCTCACTTTCCCTCCGTGTGAAGGGCAGAGAAACAGAAGGCAGAAAACTTGTGGGTTCAGATAGAGATAGTTTAACATGTAAAGTACAAGCCACAAACAAGGAATTAATCCACCACTTCCCATGGACAGGCCGTCCCTGGGAAAGCAGAGTTCCATCACACACAACAGTGACTTGGCAAAAAAAGTGACATCACTCCAAATGTAGCCCCTTCCTACTTCTTCCCTCAAGTTTTATTGCTGAGCATGACATCATATGGTATGGGACATCCCTTTGGTCAGTTGGGGTCAGCTGTCCTGGCTGTGCCCTCTCCCAGCTTGTTGTGCATCCCCAGCCCTTGCTGGTGGAGCAATGTGAGAAGCAAAGAAGGCCTTGATGCTGTGTAAGGGCTGCTCAGCAGCAGCTAAAACATCCCTGTGTTATCAACACTTTTTGTCACAAATTCAAAATCAGCACCCTACAGGCTGCTATGAAGAGAATTAACTCTATCTCAGTCAAATCCAGGACAGCATCCCAGAACTGCCTGGTTTAGAAGAGTGGTGACTGCAGAGAGGTGCTCTAGAGCCACCTCATGAGTGCAGCAACAAGGGAAGTGTTATTCACTACTTCCCATAACAGAAAACTTAGGGGACACTCAAGTAAATTATTAAGTTGCAGCATTAAAATAAAAATAATTACTTTTTCAGACAATGCACAGTGAAATTGTACTTAGACTTTGAGGATGCTGTGGCAAGTCAAAAAGATCTAATTGTGTTCAGTTCAGCTAACGGAGGACAAGTCTAACACTGAGTATTAAGCAATTTCTGGATGCAACTTTGACTCCTTTGCAAGGATCTCCCAGACTCATAACAAGCTGGAAACTGGGAGAACAGACAGGAAAGAATATTTTTATTCATAGTTTTCTTCCCATCACCTTTTCCCCTGCACCCACCAAAAACTCCTACCAGAGGCAGAGTAATCACCTGGGCTGGTCTCTGGATTGATATAACACAGCATTTATGTTCTTATTCTTCAAGAAGTTATTAACAAGTGAACACAAACCAAGACTGAGGAAGTGAAAATCACAAAGCCTGGCAGAGCCAGTGTGTCTGCAGCCATCTCTAAACATCACCCTCCAAGACATGGGGAAGTTCAGTCCACATTGCACATAAAGAACATCTCTATGAAAAGACTGAAAATGCATCTGTAAAAATAAAGCTCTTTGGAGATATGAATTAAACAGTGTCACCTTGGCAAGCAAATATTTAGAAGAATGGAAAAAGTCCTCAGTGCTATTCACACTTTTATATAAGCAGTAAATGCAGGTTATGGACGGATGTTATCATAACCTGTGCTCACAATCACCTTGCTGTTCTCTGCAATTGCCAGGGAAAAACATTTATGCAAGAATATAAAGATAATTGCACAGTTAAATTTGGTTGACTATTTTAATTTTAAAATTCAACCTCTAAACACATGTAATTGATAGTATATGAATGAGTCATGGAAACTTGCTTTTTATGAAGAAAATTACTAATGTTCAGTTCTGGATTTTTTCATTACTTTTTATATCACTAGTTTCTTTCCAGTATGCAATTTAGTGATCCTTGATCCACAACATTTATAGAAATTTAAATGTATTTCAGATGCTGGTAGCATGGCTTCTGCCATTTAAAATGCTTACGAGTTTCTAAGCTATTTCACTTCAGCTTTAGTTCCTTATGAGCAGATCATTGTTTATGAAGTCTTTAATGATAAACTCCTGCTTTCCTTAGGCTGGAATGCTTCCCTTTCACAGACAGCTTGCCAGGTCCTCTGCACTGCACTCCCAGTCCAGCACAGCTGGGAAGGCCAGTCGTGACCAGCAGAGAAAAGGCACTGGGAGCAAAGAGGCAAAGGAGGTTCTGGGAGATGCACAATGGGGTGTCTTGATGAGTTCTGATGCTGCAGTGCCCTGACATTTCCCCCAGTCTGCCTTGCAAAGCTGTGCTGTCGTGGAGAATTGGGCTTCCAGGTATCCTTCCAGTTATACATGCCTGTGGGTGTGCTGCTTTTGGAGACAGGTACAGGCCTTTTAAAATGAAAACTTTTAAAATGAAAAACTAACTTTGAGAAATTGTAACTGCTGTCAAGCTGTGCTCAGTCAGCAAATGATTTGAGTGTGTTTGCACGTCAGAACAGCCCCATGGCACTGCCAGGAGGGCTGGCAAAGAAGCTGAGTGAGTTTTGGGTGGAAATGAGTCAGCCACAGCCAGGGGGACAAGTCATGATGATGTCATAGGACTCTGAAAGTTGTCAGACTGGGAAGCCATGGAAGCTGTTGTCTCACCCATTCACCTGATTTTGATATCTCCTTCTTTTTAGGTACCTAGCCCATATGGAATGTTGCTCATGAGTCTTGACCATGATGTGTGTGCTGTGCAGCTCACACTGCGAGTATTCCAGCAAAATGCTGCCATTGCCACAGTGCATGGGATCTGATAAACCAACTCTGTCCTCATTTGCAATGGAACATGTTTCAGGGACATCTCCACTGCTTTCTATAAAGACTTTGGAGCTAGAGACATAAGTAATAGCCCCTTTCTGGCCAGAAAAGAAACATGAGTGCATTTCTAGCAATTTAAATAGTTAACAGTGTGTAGCCATACATGTTTGTGAGAAAAAGATTTGAATATTTTCATTAAACTGACAGAATTTTTAATTCATCAGGACAGGAGTCGGCCCATGTTCAGAGTGTCCCTTGCTACTAAAGGTGACAACTAAAAATGTGAGTTAGGCAGCAGAAGATGGGGATAAGTATAAGCAATATAGAAAAAAAATCTGAAATGGCAGAAAATCCCATTTAGGGTGGAGAGAGATGTCAGGAGAATTCCTCAGGAACCAGTCTTGAGACTAATCTTATTTAAAAATAATTATGAATTAAATTCACAAGGCCTTGGTCCAGAAATGTAGGAATTTACTCAAGAAATCTGCTGGTAACACAAACACAAGAAAAATCATCCATATAGAGGGATTTATTGTGTAAAAAAATGTAGTTACACAGCGCTTGAGGATCAAAATGTTAGAAAAGGGATTAAACATAATGTGAGATGGCAGCCCATTAAGTAAAATGGCTGTTACTATAAACTCCGGCCATGAAGTGCCATCCCTGGAGCTTCCAAGGGTTGGCCAGACAAAGCTAAAGCTGTCATCATCCAGGCTGGCAACACTTTCTCTCTGAGAGGAGAACTGGATTAGCAGCCCAGAGATCTTTTCCAACTACATACCTATATTTCTGTGAGAACAAATGTGAGAATGAAAGATGGTTATATTAGTCACATCACGGACTATGACCTGCCATTGCTGTGCTGAGGGAGATTTTGCAGTCCCAGAAAGTGTTTGCAAAGTTATTTCTTATAGAAATAAGCAGTGACTTGAGAAACTGTGGGTTCCCAAGTGGGACAGTTTATTCTGCTGTAGTGACCTGTGCTCGGAAAATATTGATTTTAACTTAAAAATGTGCTAAAAGAGCAGGATAGGACTAGGAGTCAGCCAGGATTTGGGAAGTGTCTGCCTAGATCTTTGAATTGTAGGAAACGTGTCATGAAGCACAAACTACTTTGGGAGTTTTTAAACACAAAATCAAACTTTAATGGAAAATAAATTAATTAACATTTGAGAAAAAAGGTAAGATAGACATGAAATATCAAGAACCCTAATTTAGAAGGGATTCTGGGTTGGCTGCAGTTTGGACTGCAGGATACATTGCAATCTTAGGTTCTTACTTTTCTCCCAAAGCTCTGAATGATGTAGGATTTGAGAGACTCCATTATGCTGATAATCTGATGGCAGGTAAGGAAGGAACAGAGAGTAAGAATTTTCATCTCTCAAGAAAAATCACAGACTATGTATCTCCTGCAGAATGATTTTACAAGAACAGCCCAGGCAGACTACAAAAGATTTAGCAAGCTTGGACATCTTTCTTGGACAGGTGAAAAACAGCAGACTAATGGTTGATTTGGCCTTGCCATCCAGAAAGGGAACAGGTGATGTTAGTGACAGCATGCTTCATCTTGTACAGTTTACATGCAACCCCTCAACATGTCAATTTTAAACTTTCTGAATTGTCCTTAGAGTTTCTGTGTTCTGTCTTCCTTAGGAGTTTCCAGCCAGCCAGTCTGCTGGCAGATTTCAGGATTGTCTCCATGTAAATTTTCACCTTAATATTATTTTGAATTCATTTTTGTTTGTTTTTTATTTTTGGGCAGTGGGGGAAAGTACAAAATATGACTCAAAACAAGTCAAGTCTAAGGAAAGCAGAAGTTATAGCTAAATAACAGGGCTGGGATTCAGAAGATCTGGATTATATCCTGGACTGCCACAGACTTCCTGTATGATCTAAACACATCCCAAATATTCAGTTTTCCTCCTAGAAAAATTGTGATTAGTTCTATCAAGGTAAGAAACTGGGAGAATTTATTAACTGATATTTTTCAAGTACTGCAACACACTGGTTTTAGACAGTGTAGGGCTCCAAAAGATTGATATAAATTATATTTCATCACAGTGTGTGTCTACACCTGGAACTTATCCTGTTTCTTGGTAGAAGTCTAAATTATTCATGCACTGCAGATTTTTACCATGAAATATTAGTATAATCTTATCTTCCACTTGGTAAAATTAATTTTCTTCAATTTCTCTCTTCATCATTCATTTTTCAGCCTTATTTCTTGAAGCTACTAAATTTTTCCTGCATTCATACTTTACCAATTGCTCATATTCCACACAGATTCAACCTGCAGCTCCTCTGAAAGGTCACAGGTGAGTCTTTGTACTCTCACCACACATAGGCACAGAGTGACAGGTCTTTCTTTTTGGTTTAAGCAGCCTCTGACCCCTTTTCCTACACCCTTTTTTGTCTACAACAACTCTCAGTGTGTCCAATTAAACCTTTGCAGGGCAACGTGATGAAGCAGAGCCCACAACTGCTCTAAGGTAAAAATAACCATATTTTGCAGAGTGATTTTCTCTTGGGATAAATATGCACAGAGGGAATCTTGCCTTTGCCAAGGCATCAGAGGGAAGGCCAGACTGATCAGCACCACACCTCGTGCCTGTGCTAAAATGCTGCCAGTCCCTTCCTTTGCCTGCTGGCCCAGGAGCTCGTGAAGAAGGTTGCTCTGCACCAGGTACCTGCTGCTGGTTTGCAGGAGAGGGACAGAAACCAGCCCTCAGCTTTCAGCTCCACTCCTGTGAAACTAATCTAACAGATAATGGGAATTGACAGCCCCTGCAGTATCATTAACAAAACAGTTTGATTGCTTAATTAACTGCCTGATCACAGCCTTGCTCCTTTCCAACAAAACCAGTTCAATTGCCCTTTCCAGCTCCATACAGAAGTAAGCTGCTCTTTTCACAAAATGCCTCAGAGCTGGCAATACACGGGGTATGTCACGTTAAATTCTGGATGTCACGCTCAGAAATAAATACTGTGAGCTGAAACCCAGCCAATATGTCTATGATTTATTCATGAATGGAATAGGATATGAATGCAATGGGGTCCTAAACACGATGTATTAAGGAAACAGATAAAGTAGCTTTGTTTCATTTTCACCACCTGTGATATCTTTAGATCTTTTTACAACCTCACAGACAGAAAACAGCTTTGAATCTTGCAAAATATGTGCTTTGAAAATTACTCATATGATGATATGAAAGGTTTTCCTAACCATTTTCAAAAGGATATGGCATATGAAAGCAAAAACAAAAACAAAAAAAAACACCAAAGGAAACCAAACCCAGAAATGAATAACGATATAAAATGGGAAATATTACACAATTTCAAGGAGAAAAATTTCCTTATTGGCAAAAGAAGAATCATAAGCAACAGAAAGAAACAAAGAAGCAGAGTTTTGTAACAGACAAATGGGCACAACAAGTCTTTCAAGCTTGTGTGAACACATGAAAATTCTGGCTTTTGAATCCTGTTTTTGCAGAGGGCTAAAAGAGAAGGCAGGAAGAAGCTGCTGCTTTGGACTCTCTTAAAACTTTGTCTTAACATCACAGAGTTAGTTCCACCTTAATTGAAATTGCAATGAATGAACCAAAGAGAGCTTTTATAATCAAATAAAGTCTGATATTTTTCAATTTTATTTGTTCTTGCAAATCTGTAAAGTTTCTGAAACAGTAAGTACTGGCACATTTGATGTGTGAGGAAGCTTTTTGTTCTTCTGGGAGTGGAAATCCTGAACCAAAGCATCAGTACACTGGAGTGTTTCCATCTGCATAAGCAGCCCAGAAACTCCTACCTTAAGGGGCTGGGGAAGTGAAGGAACACCTTCCAGCCATCAGCAATAGCAAGAAAATGTCCTGATGTACAGCAAAACAGAGTGGGTCAACACAGAGCAATGTCTCAGCCCAGAGGCTGGAAACCCATAAGGAACTGCAATGCCTTAGTCTTGAAACTTCAGACTAGTACAAGTATTGTATTCTATAGCATGGAAACACTGCACTTAAAAAATGCACCAGTCAGCTCCACAAAAATAGCTGAATAGAAAGTTACCCTTTGGAAAGGGCAGTCTACAGTGGGGTAAGAATAGCAAACACAAAATCAGTCTTGGGGGACTGTTATAGAATAGTTAAAACATAACGCAGGGAGCTGGGTGTTGTGTGTGTCATGGTTTGAGCCGTGAACTCTTTGGGTTAGAAAGAAACCAAACAGAGCTTGTACAGTAGCAGTGTTTAAGTGTGTTCCTCCTGAAGCATTTTGTGTAGGTGTTGTAAGGTCACCAATTTGATCTTTGTACTATCTATGACAGAACAATGCATTCAGAAATGTTTCCACATACATAAATAAATAAACAAACAAAAAATCCCTCTTGAAAACTAGCAGACACATAAACAATACTCAGTTTATTACAGGTAGTTGCAGCCTTTATTTGACACTAATGATTTCCCTTTTTAGTGACATCTCATAGAATCCAATTGAACAATTCTTGAAGTAAAATGGTATTTGAAGTAAATTTATGGTTATTTGACACTATACAGATAAATGGAAAGTCAGTCCTCATTTTTAAGCCCATATAGTCGTCTATTTCTGGAACACTAATTTTATCTGTAGGCAAATCTGTGTTTTTCCATCACTGATATTGCTGTTGACTTGGGAAAGTCACAAGTTCTAGCTTCCTTACTTTCCCTCATCAAAGACATGGCTTTAGCAACAATTATCTCATTTGGATGGTGTGAGACTTGGTGGAGATCCTTAAGTAGTTTAAACACACTGTACCATTCTCAAGTGCAATCATTAATTACACAGAAACTTCTGCACTAATCCAGTGTCCCGTGTCAGAGAATTACATCCTATTTTTCAGTGTCGAGCCATCATCTCTGGAGTTTGTTAATTTGGTACTAAACCAGCATGTGATAAATAACAAGCAATATTGCTGGGGATTGGGTTGGGGGTGGAGAAAAATATGAGAAAAACTCTGTATTTGAAACAAGGCTGTAGAAAGAAGCAGGAATTAATGTAAATGTTATTCACAATTACTCTTCTGTACAAGTAGTGTTATAGATTATTATTATTATTATTATATTATCTATTCACAACATGTAACAATTTTAAAAAACAGGTTTGCACTGGGGGTTACAAGGTAAATATAGTGGGCTCCTGTGTGTCTCCACTTGTTTGAATTTGTCATCTATATTACAATAGCTAATTTTTAAAGAATGCTGAACAATACTGGGACCAAGATGGACTTGTGTGTTTACTTGTTTACTGTCAGTTGAAACTCAGCTAGAAGTTATTATTCACCAAGAAAAGAAGAAACAAAATCAGGCCTGATGGCCATCTGCATCTTGGCTGGTCCTGTATCACCAAAATTGAGACGGTTTTTAATTTACTCAAGCTCTCTTCTTCCCCTGTAACATAGCCTGGTAGAACTATTTCCAAGTAGTGCTACATCAAATCTCTCAAGTTCCTAGTAATTAACTATGATAAAAGCCATCTTGATTTAAGTATGTCCCCTGATAGTCTCAAGCCATATATCAGATCCGTAATTAAGTCAGCTCAGTACTTGAAATACCATAACAGGAGTTAAAAGAAACATTTGTGAGGAGATATCTGGAAGAATAAACAGAAAACTTGAGCAATGATAGCGAGACTTTCTGATGTATGAGCCAGAGATCCTGCTGGAATCCACAACTGGGAGGCCATCCTGCAAGTCTGGAGCTGGCTGCACTGCTGTGCAGTGGCCCCAGATGAGATTGCTGTGGTTTTAATCACCCACGGAAAGAAGTCAACTAAAGTCTTCAAAAGAGCTCCTGGGGCAGCTGATCCAAGCCCTCCCCTTATGCTCTTCCTGTGGGGTGTCAATTTATATCAATGCCAAGATCACCTGGATCTGTGGGAGGCTCTGGTGGTGTCTCCTTGACTCTGCCCATGACAATGTGGGTGCTCAGGTCTCATTTCTGCAGCAAGTTGACAAGCTTTGGTCTCCCAGCTCTCTGCCTTGGCACTCACCCTCTTAGCTTAGAGTTCCAGCCTGTTTTCTTCCCTGAGTGGTGTCATGACTACCTTGTCTCAGCTGGAGCTCTGATCTTGTTTTCTTCCTGCCATAACAATTCTGAAAATGTATCCAGAGACCATAATAAGGTGCAGACCAATGTCAGCAAACACATCCACATAAATTACAGGGAAACATACGCACTATAAAATATTCACAGTGCTGCAAAAGATGAACCTGCATTCTGGAGAAGTGCAAAAGATGAGTTATAAACATGCTATAAGATGGGTAAGTACCGGTAAGGGGTTCTCAAGATCATATGTAAGTTACACAATGGGCACCATGAAGAATAAGCTGGGAAGAACAAGAACTGTTGCTCTGAAGTGTTTATGATCAGCAACACACCAGATCAGTGTCTTAAGTTCTGCTGATGTTTTAGGATTTCAATATAGGTTTAAAGCTTGAAATGTGCTCAGCCAGACAGCTGAATGGGCCTGAGAGAATGTGGTGCCTTTGTAGGGGATGGGCACATATTCCTGGCTGGTACCAAACTCTGACACTTGTACACCCCCAGCAGATACAATAACGCAGTAGTTGATGTTTGAATGTTTTAAGCAGTACAACTTTATGGTAAACAGATATCCAGGTGCTTTTGGGTTTTGCTCAGTGCAGAAGACGAACTAAACACATTGCAGAAGACTTAATTTAGAGCAGCAACTATTTTCCTGCAAAGAACTGCTATGATACCATGACATCTGTGAATCCCATGTGAGGAAAAATTGTACATGAAGAATTGGTGTTTCACCAGCCAAAGCTTCTGACAAACATCTTCCCTGACAGGATTTCTGCCCTGCTAAGATTGTTTAGTGCCTGTTGCTGAGGCACATCAAGTACAGATTGAATGAATCTGTCAGGAACAGCAGTGACATAGTTGAGGCTGGGATAGGTCATAGGTTACCTTGCAGGAATTTGACTCAGCACGTCTGAAATTTATGGCTTCACAAAGGCAGATGGCAAACTTTAAGCCGTATTAATAAAGAAACAAAATGTAAACTATTTTCAAGTAGAAAACTGAAAGGCAAATTAATGAGTCATCCTCAAAAACTGACATTCTACTTAGCTGGTTTTGAGCTATACTTTGATGGTCAGCAGCCTGCTGGCTACTGGGATTGTACTGTTAGTGAATCATTTGCCATTAAATAGGTACAAACTGAGCACCAGTGAAAGAGTGAAAGCCAAAAGTGTTGTATTTTGGTTTGGGTGACTCATAGAACAAATATATGCTGGATCTAAAAGACACCCCTCTGATAGAGGGGAAACACTTCAAGCCATATGAAAGGATAGAGAATATTATTTTTCCATTACTGATTTTGGCTTTGTGGATCACAGCAAACATAACCCATCAGCTGACATAGTTATGACCACAGTGTTGAAGTTTGGTAATGAGACCAAAAGTCATGATTTATACATAAAGCCTCCCAAATGTATTGCCCTATTGGCTTATTGGTGTAAAAATAGTTGGGGATGAATCAGTGCTTCCCAATTTTATTATTTACTCAGAAATATTTTCATTTTTTCATATGTAGAAAGCCAAAAAATGGCCTTCGCATCATCAAAAAGGTGGAAAACGCCTATGTAGGAGGACAGAAATGTAGACCATCCGTGACAGATGTATTCTACCTGAAGACCTGATTTTTTTCAGACTGTATATCTTAGCTGCAAAACGGAGCAAAACTGCTCAGGTTTTACATGCAGTGCATATTTCTGCAAATGTAGGTTCTAGTTTAACTTCACACGTGCACAGTGGAAAATATTTTGGAAGATCTTTCACAGTTCCTCATGAAAGTGGTCCTCAAGTAGTGATCGACTCAAATGGGACCTTCAGCATAGCTTTGGGTTTCCTATCACAATCCTTTTTTCCACCCACTTCATTCTACACGTGGCCTCCCCAAGCCAACCTTCCCTTCCCACTTCCATCCTCCTAGAGTATAAATGTATTTCCTCAAAGTAAGATCCTAGTTCTGACCCCAATTTATTCCCCAACTTCACTTCCTTTTTCTTGATGTTTTCCTTCTATTTTATCATTTTGCATGAATCTGAGTTTTCAAAATGTGCTCAAGCGGTTGACTACAAGTTAATTGTGAAGGTCAGAAGCCATTTTTCAACCTATGAGCCAACCAAATATTTCAGTATCCAGATTGTCCAAAGAAACCTCTTATTTTTTAAGCCCGATGACACACTGCATGAGGAAAGTTAAAACCACTTGAAAAACATTGCCAAATGCTGAGATGAATAATTACAACTCAGAGGAAATAAACTATTCAGCCCAGACATTTGGAGAACATATATAGAAGTACAGTTGTACTATTCATGGATCAGTATATGAATAGGTAATTGGAAGAACTTTTCTAGTCTCGGGCTGAATACAGAGCACAATAGAGGGAGAAGATGAACTGAGATTAAAACTCTCTTTATAGTGCTCACATTTCTTCCAAAGTAGCTACGTCACAGCAGTTTCCATTCATCCAGGCACAATGGGCCCACATCAGACTGAGTCTACAGCTGAACAAGTGACTGAAATAGCATTAATAGCGAGTTTTATCATAGCAATTGACAACAGATCAAAACCTAATGATTTCTGTGACTAATTCTTCTGCCTAAACTCTCAGATTTGTAATAGTTTGTAACTCTTTTTCTAACTTTTCCTATTTCTTTTCAAAACTTTGGACATATTAATGCAGTTAAGATCCCATAGTCTGATGTGAGTGTAGGAAGTGTAAGTGCATGGGTCATGAAGCCTAATCCCCCGCTGGTTTAGACTCATACCACATTACTCCCTCTAAGCCACATAAACAGGAATCTAAAAGTGAAATTTCCCTCATATGCCATAAGGCTTTTTCAAAACCTCACTCCCTTGGTGACTGCAAACAACTTTCTAACTTCTAGCTTCAGTTTATGTGATGCCAGGCAATATCTTACTTATATGTAAATTTCCATAGGGAGCAGGATCATAAAAATCTCCTCCTGCTGGTTTTTGTGCATCCAAGAACAGTTGTTACTCAACTGTAATCCTTTTAAACTGAACTCTTCCCCTCCTTACTGGGATATTTCAAAGCATTGCTATAAATTCAGTATTTCACTGCAGTGAACCCGAGAAAGGGTTATAAAGTAAGTGTCTTCCTACTGGATGTCATGGGAGTGGGAAAATAAAAGCAGGGATCACCAGGTTTAAATTAAGATTCAGATTTTGTAAGCAGATGAAAGAGTGGGAAAAGCTCAACGTATCTGTAGCACAGCCCTGCCAGACTGCCAGTGAGAGGGAAATTGTATGTGAGGGGCAGCAGCACTGCCAGGGCAAGGACATGAAATATCCCAGAGGCAGGATCAGTGCTTGGGCTCGATTTTTGGCTTTGCATTCAGTCAAAAAGAGGAATTACAAACAGAACACTTAATTGAGATGGATGAAGTTAGATAAAAAATGAACAAGGCCTAAGTGACAAAAATCCCAATATTGCCCATGTCTTTCAGTCTGCACTCAGCTCATGTTTGGAGGACCAGGACAAGAGACCAGAGCTGTACCATGAACAAGGTGTACTGGGCTTTTAAAGGATTTTTGTATGCTGGGCTTTTAAATGTTTTTTTTTTTTTAAAGCTTATTAACAATATTAACTCCATATGTTTCAAGGCAAAATGGTACTTTCAAGTGTCTAAATTGATAAATTATTGCCCTAATCCAAGAAACAGGATGTTACAGTCTTTATAGGCAAAATGAAAATGATTTTTTAAAGATGCTGTCTGTTTGAGGGAAACAGTGTTTTTCTTCGTATTTTTATTGTTGAGTAATAAGTTCAAGTTCAGTGGCTTTTAAAACAGGCCATAGGATTTTGATATTTATCTGAATAACAGAAGCTATAATCTACAGAAATGATTAAATTGTCCAATTCATCACCTGGCTAAGGCACAATCATCTTCCACAGCACAATTTTGTGCATCACTCAGATTGTATTTTAATTTTCAAATTGCTTCTCATGAATGCAGTTCTGTATAACAAAATGTCCCCTAATAGTCAGTATCCATTATTAATTATACAGTTATAAACTTGCTTACTGATTCCCTCATTATTTGCAGAGTACTTTTTCATATCCTACAGAGACAGGTCTGCACAGCCCAAGGCACTAATTAAGAGCAGGTGAAGAATGTAAGCAGGAAACCAAGGATAAGCAGTGGCCAAGGGCTATTGCTAAATAAAGCCTTTCTGAACGGAGAATTTCACAGCTTAACAGGATTGTGTTGAGAAGCAGTGTCAATTACAAAGGCACCAGCTCAGAAATACCGGAAGAGCTTCAGCATAAAGCACAGTTCTTCATTTAGATTTCTGTTGTCTTCCAAATCCAATATTCATATTTAGTGGAATATCCTGGGGCACTGAATATATTCTGTAGGATATTGCTAAAAAAAATTTGACTGTCCTGTGTGAAAAAATCTATAGATTGATGCAACATATACTTACTTAATGTTTCGATGCAACATATGCCTATTAATGATTTGCTACAATAGTTAATCTAAATTGCATGTCAGCTAAGTCAAGATATATCCCAGTCCATGCTAAGTAAAGATAAGGATATTAAAATACTGATGATTATAAAGAACAGAACTTAATTAACACAAAGCATATTGTTTTACTCAGTTTGGCACATAGGGTTTGATTATTTAGAACTTTGTATTAAGTCAATAGCATTGTGCAGCCCCAAGAAATCCCCTTTGCACACTGGAATGACCTCTCTCCTGCCCGAGTCCCTGCAGTAGAACTCACCCTTACACAGCAGAACACACACTGTGGGGTAGATCGCTGATTTTCCTGAGCATGGCCTCTCACTTAGTGCCCTCTGCCTCTTTGTGCTCTGTGTAAATCCCATTTTAGACTGCCACTCTGCCACCTAAAGGCCAAACTCTGCCTGAGTACAAGCAGAATTGGGAACACAACTGGAAATAGTGTTGGAATTGGGAGATAGATGAGGATTTGCCTTATGCACTGCCAAGAGAAAACAAGATGTCCTATAAAAGCAACCTCATTCTACAGTACACACCCAAACTTACACACACACACACACACACACACACACAGTTTGCAATGCTTCTCTCTTGCTGTCTGCTGTTCATTCTTTGGTTCAGCTCTGTTATAGAGAGGATGGGAAGACAGTCTTTCTGATTTTTTTCATCATCCACTGATCTCCTCTATTTCTTCAAATATCCCAGGTAGAAGCTCCTTGATGCAATCAGAGATAACAGAGCTTTGTGCTGTATTCACACCTTATGTGGGCCAGTGTTTATGAGTACAGAGCTAAGAGAGTCCTGCAGCCAGCACTGCCAAGTGTGACCATGCCAAAGTTGACATAGAAAGGTTTGCTTCTTTAAGCTATTTCTGGAGTGCAGGCTCCCTTACTTTTCCTCTCCCCAATGCACTGACTTTTGCTTTTAGTCTGGGAATAACACTTTCTCTAGCTATTATCCAGAACTTCTGTAGGGCATCAAATTTCTGCATGTAGCAGGACTCAGACTTGCCATGGAAACCTACGGGTGCTGCTGCCAGAACTGATGGGAATCAGTCCGGTTGCCGGTGTCCCTGCTCATCTGCACCCTGGCTCTCCTGCACCTTTAGGCTCATCAGCTCTAGAGCAGCTCACCTGCAAACATCAAGGTGATCTGGTTGTGGGGCTACCCCTTTAGCAATTAGGGAGAGAGGACGTGTATGTGGACGAGGACACTGAAGTACTTTGCAGACATGCTACTGATTGCAGAAAGGTCCAGACTGATGCAGTTCATACCAGCACACACATAAGGTGGGAGAGGATGAGAGGTCTGGTCTCCCAAAGGGTCAGAAGAGCCCTCTGTGTGGTGTAGCTTTTGTGACACTATAGATACCCACAGGAAGGGACTGAGTCTTTGGTCTATGACAGACAGCAAAAGCAGGGATTCGTCCTTTGTCCCTGATGGTGTTGCCTCCAGGGCAGGCACTGCCCCATGAGGTGCCACCTGCTCCTCCATAAATGCTCACCTCTCAGCCCCACGAGCAATGCACCACTGCCACTCTCTTCCTTGTGCCCTTTCCCATTACTTTTATGGAAGAAAAACATGATATATGGTGTTGCCTCTACAGGAGGAATTTCACAGCTTTTCTTTGTCTTAGCTCCATTAGACTGTGCTTCTGACAAATAACTGGGCAATCATGTTTTAAGCAAGCCACAGTAAGTCAAAAATAGCTGCTGGCCATGGAGGTGTTGACATTCACAACAATACAGGATCACCTGGGTCTGCCCTCTCTCTGTGCCATTCTCATGCCCCTGTATGCACATCCAGGTTGCAGGAAGCTGCATATTCCTCAGTGGAGTATCTCAGTATCTTGGTATCTCAGGGGCTGTTTTTCTTTAACATGTGTGTCTTACAGCTGCTGAATTAAAAAGCAAAATATTAACTTAGCCACATGCTTTGGCATGGCTTTGACCCACTGAATCAATAAGGAAACTGCATAATTATACACTTCTTTTTTTTAACAAAAATACCAGAATTTTTGTGCAAAACTTTTAAAATTTTTATTCTCTGATTCCTCTTCAGTCCATTATGGTGTTATTAACTACTATTATCTCTAATAGCATAAAGATGTAAACACTTACTTGTTCACAGCTTTATATATAACATTTCAGAGAAGGCTGGTAGGTATGTGACATTAAAAACTGAAACCAGAAAGGAACAAGAGCAAAACCAGAAGAAAAGTATAGTGAAGTACAGTATGAAATCTATTTACACACATTAATCTATACAACATCATAGTCTGTACATTTTGTAAAAAATAATCACATTCATTTACATAATTTTAATTTTTACCATACTTGACAGATAAAAAGTTATGAACAAAGATGACAAAAGAGAATTTCAAAGTAATACTCATACTAATGTGCCAGGACAAAAAAAGCTGCAAGTTATCATAAACTTATTACAGTGCTTTGGGAAATAGAGGGGGTTGGGACTTCTCAGTCACTGTTCTGGCTGACAATGGAAATGTTACGTAGATTTAACTACCTACTGTTATGACTGGGCAGAACCAGATTCAACACAGAGTGGTTAAACCACACCACAGAATTCTCCTTATTAACATTATCCTGATGTGCTCTTATAACATACATGTTAGTACACCTTTTTTTTTAATTATTCTTTTTTTCTCATCAATAGAAGAGCACTGCATGCTAACTTCTACTATTTGGTCATGTCAGGGTAAGTACTGACAGCCCACAGCTTGTATAGGCACTCATGGTAACATGAAGGTACTTTTGTTAGTAAAAGTATTTCCTGTATCACTACACATGGACAGTAACTGCTTGGACAATAACCCTTTAACACACAGCAGTTTTCTCTTCAGGTTACTTGCCGGTTCTTCCTTTTTATCAGACATATTTAGTGCTTGATTTTTCGTTAGGGATGTCTGAAAAAAAGTCTGTATAGAGTG
Source organism: Scytalopus superciliaris (assembly GCA_013400415.1). NCBI lineage: Eukaryota > Metazoa > Chordata > Aves > Passeriformes > Rhinocryptidae > Scytalopus > Scytalopus superciliaris. The sequence continues at coordinate 454,698 of VXBX01004000.1, forward strand.
AATTGCTTTGCTGAACTGGGTAAATTCACAGTCAACAGAAGATGTTTTTTAAAACTTACAAAAATAAAAGGCAAATGATGCAGATGATTCATCTTAATCCTTACACACAGAGTGAATGGCACATGCACCTGGCAATGCCTTATTTCATGAATCTGTCCCAGACAGCATCTCTGGTTTGCTGAGGGTCTATGTCTGTTGCTTTCCCTTTCATCATGATAAAGGCGAAGGGAAGCCTGTCTGGGGTGGAACAAGACATGAAGCCCATGCTACAGAGTGGGGTAGGCTGCCTCCAACTTGACCATAGAAAGCTTTTTGTAATGCTATTTGCCACCATTTAGCTATTGCTAAATAGTGCAGTCCCAATGCATGCCTAAACTGGGCAGTTCTTCAGCTGGCTGCCCCCAGCACCCACCCCGTCCCTCAGGGGCATTGTGTTGGGGTCTTGTTCACTCCAGTACAGAGCACTTCCTCAAATGTGTGTCAAAGCATAAAATTTCATGAAAATCAGCACAGCTTTCAACAGCTACAAGGGCACTCTCCATATTCCCAGGGTTATTTTGCAAAGCACCTGACCTGAAGACTAAGGGCAACATATTTTAAACAGGTACTAATTTATGTGGCAAAACCCATGCCAGCAATAACCTCATTGCATGTCACTAGGCAGTTCTGGTCAATTAAATGTAAAATCAAAGATTTTAGAGGTATGCCCAGGTTATCTGCAAGTGGGAGTGGGAAATATGGTCAATGATGTGTGCATCTCCTAAAGCAGGACATACGGAAATTCTTTCTTTGCTTCTCTTGGCCAAAGCTGTTATGAATGGAATGGGGTGCAGAAGGGAATCAAGAAGAATATTTGAGAAAATGCCTCACTGTCAGGATTTAAAATATTTGACCCACTTTGGATGCCCAGCTGAACATGGAATGAATCATCTTCAACTAGTGCCTATTTCCCTAAGATGACTATGGAAGGCACTTAAAAGGAGTCTTTAGCTCAGAGACAGACATCCAGCTTTTAGATACTGAAACCATGGCAGATGAATTTCACCCAAATTTATGGAGCACCCGGCTGAAATCGGCTCAGCGGAGGAAAATTCAAGTCAATGTCTGCTATATATTTAGATTTTAATAAGCACTGGAGAGCAAACTGTCACTGTGCTCCTCAGGCACCAGCAGCAGGTAATGCGGACAGAAATCACTTGTGATGAGTGGAGCCTCCAAGGAAAGTGGAGTACAATTAACCACAGTACCAGAGTTTGAACTGTATTACCATTCTTGCTGAGTAACTACAGGTGTGCTACTGGCTTTTCAGTGGGGACAAAATACCCCAGGCTTCCTGCTCTGAAGACTTTACAACTCATCTTGGACCCTGATGCAACCAAAGGGAGAAAGGCAGTAAACGAAGAGGGAAAGGGAGGAAAGGGATGTGACAAGGCTGTGCCCAGAAAGGATACACTTGTTTGCAGCTTCTACTTCCGTCCCTGATGCTGCTGAGATTGAGCAAGATCTAGGTTTGGGGATGAGAGAAGGCCAAATGATGTTTCTTTGCATTGTTCTTTTGACTCTTAAGAGTCACCACAGCACAGAGCAAGAGCATTTAATTCCATACTCCTGTGCAAAATGCAACGAAAGACAAAGCCATGAGAGCTATCTTGTTCAGGCTGTTGTAAAGATGTAAAACATTGATCAAGTTCTAGATTTCTCAAACTGTTCTGCACCTTTTACATACATTTTAATATGATGTGTATCTGTGTGTGAAAAGGCAGGTAAAGTCAAACAGATGATGATAGGGTTGATGCTGTAACTTTGCATAAAATTATTTGGAAACAAAAAAAAAAACTGGGGCGAGTAAGAACAACTGAGGGCAATGCCCTCTGGGTCTTTACTGCCACAATAATACTTCCACAAAGGACTATGAAGTTAAACTGTCTCTCAGAAAGTTCCTTTTCTCTATTTAGATTTTTAGTAAAGGGATGAAGTTCTACAAAGCACTGTACTTTTCACTGGTTTGAGAGAAAAACATATGCAGCACCTCTCTCCCCAGTGTGCCATTCTTTGCATGTCCACATAGTCCTTTACAGCCTTAGTGGTACTACCTGTGTTCTCCCACAGGTGCAAATTAATTGTTTCACATGGCATTACACCCTACATGAAAAGCATAATCAAGTCCAAATGCATCTGCACCCTGTTAAAGGACACAATGCTCTTTTGCTGCAACTTAAAATGTATTTTGTTCTTAAGACTTTTCTGTTTTATAATCCAGAAATAATTAAAATGCAGATTCTCTCCATGCTCATCTAATTAGAACAAAGATGGGTTTCTCTAGGATACTATGTATTATAAACACATATAATTGGTGATGTATCATGCAGAACAGACTGATGGAAATGATTGCTTGAAACCCCTGTTTCTATACCATCATTCTGTCTGTGTGTCAACTCACTCATGTAACCTCATTTGAGCAAGATGAGCACACTTGAATGCTTGTCACATGTGCCTTTCTACTCTTGAAATCTGGGGAAAAAAGAACCTCCTGCACATCACACCTCAGGGAGCCAAGTAGTTGCAATGTCACTTCAGACAAAGAAGCCTGAAGTGCACAGGCATATTTAATTTAGGTATAGAAGGAACCCCAAAAGCTCCAATGGCTCTAAATATATTTGCAGTTGAGAGTTTGTGACAAGGTTGTTCAGAGATCCAGGGAAAATGCTACAGTTTAGAAGTGGTTTCTGAATCTAAAGTCTTTGGGAATATATCTAGTTTAAATACATATGTAGGGTCATATCTTTAGGCCCCATGGGACCGTGTTTGGTCAGCCCACTTCTGTCCAGAATCTCAGTTACGTCACCAAGTGACAGCAGGAAAAACTCTGAATGATTGGAGGTGATCAATAACCTCTTTAAAGTCAAATTTTGCAAAGTAACAATTCGTCAAATTATTACTATTTAACTCAAATGATACCCAGTGGGTAAAGGCTGGTGTCATGCAACATTTACCATTTCACATGTTCCTCAGTACTTATGTGAACCACGGGGCTCTTTCTATCTTTGGTCTGACAGAACTTTGTATCTCTCCAGGGTAATCCCATTTTAAAAATTGTGTTTGACTGATAAATAGCTGGATTAAATCACACCAAGAGTTGTAGGGTCACTTTGGTAGCTGCCAACAATTTTCCCAGTACTCACAGTATGTTAAGAATGTACATATATGCCTGCCAAGACATGCCCTTGATGCTGTTCTTGCCTTTATCTGACAAGATTTTAGATTCTTCTAGCTTCATGCAATCTGAAATATTGTCTGAAATAACAGGGCAATTGCTTTTATGGAGACACTCGTGCAAATATGTGTTATTCCCTCGTTATGAAGAGTGGACATGACTAAAAGTAACATGGGCAGTAAAAGTCATTTGGCTTATTTCTTTTACAGAGTGCAAATGTTCTGTGTATTTTTATAAGACTCTGTGAGTTATTTATTTTTTTTTTTTTTTAATATGGCTACATAAGAGACTTGGAATTGCTGAAAATTCCTTCTTTATGCCTTTTATGGTAATTTTTATGGATTCTGCCTAATTGTTCTTTCTAGGATCATTGTCAGGACTAAATTTTAAATAATCTCAGATAGATACAGAATTGAATAAAACTAAAAGAAATCACATTATTCCTTAAATAGGAGCTGTAACTTGATTGTAATATTCCTTGTTTTAGCTGCCAGGTATGCAGTTCTAGAGACATATTTAAACAAAAATACTATATAAAAATGGTATTTTCAATGGGCAATATTCTATCCAAGGCTGTTATTCCTTTGTGAGGCTACTTGAGCAATAAAACACCTCTTCAGAAAATTGCTTGATGAAAGATCAACAGAAACATCTCACTTTAAACAGAAGAGAACTACTGGTGATTGGAACAGCACTATTGGAAAGTCCTAAAGTTTTAATCAAAACTATTATAGTAGTCTTTTCTGTATGAACTGTGTGAAGGTAGCCCTACCTTCTGCACCTAAACATTAAGCTAGGCACTTTTGAAAGTAACAACAGGATTAGAATCAAATTCTGTAGAAAGTAATCTCTGAAATTTATACAATTAGCCAAGAAGTGCTACCTTTTTCCCCCTGTATAAATAATGTTCATGATTTCCTGGATTAGCACACTGAACTCCCACTGCGGTTAATTACAGTCTTAGATTTCTTTATTTTTACTGTATTTTCCATACTTAGAAAAGAATTTCCTAATCCTTAAGGAAATAAATGCTTCCTTAAATATAAATAAAGTGTAAGAAATTTTCTTGCTTCCCATCCTAACTCTTACAACATGTGCCAAAGAAGTCTGTATTGAGCAGGATACGGTGCACCAATCTTGAAGCCACGTTTGAGGGTAAAGGGACCATTCTGGAAAATGAGCTTCTGAATTCTTACAGCTAGTAAAATCCAAGAGAACATCAGAATTACTATGGATACCATATAAACAAAACAGAAAACATGGGGCAGGTCTCTCTGTTATTAACAGGTTGGCTGCACAAATCAATTTCTCAAATACCAACATGTAGAAAAGCAAAGCACTAAACTGTACATTTTATAAAATATCACATCAAGCTGCATAATGATTGATATATCCCACAGTTTTCCATGTTTTGGGGGACCTAGCTCATTTAGATCATGGTGGTCTCTGTCTGCATAAACGAGTGAGCCCTTGAATTCCGGTGGAGCTGAGAAACACTTTCTGATCCATTTCGAGAGATGGAAGACCTGTGGAGTCTGTAATCCCTTCCTTCTGTCTGCTTCCAACACAAGCTCCGCCACTTTCTTTTCAGCTCCCCCTGCACCTGTGTTAAAAAGGAAATCCAAAATATGAGCTTAAAACATTCTTTTATGTGAGGAACTTTTCCACATGTATTGGCTGTCAAATGGGGACCTCTAGGAGTAGAACCATGGAATGGTTTGGGTTGGAAGGGACCTTAAAGTTCATCTTGACCCACCCCCTTGCCATGGGCAGGGACACCTTCCACAAGACCAGGTTGATCCAAACTGGCCTTGAGCACTTCCAGCAATGGAAACTTCTCTGGGCAACCTCCTCCAGTGCCTCTACTACCCTCTTGGAAAAGATTTCTTCCTTACATGCAGTGTAAATCTATCATATTTCACTTTACTACAGGCCCTGCTGAAAAGTCTTTCACTCTCTTCCTTGTAGTGCCCCCTGCAGGTACTGGAAGTCTGCTATAAAACAATTCCCAGGCTGAACAATCCCTACTCCCTCAGCCTGTCCTCACAGAGAGGAGTTCCAGTGACTGAAGACTTTTTGTGACCCTCCTCTGGACTCACTCCAGCGGGTCCATGTCTTTCTTGTACTCATGACAATCACCTCCCCCACCCTGCTGGCCATGCCTTCTTTTGATGCAGAACATATTTGGCTTTCTGGTCTGCACTGCCAGCTCATGTCCCATTTTTGGCATCCCTTCTCTCGAGAGTATCAAATCAGGTTTTACAAAGATTACAAAACTGATGCAAAGACTGTCTCACTGTCTCACTGTCTGTGAGGAGATGCCTCAAGGCCACTTTCAAAATCAGTGTTGTATCACTTGTGCTACAACATTAACTTTTGGTATCTAGCTATTAATCACATGTACTTACAGCACAGAATCAAATGATTAGCCCCAAAATTAGGCATCTCATGAATACTGAAGACCAGAATAGCACTCAGGAGAACTGAATGTCAATTCCCTGTGCAGGCAGGTGTCTTCTTCAGCCAGATTCCTCCTGTCAGGTACTGCATGGTGCCTGACATCAATAGGAATTCCTTGTATCTTTACCAGTTGAGATTAAGGAGGCTGCCACAAGCTGAGCACTTCTGAAAAATCTGCTCTTCTGGGGGCTAGATACTGTCAGAAGATTATCCTGAAATACTTACTAAATGTTGCTTCAGGTTTGGATAAATTTCTAGACTTGTTGCGCCTCACTTGCACAATCCACATTGCTTCTAACAGAGCTAGACTAGATCTCATTAAATAACAGACAACATCAACACCTCAGCTTGCAAGGATTTAGATTTTAGACAGTTCTTAAAACTCTCCACCCAACTACAGTGATTTTTCCTGCTGCATAGCCTGTCACAAATATATTCTATAAATAAGAATGGAAACATCTTTTAAGACAGCTTCACGTATCAGAGTGGAATTACAGGGGCACTTATATATTTACTGAAAACAATATTTAACATTCTCAGTAGGAAAGGTGAGACTTACTTCACTGTTCAAAAAACAGTACAGGACTGCAACAATCAACCCCTGGAAAGAGACAATATTCCTTAGTTAGTAGGCTGCACCAACTAAGGTCAATAAAACCTCTTTTGCATAAAAACTGTAAAATTTACCTGAAAGGATCCCAAACACAACTCAAAGATTATTTTATAATTATTGGAACTGCGGTCAGGAAATAGAGCAAACACTGTGTAGTGAACTCCAAATAACGGAATAAGCAACAAGGTGGATTTTGCAAGTCTCCTGGGCAAATAAAAGAGAAAAAGTTAAAATTCAATGATAAGATCTTGTTTTACTGGGACACAATGTTATTTACATACACCTCATGTGACTTCAGAGTTATAAACAGTAATTTATTACAAATTGTGAGATTAGTCCCACAGTCACCTCATAAACTGACATGTCAAATTCCATGCTAAGCTTGATCTTGCTGACCTTGCACTATCCCAAAAGCTGGTGAAAGACTGCAGGGCCTCTTTAAAGCAAAAGTGCCTTTCCCAGTTGCCCTCTGCAGAGCAGTGGGGTGTAGGACCCGTCCTCTGCTGTGGCTCTCTGACTAACAGGCACTGCCCAGCCTGGTTCCATGGCACGGCTTTTGGGTGTGGGGTTTTACTGCATTATTCCACAGGGCCACCTTTGACAATGGGCCATGAGCTGCCACCAGGTCTCTCAAGGTATTTTTTTACCTGGCATGGAAAGTTCAAAGGGATGATGCCCTCCTGAAAAGTCATACTGACAGATCCTCATGTGTGGAAGGTAAAATCTCTCTTCTGAAGTTAATTGCGGTTAATTTTCTTTAAATGTGCGATTGTATGGTCAGTTTGTCATTGCACATGCACAGCATGCAGACAGTACCTAGGAAATGTATTCCAGAATAATCTCAGCTGTGAGATTTTCGTGAGCAATTTTAGACTTATCCCCAAATACTAAAATTTCATAGCTTTCCTGGTGGTATTAAGCATATATCATTAACTAATTTTCAATGTTGTCAATTACATAACATGTATTAGCAGAAGACACTATGGAAGTTAGAGAAGGAGAACTTTAAATTACTAAGGAGAGCAGCTCTGACAAACTGCCTGTGAAACTACTGAAATGATAAATTGCTAATTATATCTTATCTGTCACTTACTTCACTCTAATAACATCAGTTTTATGTATTATACAGGGCCAGTCATGCACAATTATGTATGTCTAGTATCAGATAAAATTCAAGAAGTTACAATGTTGAGTTCCATAATTCATCACTGTCTTGATGAATATAACTTGATTCCACAATGAAAGGCTGCTGTTGTGAATTCATGTATTTTAACAGAAAATTCAAGGTATTTCAAGCAGTTTTATTTTTTTCTGTGTCAATCTTTACGGCCTTGCTTTGTTCAGAATGTCCCAGAGGCTGCATCTGTTTGTGTGGAAATAATCAGTTCTGACAGCAAAGTTTCTCAAGAAAGCAAAACCCTCATATCTAAAGGTGATACCACTAAGCGGGACAAATAGGATTTCCTTAGCAGAAGAAATTCATTTACAGCTGGAGGAGATGACACCGGCAGCAAATTTCCTGGTTTCCCAAGTGAAATGGAAAACTGATTTTATTTGAACTTAACCTTATCCACTGCAAAAGTAAAATGAGCAACAAAAAGGATGGAACCAGGCACAAGCAGGTTTAAAGGAAGGGAAGAAAACCGGTCACTTGAACGAACGGTATTCATTTTAGATTTCTATCTCACTTTCACTCCATTCTTGATTTAATGATTTTTGTCTAGCTGATGTCACTTTCTCTAAACTGCACTTACATCTTAGTGAAGAAAAGGGACAGACAAAATACCCTTATTCTTCTCTGCATTCTAGAAAATGCATTTGAAGTTTTAAAAAGGAGCTTTCCAGACCTTTAATTTGCTCTGTAGATACACTCTTTCTTGAGGAGGTTAATCTGGTTTTCCATGGGTATCAGCTCAAGACCACACGATCCAAACTTAACCAGGCAATCAAATGCTAACAGCAAAGAATTCACAGGACTGAATGATGAAGGACAAGGTTGCTAATAATGTGAACATTTCATACTATAAAGTGCTGTGATAAACTGTGGAAAATGATGGGACTGAAAGGAAGGGAATGCCTCATTTTCAAAAGTACATAAATATCACACAGAAACAAAGTAAAAATCCTGTCACAAGAATTAAGCTTGAGGGGATTTCCTGCCCATAGGTTGGCCATTGTGCTAAATAATATTGTGGCAACTGCATAATTCCATCTAGATTGATTCGGTTCTCCCACATGTTTAGATAATTCAACCAGCAAACAGAAAAAAACCCCTTGTAACTCTGCACAGCAAACTCAGTCCGGTCATGTTGACTCTTCTGTGGCCTATCAGAATTCTTAACTGTTTGTACCAAATGTGCTACATTGCTTACAAAACACATAAAGTTCTGCTTCTCTCAGCTTTTAAGCTATAATTTTCTTCAGCACACCATGTTTTATCATGTTTTATATTTAGGAATTCAGTGGTTTTAAATGAAGAAAAGGTTCTATGCAGGAGCACATTTGCAAAGGTCACTTGCATGGTTTTGAATTTTCAGTGCTCATGTTAGGGTTTGTCACTGAAGTGTCATATTGGCACCCTGAAGCATCAAACTCAACCTCTGGGGTTTAAAATAAGACCTACTAGAACAGACTTTTGATTGTGGATTACAGTACCCAGCAGGTGTTGTAATAAACAACAATAACTGATATGACAATATAATAACAAACAGATCCCATTTTAGCAATGTATTGGAATTGTCCCTCAACATCTTTTGATTTAAAGCTGTGGAAACAAGAGACACATCAGGATTTGATGTTCAAATCAAAACAAAAATAAGAAGAAAGTATAAACAGGAATGAAATTGATCTAAATCAGACACAACTCTTTTCCTCTAGAAAAATAATGATGGTATTTTAAATCAATATAAAACTTTACACTTAATTTTTAACTTTCTGGAAACAATATAACTTCAGCTCTTAAAATATATGTAAACACTACAACAAAAAGTATTTCAGAAATGAAAAATTTAAAAAATGTTTTTAAAGAGGTTGAAGCAAAATGTTTTGATCTTAAAACTTTTGTTATGTCAAAATGAAATATTTATACATCAAAAGAAAGTGTACTCCATACACTTTTTATCAACATATTCATTCATGGATTAAACTCAAATTCAAGAATAGCTTGTTTGTCTTTATGAAATTGATTATTTTTTATTCAATTTACTGTCTGACAAAAATACATTCTTCTACATGTCAGCATAGTGATAAGACCATTTTTAAACCATGCCTACAAGTAGTTCTGAATGTATTGTAATTATATTATCACAGCAACTGTTGGTAGCAGGTTTCAGGAGACGAAACCTTACAGAGATTATTTTGATTCTGCCTATAATATCCAAAAATATGACTCACTTGTACTGTGATTGGTCATTTCCTCCCACATCTGGAGATCTTAACTTCTGCAGTAAGATTCTTATAATACTAATGAAAAGTATAAAATTCACCTGAAAAGAAAACAAATATAATTGTGATTTCTTACTTCTCCACTCAATATGCAGCACAAAGAAATGCTTATCAGGTCAGACAAGTGAACTCAGCAGTAATTGTGTCCCTCCCACCAGAACACATCAGCCTCTGCACTGTCAAACCTATTGCCTGTTTTCTTCTGCACTGTGTTTATCCTGTCAGAGCACTTCTGCATGCCCGCCAGTTCTGGGCTGGCTGGCAAAAGTCTTTGAAAACCCCAAAACTGCGGCTGCAGACAGGTTTCCTAGCAGGATGGGACACTGGGTGTGAGTTGCTGCAATCAAACACTGTCCTAAATTGTCATGTGGATTCACAACGGGAACCCCAGGGAGAGTTTGACCCTTGACTTTCAGTACTTTCTGTCTGAATTAGGGGAGGAGAAGATTATTGAAGATTATCTGTCTACTCCAATCAAGCACAAAAAGGGCCTCACACAAGGATATGTGTGTCTTGGATATTGATGCAGACATTCTGGCTGCAGTAATTAGAATATTCAGGGTTGGAAGGGACCTCTGGAGATCATCTAGTCCAACCCCCAACTGAATTCCTGAAGTGCAATTCTCATGACAGCCCTCTAAGACTGAACGGCAATACTATTTTGTATTTTATTTCATGTTCATAGAAAGGCATTCACATAAAAACTGTTATGATCAGACGATGATCAGTCAACCTTGGCTTTTGGCATCTTATGATCAACAGCCCTCCTGGTGCTGGATTGTTTGATGTGGTCAAGAAAACCTCACACTAAATACAGCGTGTCCATACTAAAGAATGGCAACTCTTGGATTCAGACCTTCAAAGCAACAGTGTTCACCAAAAAGTACAGGTACAGCTCCATAAACAGCTGCATCAAATGCACACATCTTAGAATAAATTTATCTGGAGAAAAAATTCTATCACTGTGAAAATGAGAATTTTATTGTTTTAAGCTAACCCCAGCCCAAAGGCCAAAATCTGGAGGTGGAGTACCCAACCAAACAGTGGCTGTATCACTGCTATAAATCTCTCTCTTGATGTATCAGTGGAGCTATTCTTTTTTTCAGTCCTAACAATTTGGCTTTTCAAGTTTAATGAGTTTCTGTGTTTTCTCTGACATGTCCAGTACAATTTGGGATGCTAATAAACAAACCACAATCTAGCAATACATGTCCCTCTGTACTTAACATTTTGTTTGAAGTGATAGGTGAAGGAAAGTTACAGAAACTGACAGGGACGAAATAAAAATTTAGGAAAATGATGCCTAATATTTTTTTACAAAAAGAAGAAGAAGAAATAAATGTTAGAAAATACAGGCTTTTGCTGAACTTAATATATATTTTTCAGGCAGATGATGACTTAGAAAGTTTCTTTGATGCAAGTCTCCTACAAAGGTAACAGGCTGAAGCCTGCTATTGCAGATTGTATCCACAGACTCAATGCAGCAGCGTGTACACACCGAGGGATACATCGTTTGCCACAGGCACAGGAGCCACTGTTAGTGGACATGGGGAGAGCTTCCATTTTATTGTATATTTGTGAGCAGCAAAATAGGAGATGGAAAAATCTTTATTCCGTATTTGCAAAGAAAATAATTTGTTCTTCACAGGCATCCCTAGTCTCCAGTGTAACACAACAAACTGTCATCCACTGGGTTTCTGAGGCATCAAGTCAGCTGCACAACTACACTCAGGTGACTCACATTCTTGACTGACATTCATGTATTATGTTCAAGTCTTTTCTCAAACACATGCCTTTCCGCCTGTAAGCACAATCTTGGATTAATGAAACACTTACAGTCTTGTTTGGAGGCTGTAACAGTCCTTGGCACTACTGAGTCTGCAAATCCAGCTAACTCAAACTGGGTATTAAAATCTAAAGGTGAAAACTGCCACTGGCTTAGTACAGTGGGACAAATTAATTTCTCTAAGAATATTACTGAATTCATCATTTTTTAAATTCTTTGAAGCATATGCATGATTTAGAATAGAATTTTTCAATAAAATACAAAACAACTAGTGCCCCAGAACTTCACTTTTAGTGTTGTAGCTTTTTAACCCCATAAAATCATTTGAGCATAATGTCTTTAAATAACACAGAATATGTACACTGATCAATGAAACATCTAACATCTATCTGTGAAAACAATGCAAATGTTGAGGAACTACAAAAAAGACCAGTGATGGCTCTTCAGTGCAGTACCAGTAAGATGCTGCTCATACTTTGTTCTACTTCTTACAAGTTTTTGAGTTGAAAAACACTGTCTGAGCACGTATCACTTAAACTGTCTTCATGTTGCTTCTTTCTTTCTATTTAGTCCCTTACACTACCTGCAACACGAGACAAGACAAACGTTTCTCAGTTCCTTTGATGTGACAGAAGTACTGCTTCCAGGCAAACACCACTCCTTCCCAAAAGAGAGCAGTTTATGGAAGCGGCACGATGGAGAAGGCAGCTGTGGAGGCATTTGCTGCATGGAGGATAGGGGTAACAGCACACTAATTTGGAATAGGCACTCCCAACTGAATAACCCTGAAGGGTGTACAGCATGAAAGTCTGCCAAACTATCCTGAAGCCAAAGCTGTCAGGAGATGTCAGGGAAGGTTTCTGGCACACTGAACTAACTGAAGCCATTGTCACTTTGCTAAATGGTATCAGAACTTGCTTTCACAATACTGTTGGATAGATCAGAATTCTGCTGACTGACAAGTGCTCCATTTTCCTAATTCACAGCTCATTTCCCAGTCTTTGCCAAGATCCAGCTTCAATTCAGGTCTGCCAACGTGCCCTGGCATAACTTCCATTTCCAGGTCTAGGACTGCTTTGGAGAAGCACTGGTCTGTCACATATGAAGTCTCAGCTCTTTACCACATAGCTCTTCAAACTGAGCATCCAAAGAACAGACTTTCATATTTCTGTAAACACCAGGTGGTTTGCTCTGCTTTTATCTTCCAGCATATTTTCTTCTCTCTGCATCATCCCCTGTTCTCCAGCTCCTTTGTGGTACAGGTATTCTCTTCATGCTGTAGTTTTGTTGCATGTCCATTTCTTCATAGCACAAAATATCCTTTTTTTGAGTCCTTACCTTATGTCATTTCACACATATGCCTATTCTGCTTTCTTTTTCAACTGCAGAATTCACTCTGATGAAGATGATAGGCAGTTCTCTCAAAATGATTTCAGCAGGCACAGATTGAAAGACAAGCCCAAGAGTAATGTGAACTTTTGAAATCTTCTGTAATCTAATAAAGCCCTCGTTTTTCTGACCTACAGTGTTAAAAATGAGGCAAGTGTACCTAAAATATATTAGTTTGCACTGTTTTTAGAAATGGACATATATCCATAGTATATTATGCCCAAAGTTAATTACACAGTCATTAAACTGAACAGGAATATTATTATACTACCCCAGTAATTCTAATGAGCTCCACACAGGAAAAGCCCTGTGAAACATTCTCAAATGGCATTACTTTGCAAATACTTCATGTTCAATATATATTTCAGCAGGCTACCAATTAAAGAAAGATATACACAGCCATAGTTTTTTATGATTGCAATAATATCAGATTCTCAATTGCAGGACTATCTATTTACACACAAAATCAAATCTTCAATTCATTGAAAAGTATAATTAGATTTTTGCTTCCTTCAGGCTCATAAACAGGAGAGATGTTAAAGAAAGAAGAACAACATACAAATAAAAGCAACTGCTCATTTAGTAGGAGCCAGATAAATTTTGAAGGCAACAAATTTTAATGGCCTTGGCATCTGCTTAACTTTTCTCCTACAGCATAATTTCTTTTCGTTAAAGCAGAATTCTTTCCTATCTGTAACTAGCAGTAAAGAATAATGGCTATATGCATTGCGGAATGCTGAACAGATCTATAATTCATGCTTCAAAGTTTACTTACTATAATAGAAATTAAAATTGGTATTCGTATAACCCACCAGGGACCACCATGCTCATTTGTATCCCAGCAACTATAAAAAAAAAAAGAGGAAAAAAGATGTTGACATTAATATCATCTGGCAAGTAAGACCTAGGAGAAGAATTATTTCTTATATACAAGTCAAAGAACACTAAAATAATGCCTTTTCTAGCCTAGAATTTGTCTTTCAATTGTTTCCTGCTTTTAGTTTTATCTCCTGTTTTAATATGCATACTCCATTTGCCCACTTGAAACACTATAGCCAGGTGTGGAGTCCTCAGCATAAGAAAGATGTGGACCTGTTAGAGCTGGTCCAGAGGAGGCCATGAAGATGATCAGGGGCTGAAGTATCTCTCCTTCCAAGACAGGCAGAGAGAGCAGGGGCTGTTCAGCCTGCAGAAGACAAGGCTTTGACGAGACCCCATTGTGAGCTTTCAGCACTTAAAGGGGGCTTATGAAAAAGAGGGAGACCTTTTACCAGCACATGCAGCGACAGGACGATTGGGAATAGTTTTAAACTAAAAGGGGAGAGATTTAGATGTTAGGAGGAAATTCTTTACTCACAGAATCGCAGAATCATTTAGGTTGGAAAAGACTACAAGGTCGAGTCCAATCTCTGACTGATCACCACCACTTGTCAACCAGACCATGGCACTAAGTGCTACGTCCAGGGATGGGGACCCCACCACCTTCCTGGGAAGTTCATTCCAATGCTTGACAATCCTTTCCTTGAAGAAGTTCTTCCTCATGTCTAACCTGAACCTCCCCTGGTGCAGCTTGAGACTACGTCCTCTCATCCTGTTGCTTGTTACCTGGGAGAAGAGACCGACTCCCACCTGGCTACAACCTCCATTCAGGCATTTGTAGAGAGGGATAAGGTCTCTCCTGAGCCTCATTTCCTCCAGACTAAACACCCCCAGCTCCCTCAATGCTCCTCATATGACTTCCTCTCTAAACCTACATCAGCTTCGTTACCCTTCTCTGGACACACTCTGGCATCTCAATGTCTTTCTTGAAGTGAGTGGCCCAGAACTGGACACAGGACTTGAGGTGCATTGCTCTGAGGGTACTGAGGCACTGGAACAGGTTGCCCAGAGAAACTGTGGACACCCATCCCTCGAAGTGTTCAAGGCCAGACTGGATAAGGCTCTGAGTAACCTGGTCTAGTTGGCCCATGGCAGGGGGAGTTGAAACTTGAAAGTCCCTTTCAACTCAAACCATTGTGTGATTCTGTGAAATCAGCTAAAACATCACACAAACTAGGCTGTACCATTAGACATCATGGAGAACATTGGCCTTTGGAAGAGCTAAAGCAACTGACAGATACAACTGAAATTATATAATTTCTTATGGGATATTTAGGTTACAAATGGCTGGAACTGGTGTAGAAAAATGTGAGATTGAACCCAAAACTTTGTCTGAAAAACTGAATATTTAATTTTCACTGTGGGCTCAGCACTTTTGATCCAAATACTCAAACTGCTCTGAAAGGTTAGTCATATTAAAGAATAATTACCTTTCTGAGTTCATCTGTAATCATAATGACAAATACAAAAGGAGTTTGTCTTCGGTTTACACCTTAGAGATCTTGCAATGAAAGCCTTGAAACCATGTAGGATATGATTTTTCATTTTAATTACAGAATCAGTTGCAAAATATTAATTAGTTTGGCAAAACAGGACTGTAAAAACTGTTTGTCTCACTAGCTAGGAATGCTCTCCCACTCCCTGTGGCCAGCAGAAGCATCAAGTCTGATCGTCCTACAAAATTCTCAATTCCCTTCCCGTGCCAGGAGCCAGGCCCAGCTCTAGTTACCTATAGTTTTATCTGATTTCATGCATCTTACATGCATTTACATCACATCACTTCACTTCTGGGAATGTAATTTAGATATACCTAAACTTATCTAGACTTCAATCTTTTGAGTTGCTAATTAGCAAATTAGAATGCCCAGTGCCTCACAGCACTGAACACAAGGATCCCCACAGGTATTTTAAATATTACTGCTTTGATATAGGTCTAAATGTGGGTCTCAAGGGGTAGCATTAGTCATAAACTATCTCTGCCCTTGCCTGCCCCTTGAGTTTTTCAAATAAAGCCACACTGAAGAGCTCCCAAATGCCTGTCCCTTTATCACCATCTCTGAAATTTCAGTTCTGTGCTCATTCCCTTCAGAACAGCAAACCACCTTTGTGTGCACACCACCATATGCAGGGCAAGGAGTGTACTGGCACAGTTGGAGGCTTCAAGATTTCTCTCCCACACACACTTACCCAGTGTCCTCTAAAATGATCCTTGTCACTGTCCAGGTAAAAATGAATATGGTAGGAATTCCTGAAAAATGCCAAAGAGCATGATCACAGAAATATAAGTTCGCAAAAAAAGTCCAGCCTGCTAGTAATCAATTATTCCCCAAATACACAGCATTTATAAACAGTTCAGTGAATGAAGGGAGAGACACACCTGACAAACTACATGATGCCAGCAGTGTATCACAAAGACTGCAGGGAAGTGGATTTATTTCTTACAAAAATGCAGCCATAATGACTAATACACAAAACCCATGCCTTAGGTTTCTTGCAAGCTGTCAGAGTGACTTACAGGGAGACAGATACAAGTTATGCATTACCAATGCATTTGCAAGGACTGCAATATAAAATCCAAGTATAAATCATTTCAAAAAGAACCTTATCCACACACCGATTTATTCCCATTTCCCAGAAACACATAAATGTTTTATGACCACCTATTACTGGAAGTTTTAAAGTGCTCCATATAAATATCATTGCACTTTCTTTAAGTGAAAGGAATACGTGTATTTAAAAACAGACGAACAATATCATGTAGTTTTTCAAAAAGGCTTTGCAGCTAAATTTTACTTTTCCTCCCAGATGAGGACACCTGACTCACATGTTCTGTGGTGGCAGTCCTTGCACCTTCCTACATCCTGAACAACCCCTGGGCATGGTGCAGGTTGGCAGAGGCAGTTTTGTGCCTGCTCTCTCCTGTGGTACGGTGGTTGTAACATGTGCTGGAGCTGAACTGGGGAATTTACGAGTCTGAGGGGCCACCCAGCAGAAATGGCAGGGCTGCCTTGGTATGAAATATTGAACCTGACTAATACACACAGACAGAAAGAAGAACATTATTGGATGATGTTTAAGTTCTTACCCCATCCTATCAGCAGGTAGATTGTGAAGTGTCTGTTGGGGGAGAATATCAGCACAAGGAGGATGTGGAGGTAAAGTCCTTCAACTAAGAGCCAGTAAAAGTTTGCCATAACACCATACTGAAAAAACACCAAAATTGCCTTGCAGCCCACCTGAAATAAGAGAATAAGCATCAAATTTGTTGCAGGAAAGATGCTGTATTATTCTGTTATAAATATAGCCTATATATCTTGCCTCTTTGTATAATATTAGTAACCCAGGTCCAGTAGAAATTTTTTTTTTAGTTACTCAAATCAGGACATTGTAAATGTTACTGTATATATAGAAAGAAAATTAACCATTAATGAAATATTTAGATGGTTGTCATTGCAAATTCACTCAGAAATTGAAAACTTCCTAGCACAAATATTGAAAAATACGATGCTTATCAATAAATGCACACATTTGCAACAGTTTGTTAATGATTGACTATTAAAATACGATCTATTAGGAGGCTAATAAATGCATTACAATCTCAGCTGACTTCTTAACACAGTAAAAATTAAGAAGGACACTGCTTTATGAATTTTTTGAGGCTAAATTTGAAACTGAGTGAAAAATATAACTTTACATGATGAATGCTCTAAGTAGAACTAGAAGAAAAAGTTGACTGGACTTTTAAAAATTATGTTCTCCCTTTAGAAAATGCTTTAGTGTTTCTTAATTAACAAAACATGCAGGCTTTTATCATAAAATGATACTTATATTCTGTGTGCTGCTTTTCAGAACTAATTTTCAGATGTCTGTGCTGCTGATGTTCCACAGTGCTGGCTGCTGCTACTTTTGGTGCTTTCCAGCAGGAATCTGGGATGTGAAAATGTTTCTGCTGAGAATGTGCTGAGAAATGTGATGATGTGGTGAAAGTAGCAGACTAAACAAAGCAGTCCAAGTAAAATCTGTAGTTTCTCCTGGCTTTGCTCACTTCTCCCTTTTAAATACTCTTCATACCTCCACTTTTTCAGTTAAAATTCCAAGTACACCTGATACCTGTGCAGGTAACTTACTCATTTAGCAACTGACTCCTCTCTCTNTTTAAATACTCTTCATACCTCCACTTTTTCAGTTAAAATTCCAAGTACACCTGATACCTGTGCAGGTAACTTACTCATTTAGCAACTGACTCCGTAAGAAGTGAGATGCAGTCCCCAGCTGCTAAGTCAGAAGAGCACAGACCTCATTAGGGATACTTCTTCATGCCCATCAGCCCCTTATGGTGTCTCAGATATCTCAGTGCATCCCAGGTAACACACATGCCCATATTCATGTCTCTGTACATGCCTATGCAGACAACTATGTAACAGTCCAAAGGCTTGAATTAATTTCACCTAATTTTAGCTGCCTACAAGCAAGGTTTCTGGTCAAAGCTAGCTGCCTACTAGCCAACTACCTCCTTATACAGCTCATGAAGAGAGACAGGCAAGTCCAGAGAAGTCTTAAAGCAGATGGGATGAACTGTCCAGTGAGAACAGCAGAAGCCCAGGGAAACAGCTTAGTTCAGTAGGACTCATCTTGCCCCTGAACTTTGTACCCACTGAATGGACCTCCATTGCAGACCAGTAACAGGCCACAAAATGAAACATGGATAAAATTAAACATTTCAAATTGTAAGCTGAAATACGCCTTTATGCTTATGACTGCCAGAATAGCAAAGTCTAAAATTTTTGTAACTCCCTATAATTTCCAATAGTTCCTTGTATTACATTCTCCATTAACATACCAGAACCTCTCATCAAAATGTTTTCCTTTCCTCCTGCAGACAGTTCTGGGTCAGCTGTATATGCTGAACACTGAAGGTATCTATCAGTGAAGTTAGCCAAAATTAATACTCCGTGTAATTCAGATCCAGGAGCTAGTTACAATGAATTGTGTTACAATACACGATGAATTGTGTGCTTTTTCAGACACCTGTGCGTGCAGCAGGACTGTGGAGCACCACACACACGTGACAAAAGGGGCAAACCCTGTGTGCTGTTGTGTATGGAAGGCAGCACTCAGCCAAGGCAAGACAGAACAGCCTTGCCAAGCTGGTGTCAGATCATCCCAAATATAATGCACTGAAATTATTCGACACTCCACAAAATTGGACATATTCAAATAGGAAGGAATGAGGCTTTGTAGCCAAGAACAACTGCAGAATAAACGAAATTGCAGAAATCAAGTAGTATTCTGAGAGTCCACTGAATAATCTGTCAAGGACTTAAGAACTTCTGATTACCCCGGCAGTCTGTCTACTAACAACTTTACCTGCTTGGGGTGTACAAACTCAGTTAGAAATACCCCAGATTATGAATTTCTACATACAGCTTGGTATGCTCTGTGTATGTCTTGTTAAGAACTTCACATTTTAGGACAAAATGGCTTCATCAAGATAGAAAGAACTTCCACTTTTTTCTCACAAGCTTAAATTGTAGTAAATTAAAATCAAGAGGTATTCTTGACTGAAACAACAGAGGCAGAGAATGGGGAATATCATATAGCAGTCAGTTTTTTAATAGCAAGACTATGAAAATGCATGAAAATGCAGTTAAACATATTAGCTTGCCAAGAACGCAGATGACAGCATTTATGTCATGGCCTGAAAGTAAGGGGTTAACAAAGGAGTTAACAAAGACAACTCCTGCAAGATATTTAATTTCCTGAGTTATTTTTCTCCCTCCATTTTTACCTGTCCAATTCCTGGATGCCTGATAAAGCTGCTGGAACACTTCCAGACCAGCTGCCTTTAATCACTCCCAGCTGATGGTATTCCTGCTTGTCTTCAGCTCTCCCAGCTGACTAATGCAGTGGTCTTATTTATTCTTCACTATAGGTGGCTATGATTTGTCCTGGCAGACAACAAGTTGTCCCTTCATGGACACTCAAACAATGTTAATGTCTCCTACTTTGTGCTGCAACCTTTCTCTGTCTTCTTCTAGCAGACCATTCTGCTAGTCATTATATTCTCTACAGAATTGTCTACACTGACAGCCTGGTATTCCTAAATATTTAAAGGACCAGGGAGGAAAATTTAGTGACAAAACAGTATTACACCAGGTAACAAATGATGTTTCTTACCCATGAGGTTTGATCCTCTGGACAGTGGGCTGTGTTGGAGCTGGAATAGAGAATATCATCCTTGACTAAAACAGAGATTGCTCTTAGAATGAAAGAGAGGAACAGGTTCAGATGGATGTAGTTCCGAGTACAATGAAGTTTTCTGAGGAGAGATTTAAAAAGAGGCCTTTTAAATTATGATGCAGAAATTGTTGAACAGACTTCTCTTACTCTGCAAATATTTCTTAGTAATATGAACCCTAAGCAAGAGCCTACCCTTTCCTTCTCTGTCATTTTATCAGTGTTGCCTTGCTGTTTTATCTCTTACTCCTGTTCAGTGTGACAGACTAAAGTTCCCAGTGGTATTTCTCCCACATTTTAACACAAGCTGGCAATAAAAACAGATTATTATATATCCTTCTGTGTGTGCACTCATTCCGGTGTTTTTCTTGGAAACAAAACTTTGATTATCTTGGATATGTTTCAGACATGCTGTCACCTATTATTTTCTGGGTTTATTCTTTTATTTAACGCCTGCATTTTGCTATGTAATGGCTTTTCATTCTAGGATGTGACTGTACGCAGGAGCAATTAAAAATGCATTCAAAACATTTGCTTGCCTATCCTTTCTACCTAATGAGATGTAAAAGTTCTCTTCTTTAGTCCATCAGCCATGTGAAAGCCTGACAAACAAACAGCAGATTAAATATTCCAAGTAAGTGAATGAGTGCTCAGGGGAAGCAAGCTATAAGTTGAGTGCTTTTCACTTAAAATGCATTCCCTTCAAGATCTTCCAATTTAAGATTCTTTATATAGCAAATCCCCAGAAAGCAAACTGCTAAGAGGTTATTGTGGTCAGACCCAGCACCTTGAACTGCACCTTGAAACAGGCCAGAAGCCAAGGCATTTTAAAAGGCAGTGAAAGAGCGGGGGTGCGATAGAAGGTTCTGGCACTGCAAGCAGTCTTCCAGTTTTGATTTTTACCAAACACTCCATAAGCCATTCTGGAACCACTAAAGCAGGGATAGCTACAGTGAGTGCAGGGAAATAAATAACAGATCCAGCTTCTAGCCCCCAGTTTGTCAAAGGACACAATACCAGGCTGAACTTGAAGCAGTTGTCAAAAATCCAGTGATTTCTCTGGCCATGCCTGTGCTTTGCTGAAATAGACTCTGAGAAAAACTGAAATACCATTTTTATGTTGGACTGCGTTGTATGTTCCCCTGGAATTCAGAAATAGATGCAAGCTGCAAATGGGAGGAAACTATTTTTCTTGAGTAACTAATGTAGATGATTAGTTATTCATCCCATTCAGTAGCTGGAATAATACATGTTAGATATATACAGGGCTGTCAAACCAGTATATTGGAGGTAGTGGGCAAGAAAGTAGTATTATTTGGGATATCTATGGTATTCCAGAAGAACAAAGAAATTCTGTTCTGTAACAGAAACAATAGCCATGCTTATTCATTTGATATGATTCCCTCATGATACAAAACTACAATGTGAGGAACATTTAGAGACAGTAGATGCACGTGACAGCACACCTTATAGAAATGACACAGATTTGTATTTTTCTCCTTGTTAAGAAATACATACCAGAGAAACTGATTTTTTTTTTTTTTTAAACATTTGATTATACAGGAGTGACCCCAAAGGAAGTACAGTAAGATCTTTAATGTCAGTGTTATGCAGAAATATGCTGTTCTACAATTTATTTTAATTCTGACTTGGAACAAACTAACCTGCTTTAAATCATCTGAAAAATACTTTTATATAATAGGAACCCAAATAAGAGACTTCAGAAGTAAGGTCATAAAGATGAATCTCCACTTTCTTGTCAGGAACACACTACCTACAATTAAATTAAACTCCACCTGTTTTCTTTCATTAAAAATACTGCACATATTCATGATTAAATTTAGTATAATTTAAAACATATATATACAAATCCAGCAAAGCACAATTATAATAGCCTGTTGTATGATTAATACCCAGAGTTCAAATCCTAATTCTACTGGATGAAGTCAGGATTTTGACTACCCTAATGCATTAGTAGCTTCTGATTTTTAACTCATTACTTAACTTTCGAAACTCCTTTAGATAGTTTCACTTAGAACAGATCTTTTCTCTCCCTTTTAAAGACAGCAAGGTGTAAGTTTGCTAGTTAAATTCAAAGGGGAATGTGTCTCAGGGGTGAGTGACTGATATTTATAAACAGTGTATAGACATTATTTATATAAATCCCCAGAACCAACCCAGTTGATTCTGATTCTGAGATTTCATGGCAAAGTATGTCTCTTGGCTAGGAGGTGTTACCAGCTGAGTAGAGAAAAGTTAAAGCTTAGAGGATCATTCTTATTTTCCAAACTCTGTTCTTAAAAAATACCATAATGTATGGGATGCCCTACATGTCTGAGGCACAGAGAGTCAGACAGACACACACACACACAGCCTTCTGCATTCACGTCTATTACTGGTGATTTACAGTGGCTTCAGCTGCAGCCTTCCATGACTGGCCACCTGCTATGTGCTTGGGAAACTTAACAGGGTATTTTTACAACTTATTTGGGTTCCTTATTCAACTCACTCTGTTAGGAGGCCCCTACACTCCCTGCAGGTAACACAGAAACAGGTTTCTAGAAGGGGAGGCTTGGAAGAGCCTCTGCCCCCCCTGAAAAAAAAAAAAAGCCTGCAGAGTTCTCAAGTCAGATATTTAAACTGAAGCTGAAGGTTTTGAGTACACCTCTTAAATTCTTGATCTGGGTATTACAACTGACTTCAGGTGATGGGCAACATTCAGATGACTATAATTCTCTATATTAAATGCATTGTTAGGTTTTAGCAATTTGGAAAATGCACAATCTGCCTTGTAGCATTTGCTGGTAGAGGGAATATAACCATGAGTGACTCAATTAATTTTTTCAAAGGTATTCCAAATATAATTATGGGTTACATGTCTGCTCTGAACAATCTCTGAATACTGAAATATTGAGGAAATGTGAAGGCAGACTGAAATGCTTACAGAACTTGCCATAGGAATAGTTCATTAGAGGAATGAGACTCTGGCAAACAACATGCTCTACTCTACATATTATTTGTTGTTTGAAGTGAGGTGGGACTAAGACTCTTCTGCCACCACTCAAGAGAAAGGATGAGAGGGAATGGCCTTAAGCTGCAAAGGGGAGGTTCAGATTAGACACTTGAAACAAATTTTCCACTGAAAGAGTGGTCAGGCATTGGAATAAGTTGCCCAGGGAGGTGGTGGAGTCACTGCCTCTGAAAGTATTCAAGTGGTGCCTGGATGTGGCACATGGGGAGATGGTTTAGGGATGATTGGAAAGGTTGCTAGCTAGATGGCTGGACTAGATGATCTTGAAGGTTATTTTGTGATTTACAACCCTTTTGATCATCTTTGATTACAGTACCCCTGGAGGTTACTCAGAAGCTTCTGCAAAATATGGCTGCCCACTTGTCCAGAGTTGCAAGCAGCATCCTAATAATTCTCAAGAGCAATTCAAGGTGTTGATTTTAATAAACAAATAAGAAATATTTTATATAATTCATTCCTAAATGACTATTCTTTCTTACATGGGCTGTAATGTCTGTAAATTTGTAGTACTTTTCAACTTTTTAATATTATCATTGCTAGCAAAGATCAAGACAGGATTTATACTATTGTCAGCTGTTTAACTGAGAAAAGTGTAAAATGCATTTTCTAAATGTCTGAGCAATCAGACAACAGTTAAAGCTGTCTTATCATTGTTAGTTTACTCAGGAAAAATACATACCTGAAAAGGCAAAGAATTATACTTCCTGTTGTAAGAGCAATCAGAGACACGCTGTGTCCAAGGGTATAAATTGCTTTCACCCTCACATAGAAGTTGACCTGCACAGAAAAATATATATGCAGAAACCACTTACTGATATGTAAAATTGACTGTGAAATGATATAATTGACCATTAAATAGCTCTGAAGGCTATAGTATTATTTTCACTCTTTGCTCTACAGTACATGAGGAGAATGTTATATCTCTACTCCAACACATTTCTGCTACGTAGCATCTCAAGCCAATTAATTTCAGTAGAAAATTCAGCCTCAGGAGCTCAGGACTTTGACACACAAGCTGGTACCATTCCAGTTGATTATACCATGTCAATGAGGTCAAAGAAAGCATGAGATTCATAAATTTCCATAAACACAATCAAACTGGGAAGAATGAGCCAGTTAAAGAACGCATTATCTCTAAAGGAGATAATTTCTCTCAGTCCTTCTGCTCTAGTGAACTTTGTCATGCATTTATACATGAATTTAATTCTTTCTTTAGTAAAGTTATTTGCTAAAACTTGGAAAGGAAATGTTTCAACAGAACAAAAGCAGGCTGAAATGCAGACTCCACTGTTTAACTGCAGTTATCTGTAAATTTACCAACTACATATTACATTTAAGCCCTATTCTGAATTACAGCATCAAGAAAAATAGTGCTAAATATTCTCAGAATTAGTCTGCTCCTTCATTTATGCCTACAACAAAATCATTAGACTGGCATTAGTTTCCACTCAAGCTAGGTAAGATATTAAAAATGTAAAGTTTTTTATTATGTTATGAAATTAAAGGTTTTAATAGCAATGGGCTATGTATAACAGAGAGAATTTCAGTATTTAGTGCACATGGTTATCACTAACCTTCTCAAATGATGTCTGCAAAAAGTAGCAAGGAAACAATTCTTTTAAATAAACTAATACAGCAAAAGGAAGTGCAAAGATCTTAATTTGTTTATTTTTATAACATTTAAAAGGCCAAGTAAAGAAGTAATTTTAGCAATCCTGATCCATGATGAAATCGGCTGAATATTCACTTTGCACGGGGTATACAGATATGGAGAAGACAAAATGAAATGTGAAATGAAATGAATAATCTTGCAACTGCACTATTGTAGATATGGTTAAAGGGGAAAAATAAGGGGAACAACTGCCAGAGATCCTAAGTACATTCATAGCAAGTGTTGTGATTATTAGGAGCTGAAAGTGGTGTACAGTGTCAGGAAGGAGAAATCTCTTTTAAGTTGGAGAAGTAAGCTGTGATGGCCTTTTTGAAGTCCTGACATGCTAATGTTTTGTTTGTTTTACATAATTCTAATTTACTCCAGAGATAAAGAAGCAAAATATGGACTTAACAAAGTTGCCAGTGTCATCAGAATGACCATAAGAAAGTTTCTCAGATAACATCCTAAATTAAGATCTTTTTTTGCTTTGTTTTGTTTTGTTTTTTTAATTGGTGTCCTTCGCTGAAGGCTGAAATAGTAAAATCTAAATTATTACTTAATTGCTCTCTTTAAAGAATCTGCTGTATATTTTGCAGAGCTCTACCAGACTCCCAGGGACACTCTGGGTATGAATCATAGGCTCTATTTCCCTGAGCATTAGGTGGCCACGGTGCAAATATAAACATCTCAGGCAATGTCACATCTCTTCGTAGGGCCTTCTCGGAAGCACTTCTTGTATCTATGTCAGCAGTCAACATGGACTTCTTTGGATATATTTCTACAGACAATGAAGAGGCCCCACAGTGACTAATTCAAGTGTAGCTCCCCAGAGTGTACAAACATTTGCCCTTCTTTGGATGCCCTTGTGAATCCTGTGTTTGCTAAATGGGACTCTAAGCAGTCCCATATTTCTGAGAGGAATAATGAGCACAGAATTATTGCCATTGTGACTTTTCTGTGAAGTTTATCTCTCTCAAATCTGCAACATTTAAAGGGTGGATGTGAAGAACTATTTGATTTAGAGACAATTCAGGCTTCTATTGTACACTCAGTAGAAATGGGGTCTGCAAATGCCGACAGGATGATAACAGAGCATGTTGTAGAATGGCTGTGTATCATTTCTAAGCTTTATGCTACATTTGCAATTCCTGACGTGCAGAAAATCAGGAAATAAGATTTCTTTTCTTTCAGAATATTGTTGATGGGGAAATGGGGCTGCCAGAATGTTAACTCATTTACTGGAGCAGTCTTTTTCCTACAGTTTTGCAGAACACATCAGGCTGAATAAATGAGGGAAGGTGCACAAAGTATTTGCAGCATTCTTGATGCCATGGGCTTCTCTAATTAGAGCTGAGAAACTGTTTATCACTATATTCCAAAAAAACTGCTTGGAGACTGGCTGATGTTCCTTTGCTATGACAGAAACCAAATTAAGAAGTGTAGGGGTGATGTGCAGTGCTTGTCTGTAGGCAGAATTTTTAGAGCTGCTCAAGAATGAGCTGAACTGGGGAGTATAATTCTACCCCTCTAGCAGGGAATTGAAGAGCAGATCTTCAGAACTGATCTGTGAAGGTATGTGAATTTTGAAAAAAACATTTTTAGAATTGTATTTGAAAACAATTTTAGAAACATTGTTCAATATTGTTAATGCTGAGTGGAAGATTTCTTTTTCACTTTCATGGAAAAAAATTGATTATCAGAGACACACTTTTAAAAGTAACAGTGATGTTCAACAGCATATTACTGCAGAGCAGAGCCAGGTGTCTCCCCAGCCGTCCTAAAGCCACACACACGCACACCACCTGCTAAGAGTGCACACAGGCAACTTCACATCTCTCCCATCTTATCCTGGGGAACTACCATGTGGCTTAACAAATCCTGACATGTTAAAGTAACCATTGGTCTCCTCTAATTCGTTTTTTTTTAAATAGCCTTCAAAAAGGAAGCACCTAAACTTGAACTTCTGATGTAAATGATGTCCTGGCTATTCACTGTGCCCAGTAGAAATTACCTCCTTCCTCCTATTCAGGTTTCTCATTGTTATAGAAAAATCTTAGAGCAGCTACAAGGCTCATTCTGCTGCTGAGCAGCCAAAGTGCACTATGAGTTGATTACAAGATTTGCTCCAAAGACAGTCTTTGTTTTGCCTAAGGAGGAGAAATAACTCTGACACAAGAAGTATGTGAGACTGACACATTCCAGCTCCTGCATCTGCTGTGAAACAGATGACTAAACTGTCCCAGCTGAACTTTGCTGTCAGTACCATGGTCTCTATACGCCAGACTGGTTTCCTCTGGCTGGACATCAAACTTTCTCCTGTCACCTCCTTGCTTCTTTCAAAAACTCTCCTGTGCTTGCTCTCTCACGGCTGACACTTGGGCTGGGCCTTTGTCCTGGGTTTGGCTGGGATGGAGCTGATTTCCTTCACAGCAACTTGTGGGGTGCTGTTCTGGATTTGTGATGAAAACCATGTTGATAACACAGGAATGTTTAGCTATTGCTGAACAGTGTTGCTTCTCCCTGATTCTCACACTGCTCCACCAGTGAGGGCTGGGGGGGCACAAGAGTTTGGGAGGAGACACAGCTGGGACAGTGACCCCAAATGACCAAAGAGATATCCTAAACCATACGGGCTTATTGTCTTCTACTCGCTTCTTCTGATGCAATTATTTGCAATGCAACAAGTTTACTGCTAACAAAATAGTGATCACTTGTGTTATCTCTCACCTTTGTATTGCATTTTTATTATGTTGTTAATCCTTTAAAAGGTCCAGGCACACCAGATATAGTGAGAGATTGTATATTCTTAAATTTTTTGTCTTGTGTTGGAAGATTTTGTTTAGGAAATATATAAATTGTTTGGTGGCAAGTATATCAAACTTCTATCTATGTTTAGTCTGCACTGCCTTTGCTCACTTTTTCCATATTTTTGTCTCTCTTCATTTCAGAATGAATTGCACTCCTTCCACATTCTTCTCCTCCCCTCATTCCTGTCGTAGGCAAA
The DNA here is from genome assembly GCA_013400415.1 of Scytalopus superciliaris. NCBI lineage: Eukaryota > Metazoa > Chordata > Aves > Passeriformes > Rhinocryptidae > Scytalopus > Scytalopus superciliaris. Next base: position 482,409 of record VXBX01004000.1, read on the forward strand.
ACACCTATCCTACTTTCATAAAGAACACAGAAACAACTGATTTACAGATTCTAATGATCCTTGGTCACTACAGTCTTTACATGGCATGCTCTAAGATGTTTATGGGAATTATTACGGACCAGATGCCATCATTGGGAAACTGGAGTTAGACAAATGTTCCCATGGGAAAGCCTTGATTCTGATCTGCTGTTTTCACCAATAAAGCACACTGCACAAGGTTTTTGACTGACCTGTCTGCAATAATGCCTCCACAACTTCCTGGAGATTTTATAGCTAATTCACAACCTCTTGGTGCTCGTGGTTAAGTGGATAAATTGCCAGTTTTGGAGGCTGTCAGTTTGCAAAGAGATCAAACAGACCAAAAGGATAACATACAAAACAAAAAAAAAGAAGTATGTTATTTTAAAAAATTGTTCAGAAACATTTATCTGTGTTTCTGAGACTATTTTTAAGTCTGCAGAGTGAGTTTCCAAAGTTAGTAATAAAAGGATCTGCTAAAGGGCATGGTGAATGGTCCAGAAATCCCTTGAAGTCAGTAAAGATTTCCCACCAGAGGCATCGTTTACTTCAGTTCTCTCGTGCTTTAGATACTAGCAACTTGCAAATGGAGCATTTTTAGCCCTTAGAAAGTACCTAATGACCAATTCCATAGCATTGGCAAGAAATACAGGTGACATTATATTTACATTTTCCCTGCCTATTTAAGCCACATGTCACCTGTAAAGACAGTCAGAACTGTGTCTCACTGTGTTTATCACATTGGAAGTTGAAAGATCCTTCACCTTGTCAGTTTTTGAAGGTACCATAAAACCCCTTTTTCAAGTGGGGAGCTGAATTATTGTCTAGTAACTACAACTGTGAATAGATTCATAAATTGCATTAAACTCCATAAACCCACCAAAATTGTTGCCATCTATAAACCAACTTGCATGGCAGATGTTATTACAGAAATGAAAATAGTGCTTTAAATATGTTCTGGCCATTAGACTATGTAATAAGAGTGTTTTGTACTTTGGCATAAAGAAAGTAGCTGCTCCAGCTGCTCTGGATTGATTGAAACATGCCCAACAAGAAAGCTGGACTTGTTTAATTTTTTTACCATTCTGGACCATCTTGAAAAAAACCTGTCTAGATTTGATTTTGGAAAAACTCCATTGACTGAAACTTTTGAAATTGGACCTGATTTCAGAATTCTAAAATGAAGAAGGAAAAAAAAAGGGAAACCCCATGCTAACAAAGCATCAGCTGTCCAGCCACACTGCTACAACTGCATCTCCAGTTCTGCACTCTAAGCTTGACAGGAACAGAACAGAAGAGGTTGTCTTCCTCCAGAAAAAAACCCACACCATTTACTGAAGTGTTTCTGGCATTCTGTACACACCCATGACCCCTACAACAAAGAGTCTGCCTGAAATCAAAGCAAGAACCCCGTGTACTTTGAGCCCAGCACAACAGCTGTCGGTATCAGCAGGGCTGAATCTCCCTGCTGGCCACTGGTTTGCCAGAAGGATGAAGGTGAAATAGCTGCATGGAGGGATGGCAGAGTGGGAGCTGATCAGCCAACACCCTTTGACACTACCTTCATACTTCTCTACTCTACAGCTGAAACAGTGGAAAAGAACACATTTTCTCTTCAGACAATTTTACAGGTTTAGTTTTATAATGGTCTGAAATCTTAAATGCTTTAAAATTTTCTACCCATCAAAAATTAACCCTGCTCCTCAAACTGTGGCAAAGCTAAATAAGCACTAATCCATTTTTAATCCGCTGCATCAAAAATTAAAATTATTCAAATTCAGGTGTTTTGATTTAAAAAAAGAAAAACTGATGATTAGAATGGTTTAGGTGATTAACATGAAGCACATCATCAAAGATGATGCAATCATGCTGCTACTTAAATTTCCTGTAGGAGTGTAAACAGAAGAGCCTTAATTTGCCTGTAAGACCTCTACAACTCTTAGTGACTCAACAAAAAAATTAGTAAATGCTGCTCGCAAATTATATGTTAATTAAACATACACATGACCCCTATAAAGACAAAGGATTAAATTCTACATTGTGCTGTGGCAGTTGAAAACCAGTAAAATAATTAGATTAATATTGACTTAGTTACAGCTATTAAATATTTGTGATTGATCTTTATTTTACCTACTACATTTAGAAACAAACACTGTATATTGTATTGCTGCAAAAAACCAGGCAAAGCAATACCAGATCTGATAAAATAAAAATCAATGCCTTTTATGCAACGGGCATATCTTGTTTCTTTCTTAGTACTCAAGTGAACCATAATTAGACAGGTCACAACTAACCTTCAGATTTAACCTCTGAAATAAAAAAAAAAATGCACAAGATTGGCAGGAGCAAAATGACTGCAACAAAGTTATGGATTGACCAAAACAGAATTTCAAACTAAATGATATTTTTAAAATATTTTAACACAGAAAAAATATCAAAACCCCTTTAGATTTTACAGCTATATTCAAACAATAAACTGATTTGAGTCATACACATGAAGCTGAAATGCCATTATGAAATTGAAATGACATAAACTTTTCTGCAAGTCTAACAAAATCAGTACTTTTGCAACAGCAGAAAGAACAGTTGGCCCCTGCAAAATATTCACGGGATTATCTGAGCAACACTGATTCCAAAACTGAAACCCAACAATTTATTTGTAAAGTTCTGGGGAAAGCATTAAAATTGCAACCACTAAACTAAACCTAATAAGTGGGTAGACACAGAAAAAACCCCAAACAAACAGTGGCTTATGGTTTTCAGAAAAAAGATTTTGAATGCTTACAGAAATTGTAAATGCTTTCTAAAGATCTAATCCTAAAATATTTCCTCTTCTTTTATGGCTACCTAATGTTGACAGGTTTTAAAAAGGTACAAACCCCCACACTTATAAAAATAAATTGGATTAGTACAAGTTTGTGTTATCTTCAATAATTTTTTTGTAACATCTATTCTTAGGCACCGATATTTTGTTTTCTTAGAGGACACCTGTTTCTAATGCTTCCTTTACAGTTAGCTTCATGCTACTTCTACTAAGTTAAGGAGACTGAAGTCTTCTATTTATTTACAGAATAGCACAGAAGCTTCCCAGGCAAAGCTGACAATTACCCAGTGCATGTTTCAACCTCAGCCTTGGTTTGGAAGGACCTCTAGGGGTGAGAAGGTACCTCAGTGCTGAAGGACCAAAGTTTAGGTCTCGATTCTTTGTCCAAAGGAGTTTTGCTGTTGACCAGAAGTCACCCTTAACATAAAAGAGAAACCCTCACCTCGTTATTCATGTGCTCAGAAATAGAATTGATCATTACTTAGAGTTCATGACTATCACATACTCTGTGTAAGAAAGTCTGTTATTCACAGATGTAATTACTTACAACTATATTAAAACTTAATAATTAAAACTTGTGATATTAAATTTTCACGATACATGTGTCAGAGTATGTTTCATAATCAAATAGTCATATTAGAAAAACATACCAGAAAATCTTAAACTGTACAATGTAAAGTCAGAACTGGGCCCAGCAAATGAGTTCAGTGCCTTAGAAATACTGAAATGAGCAAATTCGAAGAGGAGTGGAATAAAGGACCCTAATTCTTTCCTTTTGCCAAATTAGTTTCAACAATGCAGTAGACATTTCTAAAACGTTGTAGTACTTACTTAGAATATATATAAACTGAGATAAATATATGGATTACATGTTGTGCACAATCTACTTTTCTCTTATCGAACACTTCTACATATTTTTAAATGCGTTTACTAAAAAGATTTATTAAAATTGCTATTCCTCATAGTATTTAATAATCTGCATACAAGTAATTAATGAGATCCCTTTTCTCACATTTCTCCTCCAATTCACCTTAAGCCTAAAGATCACCCCAAAAAGCTGAGACCAGGATTGCCATAAGCACATCTTAATAATAGTAGCATCATTAATTTTAATTATGTCAGTCAGAATGTCTTCTCAAAGTTCCCTAAGCACAGTGGGAGAAATAATAACTTTATAAATGCACAAACTTCCACGTTTTCCTGCATAAATGTGTATCAGCAGATCTATCTGTGAATCTGAACATTTCCATTACATACTGGTATTCTGCAGTTTACTGAAGAGCCTGCAATTAAAGCAAATTCCCTCTGTGAGGGAAGAGAATATCAGCGAATATGCAGTCCTAGTTCTCACTTGAAGTCAGTGGAAGATTTTGCATTTATTTTAAGGAGTACTTGTCTCTTAATCATTCCTCATGGAAAAAATAATGAAAAATGCAGAATAATGTAAATAAATATAGCATGACTTAAAGGCACAAGCAAAAAACATTGGTGGATGGCTGCCTTGTGTTGCATTTCACTGAGGCAAGGGTTCAATTTAGAATCAATACAAACAATCCATTAGTCCAGTGCAGTGATCCACTCCACAGACAGCACTAAGGCATGTTTTCTAAAGAACATTCAGGACAGGGTTTGTGTGAGCCCAAACCTCACTGCCCTCCACATGCCCTGGCTGTGTGTGTGTGTGCAGCACATCCAGGATGTTGTTTCTGACAGCTGCCTAAGAGTGAACGCTTCAGGAAACCAGACAAATGGGAGAATCTTCTTCCATGGATGCTCCTACTTGTACAGGCTGCAGCAGCACCACATTGAATAGCCCTGAGGCTCCTTCTCTCCATGAGTTTGTCTTTGTGTGACACTACACATTCAAATCACACAGCCTGTAACTTGTCTGTGTTGGGGCTTTTGTGTGATCTAATAAATCTCAGGCCAATTCACACTAAGATGAGACAAAGCTGTATTAACTGATTCAGCCATTATTTTAAATAAAGTGGACACATTTCAGTGCTTTACATTCACCAGACATCTTGCTGTATATTAATAGTGCTGACACAGAGAGTTTAATACTCTCTGACGACAGATAGGACATATCTCCAGCTTGTTCAGCCTAGATAGGAGATGTCAAAATATGTCAAGGAAAGGTTGCAGTGGGGCTTGAGCTGGGTTAACACACCTTGACATGTGTTTCTAGCATGGTCAAATCCAGCTGTTTACCATTGTGCTGCCATGAGCTACACAGAACTATGAAAGGGGGAGAGGGGGTGGGGGAAGACATTTATTTGAATACCTGAGCTGAACCAAAAACTTGATCTTGAAGGTTGGCAGTAACTAGTTGACTTACAGGAAAGAGATTGGAGGTATATAATAAAGGTTTAGATCTGCACTTTGATGTGGTAACAACATGCAAATAATTTGCTCACACACTGTCAGTGTCATGCTTTAACCCCAGTGGCAGCAAAGTACCACACAACAACTCACTCCCTCCACCCCACTGTTCTATGGGATGGGGAGGGGAACTGGGAAGGGTAAAACTGGGTTGGATAACAACACAAGCAATGCCTGCCACAATGGCTCAGCACCCACTGACCAATGGCCAGCACATCTCCATCAGCAAATGGTGGCTCCCAGACAATTCCTTGCAGTTTATATTCCAGGCATGACGTTCTATGGTATGGAGTATCTCTCTGGCCAGTTCAGGTCAGCTGCCCTGGCTTTGCTCTCTCCCAGCTCCTCGTGCACCTGCTCACTGGCAGGGCATGGGAATTGGAAAAGTCCTTGACTCGGGGTAAGCACTACTTAGCAACAGCTAAAACATCAGTGTGTTATCAACATTATTCTCATACTAAATTCAAAACACAGCCCTGCAGCAGCTACTAGGAAGAAAATTAACTGTATCACAGCTGAAACCAGGACAGTCATACTTATCAAACTGATCCTCTGTAAATAATGACCAGCAAACACTAACAGATCTAACACAGACTAAAACAAGAGCACTGTGTCAGACACTTATTGTTAATTTCAAAATTTAAGCAAAAATATTTTCTTTTTGTATAACCTGCTAATATATAATTTGAAATGGAGTAAAAATTGAACATTTTAATTTGAAAGGTAAAATCAGTGTAAACTGTTGATGTAAGTTCCTTCAGCTGAGAAATAACACTAGCGGCGTTTACAGTGTTTTGAAACAAGCCTCCTCATGTCAGTGTATTTTTCAGTATAAACATTTGGTATCTGTTAATAAATTGTCTGTTCAGTATTTGTTCATCAGTCTTTGTCATTTAAACCCTCTCTAGAATATTAAAAACTGCCCAAAGTAGATGCATATCTGGAGAGACAGATATGTCTGAGCGTATGCATATATATNCCACAGGAACAAATACATAGTTGGATCTATAATGAAAACTCATTCAGCAGTGAAGATGCAGGCACCAAACTGACACTGAAGACAGCTTCTATCTGCTCCTCTAACATTGTCTTCAAAGGAAAGTCCACAGAAGAAAACCTAGAATTTACCACAGGAAAAGTATTTTGACACCTTCCCTAAAATATTATCCTGTTAGTTGCTGTAACTTTGAGGGCAACTCATACACCATCTACAAAGCATACTGGTTTTGTGTCCAGAATACTCAGTACCCAAATACTTAGGACTTTATTTTTAGCTCGTTTCACTAGGGCAAAGCAAACAAACAAAGTATATTGATTTATGCTGAGTAAAGGTTTCGGTTTGAGGTGCTACCATTGAGCACCAAGATCCAAAATCAAGAAAACATCTGTGTAAACAGGTGGTTGATGCAGAACCTCAAATGTGTCCTTCAACCTCACAACTGCATGACACTTTATTTTTTTCTATCGTCTCCATGACATATCATATCTATGTTATTCTCTCTACTTTTGCTAATTATTTTTTCCAGTACATGCTTTCCATGCTTTCTCCTCTGATCTTCATTCTCACACATTTATTTTTTGCTTTTTCAAGGCTTTCATAAATGTTACTCATGCTTCCTATTTCCAATTCTGTAGGTTAATTCCTGCAAGTATAATCAATTTGCCTTTCAGATGCCTCCTTCAAATGACTAATGAATATGTCAAACAAAAAGAACTGCTTTTCTATTATACTAGTTCATCTGCTAATTGTTTCCCACTCTTTGAAATAGTATCTTTCGTTAATTTGAATTTTTACATCTTGACCCATTTTCACATCTCATGACAATGTCTGGGTTGAATGACAGTGTTTAAAATGGCTGTGACACGAGTGTGTTCCCAGGCTGCCAGATGACACACGTTTGATAAGGTGTCTTCAGAAAAGTTGGGAAAAGAACATATTCTCTCAATTTTCTTTATTATCTATCTTCAACTACAATGATGGTTGGGCTTTTAAATACAGAAAGAGATGGCAAAAACTGCATGCATATCTCTGCAAACCAGACAGAACAGACCTGCTACAGCTATTCCACACATACTGAAATCCAGGAAACAACCCCAACCGGCCAAGTATCTTTATTCATGAGAGGACTTAATGTGTTTTGGGTAACAAGAGTTTTACTGACACTGAGCTCATGCTTGTAAACAAAATCTTGCTCTGTTAACCTCAGCAGGAAAACAGACAGAAATATGTAAAACGTGATGGAAAGAAATCCTTCCCTCAACAAAAAGAACAGGAAATGGTATCTGCAAAGTGAACAAATTTGGTTTTCCATGCATAGCCTATTTAAGATACCTTGATAGCTTTCTGAACCACTTCCAATTGCTAACACAATTTAAAGTCCAATATAAATCTGCAATAACTCCAATGACCTAAATTAACTCTGTTTCTCTTATGGCTTAAACACATACTAGCAATCAAGTGGTGCATGTACTATTGATAGATTATTACAGTATTCAGTTTTGAAATAAATTCTTTTGGATATTCTTTTGAAATAGCAAATTAGGAATATTCTAGAAATAGCACAATGCAAAACATATGGTGCACAAGCTGAGTAACACTGCAGTATTAGAAACACAGATGCATTACTGCAATTACCAACTGTTTATAGCCTTGAATTTCAAACAGTTACTGGATTCTACATTTCTGATTTTATCTCATTAGACAACTGCAATCCAAGCATATTGCAACCAATGCTACTAAAAATTACTACAGAATATTCATTAAGTCTGATTTTCATTGAGTCTGAGTAAAATGGGAGTTATTTAGAGGCAGAACATGTCTGGTAGCTGTACTGAACACCAGCATCAAAATGAATGGAAAAAGCATTTTTCCTACCTTATAATCATCTTCATAGTCATTATATCCACAAGTACTTAAGATGTCAGGAAAAATATCTGACCACCCATTACTTGTACAGTTTTTGCTAATATTTCCTGTAAAGCAAAATTTGAGATTTTAAATCAGAAAGACTTAAAAGTGTCCTCACCAATGAATCTTTAGACAACCTAACTTTGGCATTAGTCACAATCTGACTCTGTTTGCATATCTCCTGTTAAAGCAACCCAGCCATTTCCTTTCATGCGCCCTTCGTTCATACTGCTTTGGCTTTTGCTCTTGCGTTGGAGGTGCCTTTGCACTACAGAAAATCAAAAGTAAACCCAAGCTGTGATAGCAGGCTTCTCCTTCAGTGTAACTGATATTTCTGGTACATCTGTAAAAGCCTGAAGTGTTTTGCTGTTTTATTTACTCAGGAGAGAGAGTTTTGGCTCACTCTGTAGAGGGGATAATTTGTAGGTAAAGTAATTTGATAGAGAAGTAATTTAAGTAGGAGTTGTTCTGATGTCCTATTTAAGCTTTTCTGAGAAGCCAATATCAAATGATCTGCTGAAGAGTTCTAAAAGCTTGTAGAAATTTTGGTGATGAATTACTGCTACAGCAAATGCTGGTAAGGTTGGCAATGAAGTTAAAAAGGCCAAATTATGTTATAGGTTGAAGAACAAGAAAATCAAAATGCATGTTGAATTCTCACTCTTTGAACCAATACCGAAACAATGTTGGCCAAAGAACATACAGGACCTCTGTACGTATGGATGGAAAGGAATTTTGAACATCTATTAATTTCAGAAAGGGTTTTCTGGTTGGAACAGCTTCAGTAGGGAAAAACTGAAGAGCCTGATGTCAGATCCAAGAATACTCATTAAAATTATTACAATTTACTTTTACAATGCTAATTCATAGCCAACTTCCCCTCACATTTCTTAAAGCAGTTTGTATATCCATGATGCTTGAAATCTATAATAATATACTGCTTTGGTTTGGAGTTTACCACTGGTCTTTAACTGACTTAAAGATGCCTGTTTTTCATCGTAGACAAAGAAATTTATGTGTTATAGATCAGCTTTAGTCAAGAATAACCAAACTTGTTTATATACACTTCAAACTAAAGCTTTAGTGACATTTTATCTTGCTGACTGGTTACTGGAAGTTCTTCTTTGTATAAAGTCTTGTATAAAGTCTTCGTATAAAGTGTTTCAGTGGAAAGTTGTAAATATCCTACAAATGGTTCAACAACCAACAACCAAATATTTCCAGCTAATAAAAGGGCCTTAACCTAAATCCCCAGTGTCTCCTCAAACAACAGGACCACTTCTGCCGTTTGGCATAGACACAACATTTTTAAATGAAAACGTAACCTATTTATACACTGTGAAGAGTCTTCACTTTAAAAGCACATCAAGATTCTCTGACTAGGCAGAGCAGAGGAATGTGTTAACAGAACCACAAGTTATGTCAAAGCCAGTTTGGCAAGAAAAAGACTCTGTGTACTCAAGGGGCTGAAGTATTTTCTACTGCAAATACTGTCATGCCTTCTAACCTAAAGACAGTTGGGCATTGTTCTGTGGAAGGCACTGCTTATTTCTGCACCACCTTGTCATGCAATTAAATATTTCGGATGGCAACATGATTTAAAACCTGTAACTTGACACATACATTTGAATAAAAACCTCACAGAATAACTTTCTGAGACTTGTAAACTTGTGTCATGTACAATACAGGAAAAACATTATAAGGTAATACGATTGCTTTTAAAATAAAAACTAATTTAATAAAAAGTTACTAATATTCAATACAGAAAGAATTATGTGGTATGCTTAAACTATAACCTAGACCATCATAGAAGAAATTTAGAGCCAGCACTCCAAAAGTTGTAGAGATGAGAAGTTTAAATTAAGAAATCCTCTAAAGAACTGATGGCATTTTAAAGCTTGCTCGTGATTTGGAATACTTCCATAGCAATAAGGAAGTCTAGATCATCTTGTAGTAGAATTTTAACTCCTCTTAAACACTAAAAAGCTAAAACATACATCTCAAAACTCTGGCTAAATAAAAAGAGTTATGTTTCTTGTTTAAATATGTTTTTATTATTTTCTGCTCTAAGAACGAAGTGAATTTGAAATGTGCTGGGTATGAATTAAATAAAGTACATATTCCTGAGCATAATCAAATTATAAAGGTGCTAAGATACTTAGTTAGATCTTAATGGAATCAACCATGCAAGATGTTTGCTGTCTTCTTTCTCTGAAATTATAGAAAGACAAGATTTAAAAAACACCCTTAATTGAACAGGTCTCTCTAAAAAAACACCCTGTTCCACAAGCAAGAAGTAAACAGGCAGATATGAAAAAAGCTGTATCAGGGAAAATTATAGAAAACTATAAAAAGGAAGCAATCTTTCAGTCTTGCTGACATCGTGCTTAGGTGAGACAGAGTTGTGAAGATTGCAGACTTAAATATTTATTGCAGTTGTTTTATAGTAAAATTAAAATATTGTTAGTAAGAGTTGTGAAGTAAACTCCAGAGAGAGAGTGCATGCTCTCTTCATAGACAGAAGCAACATGATTTAATTCAGATTTTGAATTTTTGATATTTATTAGGTTGCCTTGTCTCATGACAACACCTTTATATCTTTGTTTGAGTCATTTGAATATTTTTATAGATATCATAAGATTTAGTAAAGATTACACATAGTTTCCCCCTCTATAAACTGTTTAGACTATCCATGATAAACTAATCAAGATGCACCAGTTCTGGGAATGAAAACCTTCGCTTGCGTGTAGATTGTTTTAGTTATCTATTTTTTACTGGAACAAAACTTCATCAACAGTTTTGAGAATAAAGGTATTTTAATTGCACCCCAAGTTAACCTCAAAAACAGAATTAAATCACTGTGTTAAGTTTTGCATTTTTCACCAGCTCCTCATGACAAGTTTCTCACCTGAGCAATGGGGATAAGATTTTGCCTGCTGCATTACGAGATACAGGTGAAATACTCTGCGTGCATCAGCTATTTACAAACCCCACTAACATGCCACAGTGCAAGATTAAACCACAGGAAGAGAAATTCACAACATGGTTCACAATATGGTAGATTTAAAACAGTTGTTTCAGCAGTCTGAGACACTGATGAGCTCTTTTCAAGCCCTACTAAAGAGCAGAATAAAAGGTTTCATAATAACTACCTTAAATTGCAATAGTGATAATTTTTAGGTATTATGTGTTAATGTGAGCTCATTATTCTCATGATGGCAAGGCAGAGCTCCCCTCCTAAGCACACAAGGAGCAACCTACGTGTGATCTGCTGGCAGCTGTTGGAGATGTCAGTCAGGCTCAGCTGCCTTGATAATTAACACCAATAGGTCAAAAAAGAGCAAGCAACATCTTCAGCCTTGGCAAGCGTTACTATATTAGAACATATATTTAGTATCTGACTCAAAGAACACCATAAAGACTACAGAGATGATAATTTGGTCTTTTCATGGTGTATCATGAACAGCTCTGAAAAGAATTTTCACTCTTAAAAAGAAAATAAAAATTCCAAATAAACCATTTTTATCACATTTTGTTACAAAGTAACAGAGAAAAGCCAGTAAAAATACAGCTTAAAATAAAATACCTGGTTTTCCAGAAAAAAGACTAAATACTTTTGGGCAAGGGACAGTGACAGTCTCTCCAATCTTCGCAGGACGCCAACAGGTGATGTTATCCCAAACTCCAACACATCCTGAAACAAAACCAGCAGTAACAGGCTTGAAAGCTCAGTGTGGTCCAAATCACCCTACTGTATTTACCTTATGAAGACCTGGTGGAAGTTTTGGATAAATGGTTCAAGAAATATTAGACTCTTTCAAGAAAGCTGAAAATACGGTATTTTCTATGAAAATGTTAAGGGAATCATAAGAATCTGATTAACCAGCTTAATTTTAGGTCAGTTAATATATTATTTGCAAAATATCTCATTAAAACTATGTCATTGTGATGTGAGGATGCCAAGAAAAAGTAAAAAATGTTAAAAAAATAACTTCCAAGCACTGATATGGATTATTAACAACTGCAACATTTTGACAATTTCTTAATCAGAGTTAAAATGGACTTTTCTATCTGCAGTAATAAGCAGATTGAACATCACAAAGAAATATTTAAGTAGTTCATTGGACCCAACATCACATATACAACAGCAGTGAAGCATGACTGGAGAATTTTTGGAACAATGGATTTACACAATAACCTCCCAAACTAAGTAACAGACATTTGAACAAAGAATACTTCTATATATTGATTTCAGGAAGGAGGGGGGCTTCACATTTTATAGGCATGTCTTCTAGTGGCAGTAATGACTTGTTACAAGTAGACAGTAACTTGCTACAGCTCTGTGCATGCTGATGTCTATATAAATATGGCTCAATGCAGTGTCTTGTGAACGAGCTGAATCTTCCTATAGCCTGCTATAGGCACTTGGCTCAACCATGCCCTGCTTAAAGCTGTTTCTTTATAATGTATGTCTTCTGAGCTACCCAAAAGTTGTAAGGTTTATCAATATGAGCCTTACGAGGACAAAGAAGTAAGAAATATATTATCTCAGTTCAAGTTATATATGAAAAAAATAAAAAGAATGAGCCAAATTCTGGGCATTTATGTCTTCAAGCAAGACAATTGACAATTTAGATTTGTAATTAATGCTGTGGAGCAACCATTGCAGAATTTAGTAGGGAGGAAACAAATGTCAAAAGATGGTGGAAAATTCCAGCATTTGTTGAATCCTTGCAGTAAAGTCGTGGGTTTTCAGGGTGGTTTTTTTGATTGGCTTTGTGGCACTTTGTGTGGGTGCAGGTGTGTGTATGGTGTGGGTTTGTATGATGGGGGTTGTGTTTTGGGTTTTTTGTTTGCCTGTTAGTTTGTTTTTCCTGAAATCACATTTAAGTGCTTAATCTAATATAGGAGGGATTGGACTCATGCTCTTATATAGTGTTTAGGTTCAACTTTGCTTTTCAACAGCCTAAGTTCTTATATTTGTTTTCTTCTGTGTTTTGTCAAAAGGACATGAAAGACTCATTTCAGAAATACCTAGAAGGACTTGGAGATCCAAAGGTAAGGATCACTTATCAAGAGATTAAAGTTTGAGGAGACTAGAACAAATACCTGAGTTCAAACTTTTGTTTCTTTAGTCTTTAACCAGTAAGCTTGGTGAATGCAGCAGTCTATGAAACAGATGTAGTTTTAATTTAAAAAAAAATGTATCTTGAGTGATATGTTGGTGCCAGAACTGCTCCATCTCACAGGTTGGTAATTGTGTCCATTCTGTCTAGCAGACCCCTTTCATCAACATACCCCAAATCCCAATATCTCAACTTTCAGTGCCTTGACTGTTTAACAAACTGATGAGTTTGGATGGCTATTTTAATACTATCGGGAGTTAGAATATAGTTGTTGATGTCGAAAATGCCTCTGCAATCTCATAATCTTGCATAGGAAAGTGCTGGCCAGCTGGAAATAAGGGCTTTATCAAACCTGTACAAGTAAGTATCTCTTTCTGAAGTTTCACTTTGTTTTGGACTTGATGGTGTTTTGGTTCTGGCCCCAGAACCTTCTATTTGTTTGCCACTGAGATGTGAATGTGTGAAACATGGAGAGAAATGTTTCCCTAACAGAGTTAATAAACTAACACATAAATAGTGCCATCGCAGCCCTTCTTCTAGTGTGGATTAAGGGGAGGGTCAGTTTCCAGTGATGAGTATTTGTTATCTTTTTGCTGATTTTAAACTTGAATGCCAAGTGCTTCCTTTTAGTGGCTGAAGGATGAAAAATGGGGACAAACAAGGAGCTGTGTGCAGTGGGAACCTGTGTAGTAGCTACAAGCATGACTAAAACTCATGGAGTTGGTCTTGAAAGCTCCAGAAAGCTGAGGAGTATTTGCCCAACTGGCATTTTTTCTGTAAGATTATTACAAGTATAGGGGACAGTTTGTTCCTTTCAGTAGAGAACATAAAACTTGGATTTGGAACTGCTCACATCCATACTATTCTTCAGAACATTTATAGTATTAGCAATTCACTATGAATCTATTCCGCGCTAGTGAGGTCATGCCCAAAATCAAGCCACATGAGTTAAATGAAGCTGGAAAAGGAATATTTAGAAGTTCTATATTTGTATTAGACTGTGTTAGTGCAATAAACTTGGAGAGCTTGTGTTGACATAAAATATGCAGCATCCTGCTTTCAAAGTTTAAGCTACTTTCAGAGGACACGTAAACTAGGGAATGGAAGAATGTGTTACAGGACCAGCAGTTGGATTTGTCCTGGAGTGTGTTCTAGTGCAGCACAAAGAAAAGCCAGTGGCCTGGCATTCCCATGGACCTTGCTTTCCTTTGGAAGGCGTTCATCTAAGTGTGATATCTGGCAGGGAGACTCTGTGGTACCAAGAACAGGGTTTGGAGATGATGAATGAGTATCAGAGAAGGAGGATGGGGGAAATTCTCCATTTGGTCACCAATCCCATGGAGTCCTCTTTATACAGTTTCCCAAGGAAGTGCTGTTCTCCAGAGGAGTCACTTGCTCATGGGGATTAGGTCTTTCTTCACTCTTCTTACAATTGTGCAGTTCTAAATGCAGCATCTGTTCTATATTCAGAAAGATGATGCCAAAAATAAGGGATGACTAAAGGGAACACTTCACAAAGTTTATCTGTTTGTAGACAACATAATGCCTTATTCCACTGACTTGTATGCTGGATCAGCCTCTTTTGGCATTACTGATGGTATCCCTGAGATATCTCTGATGTTGACTTGGCCATCTGTACATGATTTAAGAGTTTTACATCTGAGCAAGTCACCTTCATAGCCTTTGAAGTCAATGGAACTTCAACAGGCTTCGGTGCTTCCTGAGTTGCAATTCTGGGTCAAAATCAAGTCCAAATCTCTATGATGCAACACTAGGGCTTATGCAAAGTAAAAGAATGTTTACCTCAGCCAATTCAGGTCATTCTTCCTTCCCAATTGATTTTAAGCCAGAAACAACATCAACAACGTGACATACAAGTAACCAGAAAGACAAAGAACTATTTTCTTCATCTGCCAGCACTCAGAACTACAGTGACAAAATGAAACTCTTTTGGCTTTGATGGATGGGCTGTCTGAGCCAGCATAAACAAGGCCTGGAGTACACAAGAATAATCATCATCTTGTGATGCTTCAGACCTTTTTATTTCATCCCCATTTCCACTAAAAGTGAGAGCTGAGATGAGTCATGAAAGTGTTGATGCATACCCATAGAAGCTGATGATTTCCACAAATTTTCCCTTTTGTTTAATATACTCTCTGTAAGATGGTGGCTTTGCTACAGTAATGAGCAAACAGTTCAGAGGCCTTTATAAATTTTTGTTATGCTGTTGTATGGACTGGGCTGTTTTACTAAACAGGCAGCTGAACAATGTGGACTTCAGAGCTCCATTGGTACATTTGCCACAAAACCCACTTAAAACTCTTATTCAAGCCTCAGTTACATGGAATAATATATAGAAAAATTGAGGTTCAAGTCCTATGCTTACCAAAATTAATCAACACAATTTGTATCAGATCTTCAAGCTAGCTTGCTGGAAGGAGCTCAGTATAAAAGTTTTTGATGTTCACAACTTCACAAGTCACTAATGGTTTCTCCCGAATTTGTTTTTTACTCCTCTTTTTCCTCACTTTTTTGTTTGTTTGTTTGTTTTTGTTGTTGTTGCTGTTTTGGGGGTTTGTTTTTGTTTTTTTTGCTTTTGCTTTCCCTATTAAATGGTCTTTATCTCAACCTATGAGTTTTCCAGCTGCTACCCTTCCAGTTCTCCCCCTGAACCCACAGGTGGGGAGTAAACAAGCGGCCTTGCAGTACTTGGTTGCTGGCTGGGCTTAAACCGTGACAACTGCTAATAGAACCAGCAAAGGGGAAAGAAAAGGTTCTTCATCCCTATTTCTGTGGTGTCTAGAAGAACACTACTGCACCTCACGTATAACAATCCCTTTACAATCTCTTCATTTACATCATTTGTTTCTCTGATTTGTCATTCACAACATATCCAAGGAAACAACCAAAATTCCCAGAAAACCTTTGCTCCATTGCTCACTCAAAAGCCGCTCCTACTGATCCTGTTCCTCTAGATGATACTGCAGATGCTGCTGTTAGCTAGTTTCAATGAGATCACTTACTTTATTTGAATGTTTGGTCTTGAATGCTTGTGATGCATTTGCAGATACTTCATAATGAAAGGAAACATAACAGACTATAAACTACATTTTGTTTCTCATTTTCTTCAGCTTACATAAGTACTGCCACCACATTCATCACCCTGCTACTTGAGATGCAGTGTCTGAGCAACAAGTTCGCCTACCTACATGTGCTTCTTCACCTATAAAGATGTGAAACACTGGGCTTGTACTGGGAAATTTTGTTTATAGACACGTTTTATATATATGTAAAACCACTAGGTGGCACTTCACATTTGGATTTTAAAATTGCCACTTCCAAGAGAGGTTTAGCATTTTTTAAGCTGTCTAGGCATGCATGAAACATGAAACAACAAGAGGGTGCTTTTAAAATTAGTTAGAAAGTCGACAGCTAGCCTAGAGTTTATTTTTCAAACAGGAAAACGTTTTGATTTATGTACTTGACAGAACAGGAGCCATCTCACCTCTTATGGGCAATGATTTCTAGACTGCAGGTATGGCACAGCATATAACTCAGGTTGCGTGGAATTACGAACATATACAGATGGAAATTCTTTCTGCATTTTCACACAAATGATAAAAAAGAAAGAGGAGTAACAGACTGGCAAACTGGAAGCAAAGTAGCAGAACCTCTTAGAAGGGCAACAGGAATAGGACAGTTTCAGAAGAGCTGGTGCTTCATGATACCTCACTGAAGTTATTTGTCATCTGCTTTTGTCAGGGCCCTGAGTGCACAAAAAGGCTGTAATGGCCCTGCCCAGAGCCCCTGCCACACTCAGGTCTGCACCTCCAGCCGTGCTGTGGTGGCACCTGATTACACCCTCCTTGGAGCAGAGCTGTGCCTGCCTCTGCCTGGCCATCCCAGGGTTGTCCCGATCCTGGTTCCCTGTGCCAGGCTGGCTCCTGACCCTGCACCTGCAGGCTCATGTCCACAGCTGTCCCTGTCCCAGGGAGGTGACAAATGCCCGAGGCTGGGCTGCTCTCTGGGTGCCCTGGCTGGAGATGGGATGGACTCTGCCTGCCCTGCCAGACCCTGCCTGCCCTGCCAGACCCTGCCGGCCCAGGGCCCCCCAGAGCCCCTCTGGGTGGAGCTGCCTGCTTGGAGTCATGTGAAAATGGAAACAGTGGCTGCAAAGCAGTCAAGATGCAGCTCCAATTATTCAGAAATATTGAAGAAATGCCAATGCAAAAATGTTTAATTACCAATCAACAAATGCTACTCACAGACAGCAAACAAAACTTTGGAAGTCTACAGTAGACATCAGATTTAACTGATAAAACAGAATGATCAGACCAACAGAGTTTATCTCATATTCACCTAAAATGTTTGCATTTCATTGATTTTTCAAAAGTCAGTTCTATTACCAGGAATGCCAAAAATACTGTTTCTGAGATTTCTAAGGATTTTCTGGCTTCATTAAATGAAACACTTCAGTAGAAATGTCTTTTTTCCCTTTTGAAGAACAGTTTCCCATTAAAGAATCAAAAATGTATTAGCCAATTTTAAATTTAATGTAATTTACATATTTTAGGGTTCTGTAATGAAATACAGAAGTTGCCAGCTAAAAACTGCGAAAAAAAAAAAAAACTCTCAAAAGAGAAAACAGATTTTCATCCAAATTTTTCAAGTAAATCTTGCTTTCAACTTACTCAGAATATTCTTTGGAGACAAGAGTATTTATTTTTGTATAACCAGACAGCATTTTAATCATACCATGAGAACACCATTTTCTATTCTTATGCAATTGATGTATGGCCAAAACTGTAAGGGGTACCTTCATCTTCATGTTGCCCCAATTTTGACATGCTGGACATTCTTCAAAAAACGTATCAGTCTGCAGTTCATCTAAAATCCCACCACAAAATATTAATAGCTTCTATAAAGCACTAGGACTATATATTTCTGCTAGTTTGTATTATACCCATGTCTGTTGTATTAGCTGGCGCTTTTTCAGGGTTTTGGTATTCAAGATTTTTTCCTTGTAGTATTTGGTCTTTGAATGTCATGTAGACTGCCATGGCCACAGCTGTCTTTATCAGGACTTTATCAGTGCAAAACTATGGGAGGCAGTACTTCTTTTAGAATCTTCTGGAAAACAGAATAAATTTACTTATGGCTGTTTGCTTTCCTTCTTCAGGACTACAAATGCCATTTATTATTGCCTACTGCTGAATTTCTGTTTACGTTTTGGGTGAAGCTGAAATTTCAGGTCTTCAGAATCACTGCGGACATGTGTTGCCTCTCTCCTTTCCAAAAGAGTTTGCTACTTTCTCTCTTAGTAACCTTTATCTTGTGAGATTTTTGAATGAGGCTGGTCAGGACATTTTCTTGTCTTCACCATTTTGCTTCCTCTTGGTTATTTTTTCAGTAGGCAACTCCTTTCATTCAAGGTTCTTTCTCACCTTTCTCACCCAGCCTCCTCAAAAGATGAACCGGGTCTGCCTCTCTTCTAACCTCGAATACTTAAGAACAGCTTCTGAAAAGCCCAGACATTATCAACACCGTGAAGATGATCACTTCTATGCAGTGTCATTAATGATGACACTTCAATTAATGACATCCAAAACAAACATCCAAAGCAGCCCCTTTGGCTGCCTTCATAACAAAATGTGTGAACCACAAAGTAGCAACATGTCTGTAGCACAGCCAGAAGAGCAGCACAGAGATTCAAGAAAGCTAAAGCTGTTCTGCCAAGAGCTACTGGTACTGCCTGAAAAAAGTTCCATGATCCCACTATCTCATTTAATTCTACTTTGGATGCTACCTCAGATGTCTGTAAGCAACACTGCAGGCTGAAATACTGAGTCATTTTGCAGAGAAAACAGCTGCAAACCCAAACAAAACCTAATGCAAGATCTTGATGAGATAGGGAGGATTAATAAAGGGGAACTTTGAGGAGATTCCTTTTCATGTAGCAAAAGAAAGGCCTCATCTGGCTTTGTGTAAGTCTTTTATTTACTGATGTGGAGGAGAGAGTGATCTCCAGATTGACCTTGTTATACACAGAGGGGTGTGTTTTATATACAGATTTGTGGGGGTGAGGAGGTGTTGGGTGTGTGTAAATGCAAAACAGGCACCTTTCCTACTGGACAAATAACCTTCATAGCTAAGTCAGTTGTATAAAGGAACTTTTGGATAACTTGCCATGGGTCCAACTTTTAAATATTCATCCCACTTTTTTGAAGAGCTTTCAGAGAAATGTGCTCTGTGTCATCCACAAGATCATGAGCTCAGTGGTGGAATCACTGAGTGAAATTCTACTGACAGTGTAATTCAGGAGATTGGATTACATAGCAAGCTTGGTCCCTCTTGCTTTAAATTTATGAATAACTCTAAGACCATCATTTTGGTAGTCTTGTCTATTTTAATTTTCCATTACCATCTGCATTATGAAGCTTCTCTTTGAGAGGTTTATGAAATTCTTTCCAAAGTCATTTTTCTTTTTGTCTACATCCCTTCATCAGAGTTAAGATGTCATATCTGAAATTAAAAATGTTGTCTGACATATGGGTCTCACAAAAACACATTTTGGAATGCAAGATCCAAAAAGACACATTTAACTGTGCAGCCACTCGGTCCAAGATGAGTAAAAAACCCCTACACTTCATTTTATCATCATAAAATATTTTTAGAACTTTTTGTTACTAACCCTGTTAAAAAGTCTGCTGACTGAGTTTCAATATTTTTTACTCTTTCATTTTTCATTTAAAGGTGAACAGAAATGAGGCAGTTACTTTATAAGGAAAAAAATCTAAATACTGAAAAAAGGCAGAAATTTGCAGCAGGACAATTTCTATGTATTTTCAATCACTTTTATTGGGAGCTATATATACTTTTTTTTAAGAAGACAAGACATGGGTAGCAGAAAAAAAACAAATCATTTTTTTTTTCCATATAGACATCAAAATCCGTAGCCATTATGAGTTATTTAAAATGCAATTAATCTACCCTTCAAAAATAAGTGTGTAAACAAAAAAATACTCTTCTAGGCTCCCAGATAAGGTGCATCTCAGGGGCCAAATTATAGGAGGAGAGAAGAAAACAAATGTGGATAGAAGCTAATGTAGTCTTCATAAAATAAACGACTAGATGTGCTAAAGAGCACTACAAAGAGGAAGGCACTGACACACATCTTTGGAGAGTGACTTCTTCCCTAAATGGAGTGTAATGCTGTCCACTAATGCAAAAGTATGTGCTAATCCCTGAAAATCCCCCAAAGGGTGCAAAGCAAGAGATCTGGATGTCTCAGATCAACTGGGTCCTGTGGTTTTAGTACATCCTTAACATTGTTCAAAGGGTATTTAGACAGTCTTTATACAGTGTTTCCTTGTAAAACATGCTACTGCTTTATTAAGCCATGGAGTAAGCGAGTCATTTATAGACTCCATTGCCACCGCTTTTAGGTGCACTACAAAAATTCTTAGTGAAATTCTTCAGCCCATGTCATGAGGCAGCTTAGGCAAGAGAACTGTAAGATCATTTTAATAAGTCAAAAACCCCACAACTTCAGTTGCTTCTAAATATTTCCTTTATGCTTTCCTAACTGGGAGCTGAGAAGATTAGATAAGGTATTCAATACATAATCGCCATCTAGGTCAAAGGAGAAACCACCTGTCCCATACAATTTGGATCCTCCAAAATTCAGCAGCTGTGCATGCCAGGCAAATTCTGAAGAGTATTACATAGAGGCATGAAGGTTTCTCATGTGCCCAATAAGTTAATTAAAATATTCCCACTGATTTTGATAAAGGAGGCCCAAACCTTTGGTGGACAATCTCTGGGAATCTTTATTTCCAAATTCAGGACAGTACCTTCACAAGACTTTATTACAGCTTTTGTAAGGCAGGTAGCACATACTTAAAGTTAGAAAAGCATGACAAAGGCTGGCATAGCCATCTTTCCCATTCAGGAAAAACTGGAATAGCATTTCTGAATTTATTATAAAGAATAATGCTTCAAATGTACTTACTACAAGTTACATGTAGAGTTAGGACTTGGACTAGTTCCAGCTTGCCAATTTCCATTAGTAATTCTTCTTTATCAGCAGTCAAAGTATTACTGTCCAAAATAGTCCTTACATCTTTGTATGATTACAGAGAGTTTTAGGAAAATAAGGACACACAGAGAATGGCTATTTTTGTTATGTAAATGCATACATTTAGCATAGGCTATTCTTGAAAGGTTCTTGGTAAGGGTATCTATAACATGAAGCATAGACTAAATTCTCATGTAACATTAAACACACAGTTTTAAAGGTTCATTACCACAGGGACTTTATTCCAGTCTCCAACAAAACGGAATATTCCTTTAGTTTCAGACAGGCATTCAATAAAATGTATAAATCCTTGCCCTGCTGTTTTATCACTGCAGGGTTGAATCAACACCAGACATACTGTCCTTCGAACATGAAGTTTTATTCACAGTAGTTTGCCTTCAGGAAGCACCCTCCTTCCAGTGAAAAGAGACTAGGAAGAAAATATTGACAGAAAACTTATTTCTTCCCCTAGGGAAGCCAAAATAAAGCTAGTGTGCATCGCCAGGATACCCTTGGAGCAGCCTAGCATCCGGATCACGGAAGCGTGTCTTGAGGAAAGCCTGCCTTTCAAAGCCATGTAACAGCTAACAGAGAATTTATTAATTCAAGATTTCATTCATTAAGCTGGGCTACTAATTATTTCTCCATCTGGCTTCACAATAATATTATTTATGTAACAGCCATCTCTCTTCACCACTCATATAAATAAAAAATATAAATCTAGATAAATTATTCTGGTAAGATTTTGCATTTCTCTAATTACTGATTTGGATTAATAGAAAGGAGAAATTATAGTACAATACAAACTCTGGATGATCCTTTGAATTATTTTGTTGCATACAAATTGATATTAGAGTATGTACTGAGGGAGTTACACATTTAAATTGAGGAGAGATGGAGAAAACATCATGAGTTGAGATTCATGTTTATGCTCAAAGGGTACTGCAGATGGCAGGTCTCTGAGGTCCCATAATCAACTTCAGAGCGCATTCAAACCAGACTGAACACAAGAAGAGACAAATAACCTACATATCACCTATCTGAATTTATCTGTTGCCTATGTAGTCTCCTTGCTGAACAAATGGCTTTACCATCAGCTTCAACTTACAAGAAAAATGTAATTTTTCCATCAACTTTTGTTCTACTCACATGAAAATGCAGCAAAGAAATCTAATAAAATCTAAAAGAAAAATAAAATTAACTACATCTACTCTTCCTTCTTTTTGTATTAAATTACAATTTGCTATATGTTTATCTTTCTATGTAGAAACAAAATAACAAAAATAAAGTAACAGAGTTTGCTTTTTCGATGTAACACTAGTGTCCAGTTTTTCCTTTGCATGACTTCATGGTAGTCTGGGTGTGAATCTGATCTTCTGCCTGAAACATTGTCTGCCTGGGAAACCCAGAGACCCTTCCTACCACTAGTACTTCACTTTCAACCGTAACTAGAGAGAGATGCTTGGATCCAAAGCTTTGGCTTTCCCTCAGATTTGTTCTTTCTGATGGCCCCATCATCACCAGCCTGCAGCTCCTCTGCCAGTCAGAAAATACCAGCAACACCACCTTAACCCATGGGAATGCATTTGCTCCCACCTACTGTCCCACCCAGTGCGTGCCCCACACCTCTCACAACATCCCTGCTGCAGCTGCACCTTTGATACAAAATCACATGGATTCCAAAGAAACATAAAATCCTCAGCCCAGTACAGACAAGTATGGAAACTGCAACCACGACAGTAAAGAAGGTAAAGGGAGAAAATCTTCAATACTCCAGTTATCTGTACATTACAGCTTATCTTCTCTTACCTTTGTAGTCCACTGGCTTTGCATTCTTTAGAAGTTCCATGCACCTCGTTTCCTCCTTGTGAATCTCCAGTTGAAATCTGCATTCTGGATGGATACCATTCACCTGTGTCAAATTAACAAACAGGTTATGTCTTGAAATGTGAATTAAAATGCTTTATGAACAATGCAACTACCAATAAGGAAAGCCACAACTTTAACTGGTGCTGGTTTTGACCAAGCATGTGCTGGGCATTTTCAGACACACTCATGGCCCATTTCAGCTTCTCACACGTTGATTTTTCATAACAAAATGTTGAAATAATCTACTAGAGCATTCACTGGCTCCTTTCTCTAGCATTTCATTTAGATTTCTGGTGCATTCCCCAATATTGTGTCATGAGACCTTCTCCTCGAGAAAAAAATGTGAGCTACACTGAAGCAGGAGAGTATATTTGCTCCCCCTCTTTCCTTTTGTAGTAAATTAGGAAGCTGAAAGCTTAATTACAAATCACAGAACACGAAAATTTACCAAACGGCATTCTCTTTGACACAGTAGATTTTGCTTTTCTTCCCTGTTTCACCATGTATATTTTATCTCCTGGAGGTCCCAGGGCATGATTATTTGATTCAAGCAAGTGCTGCAGAGGAAAGAAAGGAAGAAAACCCCACTACTTAAAAATTGAAGCACTAATGCCTTTACTCATTCTAAGCCATGCTCCCAGTTTCTGAAAACGTTATAAGTGTCCACAGGAAGAAACTGGGATGTAGCAGTTCTGGGGAGAGAAACAAGACCCTGGAGTCAGCTGGATTCAGAGAGACAGGCAGAGCCTCACAGAGAAACACACAGAGCCCATAAGAGAGTGCACAGGAGAAATTACTGTAGGAGGCAACAAATGGGAAAGTTGGAAATGTCACTGGAGCTGACGGAACAGTTTGATTAACTCAAATGAACTCACATCTTGAATAAATAAGATGGAAATATACTGTACTTCACTCATTCTCACACTTGTGGTTACCAAGAAAAGGGTGGTCTCTTTCCAAGTTTCTTCTCTTTATCTCACTCTTTTTTTTTTTTAGGAGACATTTAATAACAGAATCTGGTAACAATCTCTAATGCATGACACAGTAATTTTTTCAAATTATAATACTTAATTAAGCTGTGATTGTGGACCCAGAACCCTGGACCCAAAGCTAGGACTGAGAACCTGGTAGTTCTGCAGTCTTCTTGTGGACAAGCCACTTTCACAACTTTAAAAAATACAATGTCATACTCATAACAGGAGGTGCTATGAACACTCAAAAAACCCCCACCTTGCTCTCCTCCAAATGTCTCATTTCACAGTCTACAACATCAGAACCTTACTTTCTTTTCCCTGTCTTTTCTCTGTGTTGACTATTGAAATTATATATTTTCAGTGCAGATTTTTTTCTTTTTAAAGACAGGTATTTAACATAAATTCGAATGTATAGAACTTAGAAAGTTCAGCATTATACTGAAAATATCTACCTTTTGTTATGTATTATCTACTTTGCAGATAGCTCTCATGTAAAAAAAAATCCACGTACACATAATGTTTTCAATAGAATTTTCCTTTCACATAACATATTTTGGCCATTTTTTTCTCCAATTGCAAACATTCAGTAACTGACAATAGATTTCCTTCTTATGCAAAAGTATTATAATTACTGAGTCTTGGAAAAGAAGGTTCCAGTAAGTAGAAAGATTAAATAAGAGATAAATCAAAGCATCTATTGCAATTAAGAAACCTGCCAAATAAACAGCTTCTCTCTCTTATACTTCCAAAAGAACTGCAAATTTTCCAGTATCAATGACGTAATAGTGAAGGTTACTTTGAAAACATAGATTTGTTAGTATCCAAAGGTAACACAACATTACTTTTCAAAGCTGGAATGCATGTCAAACTGTACTATACTGTGCTCTAATACACTTCTTTCATTCAGATGTACTGCACAAAGCTAAAGAGACTTACAGCTCAAGACTAGGCAGTTCTGACCATGTCCTGAAACACATCAAGAACTCCAAAATTGATTTTGAGGGCACTCACCACCCTCAGGACTTCTGCTCATCCATCTTTCCCTCTGCTTATCCAACAGCAGGTTATCCCTTGTCACCAACGAATAGAGAACCGTGTGTGCTGCGCAGTGTAAAGGCACACATTTAGCTGGAAATCCAGCTGAGGAGTCTCTCCGGGTTTTAAGCAGCTTAACAATTTCTAAGGCATCCCCACCAGCAGTTTTAACGGATAAACATTTCCTCTGACAAGCAGCTTACACTCACCTTCAGCAAGGTTTCCTGACTTTTGCTGTTATATAGTAAAAGTCTTTCAAAAGATTTAGAGGGCAGATATTTTACTTTTTTTGGCATATCATGTTTCCGTCTACATAACTGACTTTTAACAAACTACTTAGGAGAGGCGTGAAAACATAACGATTTTAAAAGCAGCCGGCCCTAAAGAAAGCTTCAATATTCTGAACACTTTTTACCGGTTGCCCCTACTACAGAGCAACTATTGATGCCGGGGATTTCCCTCTGGGGGAGCGCTCGGTGAAAAAACTCTGCGCAAACTGGTGCTTTCCAGGGGCAAAACCGCGGGGAGCAAGTGACGGCTCCGCGGGTGCAGGCAGGGAGCGGAGAGGGAGATGCGGACACGCTCCCCTCGGCATCTCCGCCCGGAGAGCCCCGGTGAGGGCGAGCGGAGGGAGGCATCGATGTCCTCCAGGAGCCTCCGCACCTGCCGCGGCTGCCGCTGCGCCCCCCGCCCCGGGATGCTGCGGGGAACCCCCGGCCCGGGCGGCTCCGCAGGGAACAGCCGTGGGGTCACTACTGCCCGCGGTCTGGAGGGGCTGGGTGCCACCCTCAGCGGACTTACCCGTCCCAGGCTCCAGCAGAGCGAGAAGAGGAGGAGGAGGAGGCTCGGCAGGTTCCTCATGCCCGCCGAGTGCCGGGGCCGTGCGGAGGCGGCGAGCGGGGTCCGTGTCCCGCCGCGGCACCATAGGGCCCGGGGGCGCTGCCGGGGCGCCCCCCGCTCCTGCCCCCGCTCCTGCCCCCGCTCCTGCCCGGCTC